>FN649727.1:9266492-9283201 GCA_000310025.1 Ectocarpus siliculosus | reverse complement strand
CCCCTCTCTTTTTTTCCTTTTTTTAATTTTTTCCCCCCCCCCCCCCCCCCCCCCCCCCCGGGGTCGCCGCAGATGAAAATCCTGACTACCGCCATCTTCTCGGTCGTCCTGATGGGCCGCAGCTTCCACGCTCGCAAGTGGCGGGCCCTTGTCCTTCTTGTGCTGGGCGTCACCCTAGTGTCGAACGGCTCTTACGTGTCGGCCGGAAAGGAGGATAAGAAGGGCGTCGGGTGGGAGTATGTGATCGGCGTGGCGGCGGTTCTCGCGGAGGTGCGGGAGAACTTTGTTTGTGCCGCATTGTTGTTGTTTTTTTGGGTGCTTGGTTGGTGATTGATGCCCCCTTATCGCGGAGATGCGGGATAACTGCCCTTCCTTTGTGCAGCATTCCTTTTCTTTGCTTGGTTGGTTTTGAGGCCCTCTTTGTGGAGGTGCGGGATGACTCACTTCGGGTGACGTTTCGGCTTTGGCCCTCATGCCCTGGTGCGGTTCAACGTTCAACGTTTCGTCGTTTGTTTTGTTTGCCCGTGAGAGAGAAATGCGTGCGTCACCCGTCAGGTATGTTGTAGATGAAGCTAGTAGCTACCGTCCGTGGGAAGTTGCATTGGCTGTGTGCAGCGTTACAATAGCACCTACTATTATGAGCACGTTCCCTTGCTTTTGCTTTGTCCCCTTTACCCTGCATCGGGCAACTTGTCATCCCGCTCGCCGACACGTGACACTCAACTCATGAATTTACTTCAACGTGTCCATAGTACTGGGCGAGTGTCCCAATAGTCGTACCTGCTACGCCGCTGTTGCTTTTACGTTCTGCGGGGCACCGTGCTTATTGTTGAAGACATGGTGCCCCTAAAGTAGGAAGGAGATGTGTCCTTAATCACCAACTTGTGGCTGTTTTTTCTCGCCGTGGGGGCGTAGGATAGGACTATTATATTCTCCGTGCTCTCACTTTTTGGTGCCGCTCGCTTTCCTTGGTGACCCTATTTTCCATCTTTCTTGAGTTTTTCTCAGCATATCGCCAGTTGTTCCGCTCTTGTGCTCCTCCGTTACCTCTCAGCTCTTTTTATGCGTCTTCTGTTTCCGTTCCTCATGCATGCAATGCGATGCGATGGTAGGTTTCTCTGTCCGGATTCGTAAGCGTGTTCTTCGAAAAGGTGCTCAAGAGCAGGGTCGTGAACCTGTCGGTATGGGACCGCAACTTCCAGGTGAGCCGCATCGCAAGGAAAAGCACCAGCTTTTTTTTTTTCACCGTAGACAACCACACAGCAGTAGCATTAGCACCATCGGTGCCTTTTCGGCCGCGCTCTCTCGGCATCTAGATCGGAGGCCACCTTACTTTTGGGGGCCCTCGGCTTTGCATACGAGTGCGGAGTGCGCACTCTGCGTGCGTGAGAGTCATGGGCAAACACCCGCCCCCGCCCCCCTTGTGATATCGTTAGGATAGGTAGACTAGGGACGGCATTTTTGATCCACCTTTGGCAAAGTAGGAAGGAACGATTGATCATATCATCGGTGATCGGTCCTGTGGGAACAATGCCCCGTCCTCTCGAGGACGCGTGGTCAATGGTCTAACCGCTAAGTCATGCAAAACATAAGAGTACGCCCCCCCCCTTCTTTTCCATTCTTGCAGCTGGCGATGTACTCGATCGTGTTCTACCTTCCGATGGCGCTGTGGGACGAGGGGCCGCTGTTCCAGGGGTGGACCGTCAGCGCCGGCATCCTGTCTGTCCTCGGCAGCGCTGGCGGCATCCTCGTGGCCCTCACCATGAAGTACACGGACGCCGTGCTCAAGACGTTTGCCACCTCGGGGGCGATCATCGTAACCGCCGTTGGGGGACACTTCACCCTGGGGTCTCCGCTGGACATCCCGATCGGAGTCGGGGCCGGCTGCACCGTGCTGTCGCTGCTTAACTACAGCGACGACGGAGCCCCGGTCGCCGCCCCCGACACCGGCAGTGGTGGAGGGAGCAACGGGACTGTGGCGGCGACGGGGGCGCGGGGGGGTGACGCGGATGGTGACGATGAGGCCGGGCTGTCGCTCTTGACCCGGACGGGGGCCCCGAGTGAATCCGCTGCCTAAGGGGGGGGGGGTTGGTGAGGAGTTCGATGTATGATGACGGTTTTGCCAGCATTGTTTTGCGTGTGTGTGGTGCGGGTCAACCCTGTCGTTGTGGGAGAGCGAGGCCGCTCGCTGACCCCCCACGCCCGCCCGGAAGTACGACGCAACAGTTGTCGTTCTGTTTGGTTCGACTTTGGTCGAGAGCATCTACTGCACCTTGGTGTATTGCGATTCCAAGATGTGTTGGGTGAAGCCACCGGAACCGTTCGCACCAACTATCACAGGGTGCGATGATTAGACCGCTCTGATTTAGAGCTTGTGTTTCTTGTTCGCTCTTCCTGCGTGGCGAACATGCGAAAGGCGGCGGCGGCGTCTACCAGAGCAGATGACCGCAGGCGGTGGTTCGTTGTTGAACCGCGACTCTCTCTCTCTCTCTCTCTCGTTTGGGGTTGTGTCGATCGAGCGTATCTAGTCTACATGTGTGGGAGTCTGTTCGTGCCACGAATTGAAGGTCTCGCAAGCCGTTGAGGACTTCTGGACGGGCCACTAAATATTATCATGGTCAAGAGCATTGGGTACCCACGTTTTGGTTGGATGGGATATAGGGGTGGTCCTGATTGTTGTGCGTTCGGGGGGCGAGAAACCCGTTGGCGTCTACAATGTGTGTATGTTTTTTCCTTGGTAATAGCCGTTGTGTTTCTTCCAGCAGAATAATTCATTCGTCTATTTGGTTTATTGTTTTGCTTATTTGTTTTTGGAGTATTCTTTTTGTTTGACAAAATCGGGCCGAGTAGGAACGATTAACTCTACGTTTACTTGTCCTGCTGCTGCGGAAGGGGAGAGGCCTTGAAAGTCAATTTTGGTTCGTGGGTCGTTCGGTTTGTTGAAGCACCGGTCCCTTCGTAGGGCACAGATCGTCCGACTTGTATTCAAGTATCCCCTCCCTGTTCCCTGTTCGACCGTCGTTGTCATCCAATCGGCAAGAGAACCGCCTTTCCTTGGTTCGCAAGGGAACCAAACCAACCCAAACAAGGCGCCGATAAAACAAAAAAGGAAAGGTTCTCGGTCGTTAGTTACTGGTACTTCATAGTTCGAGCCGTGCTTCCGCGAATTGTACATTTTTTTTCTTATGTGGGCGGGGTGAGAGGGGAAGGGGTGTGTGCCTTTTGTCGCACCCCCAGGGTATGTATGCGTGGCGTTTGGCGTGTCTACCGCTACGACACCAGAACCTCACGCAAGCCAATTGATGGCGCACAAGAGTGCACGTATAATATGATTCGTATACATTTTTGTTCATGCCGTCTGTTCTCTTTTACACCCTATTAGTACCTTTGGGTATCCTTTGGTCTGTACCAGCCGGGGTGACGCGGACAAGAAGTAATACATGGTCCTACCGGTCTGCTTCTGCTTGCGTTCGGTCGCGTTCTGGGTAGTGAACCGGTGACACTTGTTGTTGATTTAATCTGTGGGTGCGAATTCTATTGGATTTCGTCGCATCAGGAAGAAAGATCATCTCAGAGAGAGAGAGAGAGAGAGAGAGATCAGATCAGCAAGTTTAATCGTGTCAAGAGAGAGACTTGAACGATGGAGTGGCGAGGACTGCTGTAGTCGTCTTTCGGATCATACAATCGTAGAGTGAGGTTGCTTTCGGAGCGAACGGCGGTCACTTGCTGGAAGTTCCGCAAGCGAGAGAGAGAGAGAAAAGGTGCCCGCTGTTTTCTGATTGGTCAATTGTTTTGAAAGGAGTTTTTATTTCAGATTGGCCAAGAACTCCTTGTCGACCGGTGGTCAGGGTGCTTCTTTGTCGTTTTGTCGGGTTATATCCTGGACCAAACAGCCTTGCCTGGTTGCCTGAAATATCCGCTGTGTTTTTTTTTTGTCGTGTACTGCTTGCTGGTACCCACGTGTTGTCTCGCGCTTGTTCCCGTGCGGGGAGGAGGGACGGGGAGTACTGAGTGAGGTGGCACATCGACACACCGCTCTACAAACTGACTTCCACCCTTTTTTTCGTAGTAGGACCGGGGTGAACGCCGTTCGATGGTCTTCCTTGGCTCTTGAGATTGTCGGTTAGAGTAGTCTGTCTGACTCTGCTTCAATCGGCTTCCTTGTTGCACGACGGATCGATCGGCCGCCCCGGCATGGGCCGTGGTTTTGGTGGCGGGAAGCGCAACAGCGACCTGACCTGCCTTGCTGTACAAGTGTGACAGAGGCGGCGCCATGCGCCAGGTTTGTCTCTCCGCAGGCACAGTCTATGTCGCAACAGTGGGGCCTTTGTTTTTTTTTGGCAGTCCCGAGGGTTGCGGCTATCCATGATTTACCTGGTATGTAGAGTACGTACAGTGTTCTTGCACAAGCGGTGTGAGTGAGCAATATATAATGTATTTCCAAGGGGTAAATATAGCAGTGGAGCTTGTTCCCACTACTGCGGTACTCTGTATGCTTTCGCTTCTACTGCATGTGCCCAATGACGACATTGGTCCCTTGTGACTCGAGACCCTGGGTCCAATGCAGCGTACGGCTGCCATCACGAGGAGAGACTTGCGTGATAAACACGTCCGGATTTTGCGACCACCCTGAAAATGCCGACTTTTTGTATTTGCGTGGTATGTAAAAAGGGGAATGCAAGAAAGGTATATAAAGCCCACTATTTGAATGTAGTCTAGCCTACACATGGTGGGCGCGTAGGGTTTTATGCGAAACTCTGTCGTCGGCGTGTCCACGAACGACGGCCTCCAGCCCTACACAGCGGTGAGACGATCAAGGCGCATGCTCGACCGGCTGGACAACAACTCACGAACTACTGCTGCGTAGTTGACCTCTACTAGTCTTGTTCCCTTCCTCTTCCGACGGCGGCCCAACCGTGATGATGGTGGCCAGTGCGGGACGCACCCAGGCCACTGCTGCTGCTGTATTGTACGTGGTGTCGAAGGTAAATGTTCTTGCTTCGTTAACCCCTTCTCCCTTGGTTGGGTGGTGACCACCGACAACATGGGGCACCCCCTGCCCGAGCTATCTCAACCACTAATAATTCCAACTGAAATATACACTACACCAAGCTTGACTACACACAGAAATCTCCGCGGACCCTGTCTCGTCGTGGAGACTCAATATTGGCTAGACTACAACCCGTGGGTCCTGGGCTTTCGGAAGATTTCTCGAACAACAAGAAAGACCTACCTGCTGCCTAACTACATTGAACTGCTGTAGGACATGCATATGTATATCCAAATCCTGGTATCATGTGCAACACTACTTGAGTTATTACTCCTGGACTCTTGTCTGTGGATACAGCCCTAATGTGATTTTGTGATTTTTTGGTTGAGAAAAAATAAACGGCACAAATGTTACCAACCCTCTCTGCTGTTTGTTGTTCGAGGATGGACGGCGACAAAACTCCATCAAATCACAGCACCGCGAAAATCTCTCGCCAAGAACCCCCCCCCAAATTCAATCACATCGCTCCTTCCATGTCTGCACAGGCGCAATCTACACAAACGACCCAGCCAAGGTGGCGGCGGAACCAATTCCAACCCACATAACAAACTCAACGTTACTACTATCATTAGGTAAGGTTTGGGTAGGACGTTATCCCCCGGAAACCAGAGAAGAAGAAACGAGAGAACCAGAATACGGCAACAATCGGAAATCCTCCCTCCTCAAGTCACGCAATGTATGGATGCGAGTGAGGGGTGAGTGGACTTTCGTATGTGGTATCCGTTGATGATCTTGCTCGCTCGTAGCCCGCCGGAGTGGCTAGCTCACTTTTCCTCGGGCTTTTCCTCGGGCTTTACCTCGCTCGCGGCGGCGCTGTAAGTTGCGATGCAACAACCGCCGTCCGTACCGCAAGGGACAGGACAATTAAAGCTCCGGGGGTTGGCAAAATGATTAATTACGATTGATTTTTGCCAAAATCCATGCGGTGCGAAGCCCCCCCCCCTCCGGCAAAGCAGCATGGAATTGGGTAGGAGGCGTTGTTGCACGCGTTTTCGAGTACCCAAATGTACACGACGACACACCAGCCCCCTTGCGGATTGGTAGCTAAGGCGGCGCAATTTTTGGGTGATGCCCGAATGTTATAGTAACAGCTAACCTGCCAAATAAGGCGGAGACTAAATGCGGGTAACAGCCTTTGGAGGAAAATATGCACAAGTCTAAAGCAAATATTTGTCATTGCGATCCCCCCCCCCCACTCCTACCCCATTCACCCCTGCTCTTTTTCGCCCCGCCCCCCCCCCCCCCCCCAATCTTTGTCACTCTCGCCCTCACATGCATATGCTCGAGATGATGCCGAACACCCAAGTCCAGGCCTTGGTTGTAAGCGGGGTGCACTCCTCCCCCAGCCCCTTTTCGAAGGTGATGAGGAGGGCCTTGCCCACGGACGGGTACATCTCCGGGGTCACCCCGTAGTCCACATGCTGAGATGAGATTGATTGGTGGAGACACGTCGAGTTGTTGTTGATGCTGAAGTTGTTGTGGTTGGGGTCGTTGGTCGAAAGACTCACATTAAAACATGAGCACTGCCCACTACCTACTACGTTTACCGCCACACTTTACACCCAAAAGATTGAGAAAGCAGAATTCGGCGAGTGGACACATGTAGAACGATACCGTCCCGGCTAGTTTGGTACGCCTTCCCCGGTGGTAAGACGGCAGTGATTGCCTGTCGACTTTTCTCGCAGGTACAAATTCGGCTATCCCTTCAGACAACAACCGATCGATGTCCATCAATCAATTCAGTGCTCGAAAAAAACGTTCAACACCGTTCCAAGCGACCCTGAACTTCGGCGTAGGGACCTGGCTTCTCTTGCGTGAATTCAAGCTGCGTGTTGATTGATGAATGGCATAATGCAATATGGGACACAGGGTAGACACGGGCCTCAGTATTCTCTATATTGAAGCCACATCCCGTCTGTTGTCTGCCACCAGTCTTTCTAGCATGATGCCAGGCCTATTTGATTTATTGCTATCTTACGCCCCAAGCTCATCTAGCACGATGCCCGATGCCTGGCCTATTTATTATTACCTTACGCCCCAGGTTTTCCAGGATCGGTTTAAGGGTGTCCATCTTGTTAAGCATCTGCGGAGGTTGTTGAAAGCAGGCGACAGGGAGAGGCGTGTTCACGAGGAAGGACGGGGGCGAGGGACATCGGGATATGACCATGATACGTTGCCAAGTAGAAGAGGCCTCTAAAGCGTTATTTTTTTAATACGAACCCGATGCAACCGGCGCCACCCAAACGGCCCTCCGGCGCCGTACAGGGGACGAGTCGATGGAACCCCCATCACAGAACAACAACAGCAACAACAACAACAACATGTCATCGGGGTAGTTACCGAGCAATCAATTGTATGTTGGCCAAACCCTAGGCTTGAACAGCCCCACGTTAGGTTGAGAAAAGTCACCCACCGCCACGGCCACGCCCAGGGTCTTCATGAGCTTCTCGCCCTGCTTGTCCATGTCGGTGTCCTTGAACAGAGGCTGTGTTCCGTGCGGCAGCATGTTGTTCGGCGATCGGATCATCCGCACACGCGCGAGACACCAAAAGAGCAGGAGCATGAGCAGCATCGTCAGGAACCGTACGCTGATAGTGAGGACATGTGCTAGCCTGGTCTCTTTCCTTCGGCGCGGAAGGAGGTTACTTGTGTAGCAAGGGGAAAAACATCGCGGGTAAATTACTCGACCGCAGGGTAATAGAGCTGAATTCGCTGATCAAGGAAGGTACGACTGACTACTGCTGTATAGATAGGTCGAGTTATCAAAAGGGCCGACAACGTCCAAGACCAGCGACAAGAACCTACGCAAGAGCAAACATTTCCTACCTGATACGGCCGTCGAAACGATAGACGCGACGTACATGGAGGAAAACCAAGCAAAACTTGTACAACTTCAATGGCCAAAAAGGATGATAAGCACACGAACACGTGGAGGAACGGTTCCCATCGAGCCGGTCCAACCAATTCGCACACGGAAACGTTGGAGTCAAGACGGAAGTAAAACCAATGACTCGGGGGCTCGAACGATCAAAAAGCCGAAAAGAGCTCGACGCGACTAACCGCCGCCCCATATATCTCGTGCACGCTGGCGATATTTTGAACACACAACAAAAAAACATAAAACATACTTCGAAGTATATAAACACACACACACAACGCTAAAACTCAGAATCACGACGACGGTGGTGATGAATTATTTGCCAGAATAGTGTGAAGACGTCGGAGAAGGAATCCAGTCAAGTGGTGACGAGGGCAGCCTCCTGCATGACGGGACCTTCATGCAAAGGTGGACCCAGCTGGTCCGGGTGGCTCGGCGTCTCCCACATTGTTTTCGGTGACGCTTGCGGGGGCTTCGGGGAACGGACGCAGCCGCCGGCATTTTTCCAAGCTGTGCCGGACTACATTCATTCGCGACGACACCGACCTCCTCGTCTTTTTCCCCATCACGTTAAACATGCCTGCCTGTTGATGACACCCCCTTTTACTCGGAATCTCGTGATTCGGACGTGGCTGGCATGGTCCTCGTGCCGCAAGTAGTTTGTCCAGGATCACGGCGGGCGCCCTCGTGAATTCCGTTTTGAGGACCTCGTGCTCCACACTCTTATCAAGGTCTTGCACCATTTAAGCGCGTGTGCGTCAACCAGCTGACGTCTGTTCTTTTGCCCAATTAACTGCGGACTTTTTGTCGCCACCACCATCACCGCCACCAACACCTTGTTGTCAAGTTTCACCACTCACTTCCGTCCATCCATCCATCCCGAACCCCACACAAACAAAGGTTCTGCATGCACGGATGATGAATGAATGCACTCGTCTTGTCGTCGCCCGTGTTTCGTGGGTGCTTGGTTCCTGCCTTTCAACGCGGTGTGCGTGAAGTACCTTCACGCTGGTGTAATCTATTGACCACACATGGGGCGTTTATTTTCGGTGTCTCCGAGAGCCAGGAACAACAGACTTCACCCAAGGATCCAACCCCGCGGCGTTGTGTGCGTTGTGTGGAAGTATTGTTATTCGGTTCTTCTGCTGTGCGGTACACACAGGACATCACGAACCCGGTCTTCGCACTCGGGGCCGGCCGTATGGCCGTATTCACACTTACTTGAATCGAGGGAGGGGGGGCGTTGACCGATTTTACCGCTGGTGTTGATTACTTAGTCTAGTCACGCTATTTTTTTACTCTTAGCGTCACGTTGAAACCCACCCAGAAAGACCTGTTGCCTCTCTGTGTCCTCTGCATGGGGCATTCGGCGTACAAATAAGTACAAGAACCCCGTTTATCCTAGATAGGTAGATACCAGCTCTACAGTTTGAGGCAACCAATAAGGGTAGAGCCTCGCGCAAAACAATAAGCTGTTCTTTTGTGGTGGCGCGTTCTGTACTGCTGTACGATCCTCGGTATCACCACCCGAGAAGCAAACGGGAATGTTCCAGCACACACGACGCCTCTTCATGGTATCCTCTACTGATGACAGTACTTAGGTGCAGTTCGAATGCTAAACTGACCTTATGAGCGCCTTGCCGTTTTGGCTCTTCCGACTTGAATCTACAGCGGTCTGGTGTGAAATTATCTTGATTTCAGAGGGGGCTTGTGGAGGTGATGTAGTTTTGAGCAGCCTCTACCGCCGCCCAGTGAGACAATCAACGACTCTGTTTGTCCCGTGCCTTCCGAATGGTCTTGTGTGTCTCTCGTGCATTTTCTGGTGCACTGCTTGCTGTTTCTTTGAAATCAGTCGACTTGGCGACATGATCAATCAGTCGGTCTACTCACAAATCGAGAGAAGAAACGGTTAGTAGTGTAGTAAAACTCCTACCAACCTTACATCCCTTGGCCTGGACGCAAAGCAGCATGAACGTGCGAACTACAGTATGTATTTATGTATGTATGCATAGGCACCGGCGGGTTCACGTACGATCACTACTGCTTGTAAGACGACAGACGAAGCTGTTCATCTCAATACACTGCAAGTCGCTGATCGCGCCCATTGCCCTCCGAGCCGGAGTTTTCCGTTTCCCATCAACCCGCAAACACCAGCTACAACAGCAAGCAGTCCCAAATAGTCTGCGTGTAGCTGTTCCATCCCCAACGCCCACATCTATCTCCATAATCTCGAAGTGTTTAGTGACGGTCCTACAGCGGCAGTAGTTTGTGTACAGAACCGCTGTCATCTCAACAGTTTCCACTCTGCCGAGGACACTCAACAAGATTGTTGTTGTCTTCACGGTCTCCTACCCAAGTCCTACCGTCTAATAATGATGTCTGTACTGGTCCATCCCACTGACGCGCCTTCCGTGATCACAAACCAACCATGGAGAGATGAGCACGTACATAGGGAGGAACATGCGCATGCACAAACTCTTTGCTTTCAGCAAGTAGTCTCTCTACTACGCATATAGTCTAGTCTTCTAGCTGTTCGAGCTGCAGTCGACTGCCGAACAACGAGTGACACGCCAGCGTTTGCAACAACGCGTGCTTCTCTGAGGCGCTAGGCAAATCAACACTTCACTCTCGTTTTACTCTCGAAAAGTCATGCACGCTGGCGCCAGAGACACGTGCATGCACATAGTACATACCTTCGTCGACGTGTCCACCTCCCAAAGCGTTGGGTAGAAAATCCCGGCGGCTTGGACAGATATCGGCTCGACGAGGGCGAACGTCCTCCGAATCTCTGCCTTGTATCCCTCCACATCGACCTCCCCCTCTGCCTTGTGTCCTTCGGCCTGGGGTTCCGCCATGATTTGTAGTGTGCTACTACTTCTGCTGCTGTAGGCTGCTGTTGTAGTCGTTGCGAACGAGCTCGTTCTTCTCCTTTCGCTAGATGACAGCAGCAGCAGCTGTAAGTGGTGGGGCAGTTCTGCCCACAGGGGGGCGGGGGCAACAAACAATAATAATATATGACATCCGATCCGCGCTGCTACATACAGGTCAGGTAGGTTTGTTCTTTTGGAATTATTCCTTAAGAAAGAAGGTACATGAGATGACGTTGCGCCTCTTCGTACTTCTACTACATACACATGACACTAGGGTGTTTGCGAAATGGTCTCCCATTCAGTCTTGGAAGTTTGAAGGAATTCCGGCCCAAGATTGAAAATTGGTTTCAAAAATAAATGACGTGTTTGCGCAGAAGAACAAAATTTGGCTCGTAACGACCAGTTCGGGGTATCTAAAGTTAGTTCCTCCGACGCGACTTCTGCCTAAATATGTCTTGAGATTTCGCCATTTAGAGAAATTTGCAAGCAAAATTTGCCGCCCGAACGACCACGCGCGCTGGTTGGTCCACGTCAGTTTGGGCCGCTTGCTGCGCCGTTGTGGCACGAGACGGCACGAGACGGCAGCGGGCTACGAGACGCGCAGCCAGTGCCCGCCCCATGCCCCTATACACAAGTAGTCATGGATAGAATCAGGAGGAGGCCGATCCGGGATGTCAACCTTAAACGCCGCTACGGCGCCATGAGCCCCGGAGAACTGATGCATGAGCAGCTTTGCCTCTTGTGAGCAGCTGTCCTTCCTGCTGTTGGTTGGCAGCGAGGAAGAAGATGAGCACGAAACGGAAGAGCTCGAGTTGTGCGCTGCGCTCAGAGCGCTGCAGGTGGAGACAGTACGAGTAGATCGCACGTTCATCAGGACAGTGAGGGGGAGGGATTTGTGCATCGCCGACATCTCGGAGGACAGGGCGTGGTGTGACTATCGCTTCAATTTTCAAATGTAGGTGCATATGTATGTGCACATACATCTTTCCTGACCCCTCCGAACTCCACGGCTGGCTGCATGTATGTATGTGCGCGGCGAGATTACACGGCCAAATGCGGATCATCTGTCTTCGTCTTCAGGTTTTTTTTTTTTGCGCACGGTGGAAAGACTTTATTTTTAACAGAAATTACATGGCATCAGTATAGCAAATTTCGTTGTATGCGCAAATACGTCAATAGGGTGTTTGCGGACTGGTTTCGATTTCAGTCTTGAAAGTTCGATGGAGACCATACTTTGACTTGAAAAATACGATGCAAGTCGCCCCGAGCGCCGAAGACCGCCGGATCTTCAGGAATTCGGATTTTTTCTTTTTGCAATTAATTGCCCCCAAAGACCGCAGAAAAGTTGAATCAGTCTTGCTCATTTTGGTCTTTGTAGGAACAGTTATGTTGCTGGTTGGCCGAGCGCCCCGTGACGGAGACGCCGTGGGCCTCATGCGGCAGGTGAAGGGTGAAAAGAGGCCCGGCGCCGTTTGCACACACGCACTTGCTCCTTGTGGCGTAGCACCTCACGACACAACAAACGCACGTGGTGGCGAATCCAAAAGGTTCCGTGGCGATCGGCTTCTACAATTGCGTGATCTGATGATGAGTGAGAGTAGTGCGATGTGGCCTGTGCCCGCCGGCAAACAAATGTCGCAAGGAGACACAGACAGCATGCACGGTGTTTACAGCAGCAGCAATCGTTGTTGTTGTGGTGGGTGTTGCCTCATCATTCTTTTGGCGCAACAGACGAGCCTACTACAGCTAGCAAAAATAGAGCGCACAAATAGCATAATCTCTGTCTGTCCGGTGGCTCGGTGGCTCATCGTAGCGTGTACATACCTACTACATGCTGTGTTCGGCACAGAGCTCTGCACGGACGGGCGAAGCAAGCGTGAGGTTCCTCCGTGCAGCATGTTGGAACGTGAGCAGGAAAAAAAGGGTAAACGGTACGATTTCGTGACGTCACATCGCATAAATGGTTGAAAAAATACGAAAGACCAAGACCAAATAGAAATTCGATCTTCGCAAACACCGTAATAGCTTGCGAAGACCGGAGCGCAATATTTCAGTCTTGAACATACGGAAATTTCCTAGAACGTTGCGTTCAATACGACGGAGCCCCTTTGCCGGCGGCGGCAGACAGATGGTTGAGCCGACTCGGAACACCAAACAAACATATTTCTTTCCGAGCTTCCGCTTTCACCCCAACAAGGCTACTACTACATACTCCACTATCACCCTCACCCCCAGTCATGGAGAATACTGATGATGGAGCAACGTACTAATTCATGAACAGGCGGTTGGCCCAGTTCAGTTACCGGGAGTGCATGGGAAGCGTAGCGCCGCAAAAAGTGAAGGCATGCATGTGTGTACGTACGTACCCCTACAGCACGCGAACAAGTTGTGATACATATCGCAGTCAGTCGTCGACGGAGTCGATCGTTTCCTGTCAAACAAATCACCACAGCACGGTCCACAGGACGCACGCGCTGCAGCTCCTCACGCCCCCACGCCGCTTGAAGCATCCCCATCTCCATCACCTCCGCCTCCACCACCTGTGCCGCACTCCTGAGATCTATGCCGCCCGCCTCACCGCCTCACCCTCCTCACGCCGCGGCTTGATGTGTTACTTATTATGAGCATGCATGTAGAGCGGCATGCTTCTGTCCACGCATAATAAACATTATATATAGATGAAGCAAAAGTTGCACCATGTCGGCAGCATGCAATGCGCACCGGGTGTGCGGTGCAGCGACGTTTGTCTGACCGTCTGTGGTCTGGCGGCACTGCTGCTGTTTGTAGTTGGTTCGCCATGGTGTCGTCTACGGCGGCCAAGGTGTGTGTGTTTGGGCAGCGGTGTCGGGAGGACGTCGGGAGTATCTCGGGGTGTGTAGGCCAATCAAAAATTGTTCCTTCAAAGACCAAAATGAGCAAGACTGAATTCAAGCTTTCCTGCGGTCTTTGGGAGCAATTCCGCAAAGAAAGCAAAAGATTGAATCCTAAAGATCCATCGGTCTTCGGCGCTCGGGGGGATCAAAAAGACCAAGATGAAACTGAAATTTCAACTTCGCAAACACCGTTACACACGACACGGAAGACAAAAACAACAACGGACCTGGACCTATCTATGTACACTGTAGATGATAGATAGGAAGAAGCAAAGGCCCGGAGATACGTATCTTCCTGGTAGTTGTGTATTATAGATATGAAGTTGATGCAGACGACCGAAGATAGATTGATGATCTGGAGACCTCAAGAACAAGAACAATAATAGTCTTTCGGTCTTTTCGGGTTACCATTTATTTTTCAAGAAGCGAAACATTTCTTTCATACTCTAGGAATAGACTAACGAGGGCCGAAAAATTATATGCACCCACAGCTACACATATAAGCCATGCACCCACAAGCGGACCGAGTGGCGCGAAACACCGTGCCGAAATGAACCTCTTGCTTGACCTATCCCCCCCCCCCCCCTCGGCACTGCACCATTGCACCAACCCCCCGCGAGCGATGACGTGCATGGGCTGGCTCGAGTGGCCCGCTTTGTCTTGTGTTGTTTTGTGTTGTTCTGTTTGTTGCTTGTCGCTACGGAGTGTGTCTTTCTCTGTCTATACTATGTCTTTCTCTTTCCCTTTGCTTCTCTCCATCTGCCCAATTCCTTTCTTTTTCTTTCTCTTTTTTCTTTTTTATCTTTTTCTTTTTCCGACGGAAATCCCGAGCGTCACTAGGCCCAGGCCCATTCTGCTCTTTTTTTTTTGTGCTCCTTTTTTCCGGCAAGCATCTGCTTCAAAAGTCCAATCTGCTCGTTGGTTCTGCTCCTTTTCGGCCGTCATGCCCTCATTGTGACTGCGACTGGTTCAATTCCCCGGTCTCCTCCATGTTACGAAATGCGAAGGGGCTTGGCCAGAAGGTAGGGTCAACCAATCAAACGGAGCAAATGCAGCCTTGTGGCCTGCTCAGAAACAACGCCAAGGTTGATCAACGCAGTGCAGCCAGTGCAACCCTCTGTTTACAAAATTTTGATACCAAAAGGAGAAACCACAATAATGTTGTACAGCAGAACATACCAAGTCAGAGCCCGAAAGGGAAGATAGATGCCAAACAAGGAAGGGTTGTTAATCAACATTATCCTTCACATGAAAAACAAGGAAGAAACCACCTCAGAGACCCTAAAGTTGTTGGAGGCGTCTGTCCCTAATTGGAGTAGGAACGGCGGTGCGTGGTCTCGTGAGGGATGCATACACAGAGCTCTGAGGTCAAAGGTCAAACGACTACGTAAAGCAAGCAAGGAGGGCAAACAACATGCAATGTGACACGACAGAACGCGCCCTCCCCGAAACACGGAATACTACTACAACTGAACTGCACGTTAATTTCACGCCCTTTTCTGACCCTGAAAGGAACACCTCTCGGTGCTACGATTCGGGTGGCCAACATCCCACCAAGTTCTTCGCAAAAAAAAAAAAAAAAGTGGGGCAATCCTTTTTTACGCGCGCATGTCCCACGCTTCTCCCTGCAGGAGGCGTTCCTTCCGACGAATTTTCCAGAATTTTCGGCGGGAAAGACGACCGGCAGTCCTTCTTCCTTCTGCTGAGCAGTTTCGTCGGCCTCTCTAGCGGGGAGCTATGTAGCCTTTCACGCCGACGCTATGTCCGGTTCATCCCGGATGATTCCCCCCTGGGTGGCCACCAGCACCAGGGACACGAGGGCGAGGGCGGTGGCTGGAACGAACGCCAACCTCGCACCGGCCGCGACGGCGCCGCACGCCGCCGCAGCTCCCAAGATTCTCGCCTTCACCGGCCTGTGGACACATGGGAGGGTGGGCACCCAGCGGTTTCGCTCGAATCGTCACATCAGAACCTACGGTTTCGTGGGCTGAAAAGGGCTAAAATGACGTTGTTGCGTGGAGGTCAACGCGAGACGCGAGAAACTTCCGGGACTGCTGTGATCATGGCTGAGTTCAGGTATGAAGGGCGGCCGATACGAGCTATAAGCTGTCAAGCGCGTGGCGTTCAGGTGTACGGGTATTGATTGTCCTTGCAACGCGACGCCCCGCATCCTGGTCGCGTGCATCCTTCGCGCTGAAGTCATTCCGTCCCGGCTTCGCACGTGGATACGGGGTGAGCACAGCCTTCTTCTCCAATAGCCCACGCAGGTATTCATAAAGCAAACATATTAGATAAAAAGTAAGGAATCGGTGGGATTTCGGGGGATACGGTTAGGGTCTACGTGAGCCCCTTCCCTCTCCACTTCATAGACGAAACTCAACTTTTTCGCGTACGTACATAGACGGGCAGTCCTTCATGCCCCACACGACCTCTCACCCCCCCCGACCGGGCGATATGGCCCTCACAAACTAACTCTCCAACCAGTCGGTCGGCCAATCACCTGGCGCTCTCAGCGGCGTAGATCTTCCAATCGTCGGCGTTGGGGGTGTCAGCGGCCCCTCCTCTCGTGAAAACAAACAGACTGCCCCGCCCACCCATCCCAAGTCGAATCTGAGGGCGTCGGAGCGAGAGAGCGGAGACGGGGGGCAATGCTTTGCTTGGCTTGCCGCGTTCGAACTTTTTTTTTTTGTCAGGCTCGGAGTTGTTAGAAAATATATGTGCAATCGCAGGAGGACCACCCGTTTTGAAGGTTCCGATGAACTGAGTCTTTCGATGGACTGGTCTGTCTCTAACCTCTTTTTCTCTTTCTCGGCGGCGAAACCCCCGGAGTGGCGTGATCTCTCGTGGGCAAGCGCGCCGTTTCTTCGTTTACTATTTAAAACCATCTAGGGAAACCTCAGGCTGGAGATGGAGCGCAAAGCATAATAACTGCAACCACCCAACCTAATGCTCCGTCCTCCCGAGAGGACGCGTGCTCAATGGTTTAACTCCTAAGGCATGCAAAACACAACGAGTACCCCCCCCCCCCCCCCCCCCCC
>FN649727.1:9233331-9266392 GCA_000310025.1 Ectocarpus siliculosus | reverse complement strand
ATTTTTATGGAGTTTGTGGCAGAAACGTAAAGAGCTCCCAAATGTTGGTGGTGTCTCTAGTAGGGGTAGGAACGGTGCTCCGTCTCGAAAGGGATGCGTGGTCAATGGTCAAATGACTACGGCAAGCAACAAATGAGTACGCCCCCCCCCCCCCCGCCCAATAAGCGAGCACTCACCCTCTCATCCACGTAGGTTGCCGCAAGCCTTACGCTGCTCTTGGGCCCCGACCGAATCGTCAGGCCGCGTTTTCCCAGGAAGTTTATCAGCGGCGGCCCGAAGGAAGCCTTGACAAAGTTAGGTTTGTCCGGAATTGCCTACGTACGTATGCACACGCCGCCATAAGTCGGGCGCAGCACAACGGGCAGTCAGCGGACCAAACAAGCTTACATGAAACGCGCAGCTTTTCCTAAATGAGCATGGTGGCCATGGGCGGTCACGTTGTTCGAACGGTGACTTCTTCGTCGGCGGTGAGTGTTCAGTGACAGATGGCTCCCTTTGGCGGTGTGTATTCTCTGTGATACACATTCACGCCTGGTGGAGACGAACGTAGTAGACAACGGCCCGGGCGGCAGCAACGTGGTACCACACATGCATACAGCCGCTTCGAGATGGCGCGCCAGCAGCAGCTCAATGCAACAAACAAACGCAAAAGGTAGCAAGAACCACACATCACCATGCCACACCGCATGCACAATATCGCAGCTAGACGCAACAAACCAACCAAGTGGTAAGCAAGCAGCACCCCACACAACACCACGTTCACAATACCGCCGGCAGCACACGCTTTTCAGGCGGATCCTCGACAATGAAACCGAGAACGATGGAAAGGATGAGTGCTTTCCTCTGTCGACGGGCAAGATTGTTGGGGATGCAGCCCCGAGGTCAGGCGCGCGTCTTCTCATCCTTCAACTAACGGCACCTTTACCTCTTGCAGAATGCTAAAAACAGTGTGATACTCCACGGTGCCATTCATCGCTGTAGACAACACCGCCGTATGTTCCCTCTTTGTTTGCTTCTGAACCGAATGCAAACGTGTCGATGTGTCGGGGCGTTTCCTGAACCAGAACACGACCATGTTAGCGAAAAAGGGTCGGCGCACCTTAAAGTCGCCTCGCAAGGTGACGCACCCCTTGAGCAGTCCGAACGCCCTGAAGACGACCATGTTCACCGCCGTGGTAGGCTCCACGAGGTGCTGAAACATCTCCTCCGTCCTGCTCAAACCAGCAGGGGTAGGGCGACGAGGGTGACTGCGGTGGGCGGGCGAGTCCCGTGCGCGCTGTGATATGTTGGTAGTTGATCTTGATAAGCACGTTGGCAGCTACTGGCTTTTGAAAATAGCTGTAACGCCCTTTTTTTGCGTTGGGTTGGGCCGGGCGAAAAACAAACGCGGCTGCAGCAAAAGGCGATGACTGCAGTCAGATACCATAAAAAAACACTGCGCCAGGGCAAAGTGTGCGATCGCGCACTACCACTTGCTGGAAGCGAAGGAGGTGCATGAATGCCGAAGGTCGAGGTTTGCTCCTGGCACCATGAGTCACCCTCAGCAATTGGCTGTAGCTGTCAGAGTAGTGAGACTTTTTTCAACAAGACGCAAAGGCTCGATTTGCGCATACAGAAGCCCGCTTACTGGTCGCCCATACTAGCTTCAAGAGATACACAGATGCACCCATTTGCCGCGGTGCCAGCAAGCTTTCCCTTGTAGAAAAGCGGGATACAACGGTAGGGCGTGGGAGGGGGACGCTTGCCTGAATAGAGAGCGGCCTACTCGGCCCCTCCAACGGCCTCCCGCTGGATTGCCCCGCTGCGACGGGCCAGAGCTCACGTACGCGACGTTGTAGTTGCCGAAGACGCGGCTGTCGTTCAACCAGTCTTTGTCCGCGCCCAAGGTGTTGAGCTGTCGGCAGTACAGGGGGGCACCGTGGTTGCGCCGTGGCACAGGTGGGACTAGCAGCCTTGGGATCGATTTGCTGACGGGACAGCGAGCAGCAGGCTTACCCCTGATGATGCGTCGCCTACCAAATAAACAACCAAGAGAACGAAGGATGCAACACACCCATTCCATGCACCTATCTCAGACACGTCGGTTGAGCAAAAAAAGGCGTGGACGGACACGTTTTCAGGCGATGGCATTCACGTGCCACCATTCAAGCACTCTCGGCTCTGAATACATCGAACCACGACATCCGGTTTTAAACACGAACCTGTGTTAGGTGCAATCAGACACTGCCGTAGGTAGCAACGAGGAAAACAAAGTGGGAAGGCGTTCGAGGTGGCACCCGAGTGGGAGGGAGTCCTGACTCTGCTCGTTCCTCAACTGCTCCCTTTAGGTTGCACCAATATACGATTCAGACGCAGCAGACGAAAAACAAGCTGCCGCCGGCTGACGGATCGTATGCATAGGCAGACCTGGTCAATGATTCCATCAATTTCCTTCTGTTGTTCGGGCGTGCAGTCCACTCCCCTGTTCGTGCCCTCGATCTTCCCCAGCAGCGAGGTCACGAGCTCCGCCGCCGCGCTCCCGTCATTCGCAGGACCATCGCCGCCGATTGCCGGAGGCGGCCCGGCCTCCGCAGACGACGCGGCCGTCTCGACCGAAACCCTCCGCGCCGCTCTCCGAATCGCTGCCTGCCAATAAAATGTAGAACGGCTGGTCTTTCTGTGTGTGTTACGTATGGTGTATATTTTCTCAATAATAGATCTCGCCTACATATTGTATTCGTTGGAGGAAGGCGAAATCTGTTTTGGTGTGGTTTTTTGTCACAGTTTTACGCCGAGCCCTTGTGTGTATCGTGAATCGTACCGCACTCAGGTACAGGATGCGAGTATGCGCCGTTGTCCCCCTCGAGGTACAACACGTGGTAAGGGTCAACCCGACACAGCCCTCGTCATACTGAGAACGATCGGGCCAAGCTGTGTTTCCGTCCAGGCACACACACAAAGGGTGCTTGAAGAGTGTCACGGGGGGCGTGAAGAGTATAGATAGGCGCACGCGCTTTTTCGCGCTGATCGGACGGCGGGCGAGCAGCACAGAACTAAGCCGTTCGACAATATTCCGCGTGTTTCACTTCTCAGTCGGCCAGTCAAGAACCCTCGAACAATGGCGTATCCAAGCGGTTGTGGTGCGGAACTACATACTTGCTCTACAATGCACATGGTGCAGCGTGCTTCACAGAAACCGAGGCTCAAATTGTTGAAGATAAATAAGACATTGGCGTAGATAATGGGGTCAGTCGCGGGCACCACACTAAATTCCATACGATGCCGTAGCTATGTAGCCTGTGCCCACTCGTTGAGACACTGCTGTACGGCTTGGAGCCTCGCTCCGAATCAGGTGTTTCTCTGCAGGCGGGCGGTGGGAGCCGGTGGTGCTGTGTGCCAGCAATTGGTACCTTTTGCATACAAGTCGCCGGCCCGACCACAATCCAATGCGACCAATAACTAACGCAACGATGCGACTCTGGAATTCCGGTGGCCTTGTCCCCGTGTAACAGCAGTCGCCACTCTCGCACCGCGCTATATGTATGAAACATGCGCTTTGTATTGGAATATTGTTGGAACCCATGTGCAGGAATCTCGTTCAACCTATCGATGCACATGAAATAAAAAATCCGAACGAACGCGGTGTCGTACCTTGTTGCTTTGGAGTGCAACCCCAGCAAACGAGAAGGAGAGCACCGGTGGGTATGTGATGAGCAGGAGTACCCACACCGCGTTCCACATGCTCCTATTCCCTCGCTATTTTGCCCTATTTTCCTGTGCTTGTCCCAGCCCTGGTTCCCGGGGGCGATGGGATGACGGAATGCGGCGGAATAGATTGGTTTGTGCGGCGTGTTTGGTCCACGGTTTCACTTTTTTATTGCCGGCCGACGTCGAGCACGACGAACCAACGACACGCGACACGCGGGTAAAATCTCGACCCACATGTTACTGCTGTGTGTTCTCTTCATTAGATCTATAGCGATTTCGTATGCGGGGGTCCTGTGCTTGTCACCACAAAGAGTGTGTACAATCATCCGTAGCTGTAGACTAGAAAGAGCGGTATCAGGCGCAGCGTGCCCAATCTCCTGTTTTTCTCTTGGTACGTTACCGCTGTTGTTGCAGGGGTCACAGATCCTGAAGGTATCCACTTCAACGACCTCAGTATTGCAATCCATTCTTCTGCCAGCAGCTCCTGGTTGTCCAGGCCGTAGTACGGAAACATCAAGAGTGTGAGTATCAAAAGAGGCCATGGCGACGAAAATCAACGACGGGCTCTTCATCGGAGACGCGGAGGCATCACAGGATCCTGAATTCATCGAGTTGAATAAGATTACGTTCGTTATCAACTGTGCGGGCCGCCAGCTGCCAAACTTGTGGGAGCAGCACGGCCTCCACTACCTCACGTTCCCATGGACATCAGATCCGGACTGTACTCTCTTCGATGGAGGAAACGTTGTCATCGAGCAGGTGGGAGATATGTACAGCAGTATACCTTTTGTTGATATCGCAGGGTTGTGAACTACTGCTGCTGCACACGCTGGTGTATAGTCTACATACAATACACCAACTTAATCTAGTCTACAGGATGCAATACATGTACACATACATACGAATCTTCGATATCGTGAATCTGGCCTAGTGATACTGCTTCTGCAGGAAAGAAGATTCTCCATGATCAATCATCGGACACACACGCCAAAATCTGCTGTGATTCCCGCGCCTGATAACATATCAACGTTGTACGTGTGAGATGAATTTAAATCGTAGAAAACGTAGCTGGCCTCAAGGTCTATCCCTACTACTTTACATTTTCATGTAGTACAAGTAGAGCGTGAGGTATCAGCAACATCGTCAGGCTAACGATTACTATTATAATATGTAGACGTGCAGACTCTACCCTGAACGACATATTTCCCCGCTTCGGTGTACGAACACCGTGCCTTTGTCCGCCAGATCACGAACTTCATTGACGAGGCCGCGGAAAAGGGGGACAGCGTTCTTGTGCACTCGCTTGATGGCAGAGGCAGATGTATAGCCTGTGTATCCGCGTACCTTATGTTCAGATATCGTTGGAGTTTCGAGAAGGCGCTCGACTTCCTGTGCAACAAGCGGCCGGACGCCGCTCCGAACCCCGGATTCGTCCAACAGGTAAAGGCATGATGGTGCGATACTCACTGACCTGCACCGTACCTGTGGCGCAGCAGCCTCCAGGCCATATGTTATCCTTCGGAGAGTTGAAAAAATATCGTCACCATCGTTCCCTCATCCGCCAAATGATTCGAACGTGTTGGTGACTCGTAGGAGTAGTGCGAATAGACGCAATATCAGAATTTTTCCTAAGTTGTAGGCAGAACGGTTCAATGCGCCTTACTTACTTCAGATGTGACACTTTATCGGTAGAGACAATGCTCTGATGCCGCTCCGCACCCTTTGTGATCGCCGGTCGATGCCTTCTGTCTTGGCGAGCAGCTTTATCGGTTGGACTTGAGGCTCTACGAGCGGTGGTACGGCCAGAGCAAGAAGCCTACAGAGGACGAACGCATACGGCATGACCAATGGATACCGCTTGTCCCAGGCCATGTCCCTGATAGAGAACAGGTCAGACAGCCGCGCAACCAAGGCTTCAAGGCGGGGGGACAGTCGGAGTTCCCCGCCCCGTCCGCCGCGTCGCGAGAGAAGAACGGCATCACCACCGTCATCACCGATGCTGCCGCTGGGTGCTTCGGCGGAGCGGCGTCAGCGTTCCCGTCCCTGGGGCAGCTCACAGAAGTCCAAGAAGAAGAGATCGTGCTCGTGAATTCGTTTCTCAACAGCCAGCCGCAGATCGACGCGTTGCCGCCGGGCCGGGCAGACTACGAAGATCACGTCCCAAAGGAGCTGCACTGGATTGACCGGCCCCGCGTCGACAAGTTGACGGCCGCTGGCCGTCTGGGACGAACGAAGGATCGTCGCCACCAGCACATGATACCCGTGTCACCCAGGACAGGCCGTGCAACCCCGGAACGCCCGGGAAACAGCTCATATCACGCCCTGTCGAGAGGTAACAAGACCGCGACTTCGACGACAACGGCACCGGTCGGAATCTTGAAAAAGGCGGGCACAACAGAATTAAACTTGGTGATTGGTGGAGGCCAGACACTCCCTCGATCCACCCAACCTGAGTCGCGTGAGGTTGGGGTACCCTTGCAAAGCGGCGATACCCCCGCCGCTGTCTCGGGTGCAGAGGGCGCAGGCGGCGCGGCCCTGGTACCGATATCCTCATCGCCGTCATCATCGACGCGCACGGTGGGCAGGGCTGAAGCCGACAAGGAGGTTGTCGTGGAAGACTTGAGCGACCGCTGGAGCCGCGGCGACGGCGGCACCGCGGGCAGCGGTCTCTCCGGGCACGAGACTGCCAGCAGCGGGGAGCTATCGAGCGCCGGTCACTCGCAAGGCCCCGGCGCGCTTTTGCTCGAGGACGGGATGGGCAACTCCTGCGCCGCCGAGGGCGACGACGAAACCGACACGATTTCGACTGCCGGCAATGAACCGGGCAGGTCCGACCACCGTTCGGCGCAAGTCTCCTCTTCGGTGGCCCCGCAGAATGATTTCTCCTCTTCCAATTATGCAGCACCGCCCGCCGACCGCACTCCAAAGCACAACCACCAGGGGGCGTCGCTCGAACGCGGCGTTCGAGAGGGCCGAGGTCCCGTGGCGGCAGGAAGGAAAGAGGAAAGGCAAGCTTGGGACGGCAGCACCGGCGGCGGCGGCGGTGCTGATTCTGCTGGGGCAAAGAAAACGGGGGGTGACAACGGAAGAGGTCGAGCGGATGATTCCAGAGGCAAGACAGAACCGAACCTGCTGGAGACTACGGCGAGGTACATCGAAAAGGCCAAGGCGTCTACACTCCGCGCCACGTCCAATCCGCTACCGACCAATAGGCA
The DNA here is from genome assembly GCA_000310025.1 of Ectocarpus siliculosus. Taxonomy (NCBI): domain Eukaryota; class Phaeophyceae; order Ectocarpales; family Ectocarpaceae; genus Ectocarpus; species Ectocarpus siliculosus. The sequence continues at coordinate 9,259,490 of FN649727.1, read as the reverse complement.
TACCGGCACCAAGATTGACGTAGACGAAAAAGGGGTTTCTGTAGCGACCACCGAGACTTCCGCTGTAGGGCTAGGACACACCAAGAACCAGCTGCGGAGAGGCGGGAGCGAGGGGAGCCTGCAAAGAACGATCCCTTGTAGTAGAACAACAGGGACGACGGCGAACCCCGCTGCACAGCAAGACAACATACGCCTGCCGAAAGCGCCGGTGGGGAGACCAGCACCAAAGCACGGGAAGACGCCCATCGACGACCCCCCGGGGCCCGGTTGGGGTTCAGACGACATCCGAAGTGACGGTTTCGGCTCAGGCCGTCAGCGGAGAACGGAGCCAGGAGGCGACTCCCCAGTGGCGGCGGGGGATGAGGCGTACCGACAGGGGCCCGGCAGATGGGAAAAGAAGGGGTCGAGGCCGTACCCGGGGGCGACCGACGTCGGCGGAGGAACCCTGCAGCAACTCGCGCAGGCACCGAACCCCCAGCAGAGGAGGCTGCCTTCGCCTCGGCCTCAGCAGGATCTCGGCCAGGTGTAGTTCAAGATACTGTTTTGCGTCTCGCGACGAACCCCTTGCGTGATAAACGAAGCTTGTGGCTCGATGAAGCCCCCCAGCTGCTGTTGGTTTTGGTTGTCTCTCTGCTCTGGCGGGGCCACCCGGGTATAGCGCGTTGGTGGAGGAACGTACAGATGGAGCGCAACTATCTCGAAGCTGATACGCAACTTACCGCATACTTAACTTAACCGTGAAATGCACCCCAGGGAGACCGCAGGCAAAGCTCGTCGGACGCAGGCCCCATATTCCCTCAGAAACGCCCGAACAGTGCTCCGCTACAGCGGCCCGATGGCCCCGAAAGCGACAGCAAAAGCCCCGGCCCCGCCGATGCCGCGGAAGAGGAAAGAACACGTGGTGGCGGTGGTAGCCCCGCGATCAACTGCGCCTCCTCCTTCGGGGAAGGGCCGCCTCGGGCGCCCGCGTCTAGCTCCGTTGGCGCAGCAAACCAGGGGTATCCGGCTCACGGCCTCATGCCGTCTGGTTCGATCGTACAGATGAACGTCACCGCTGGTGATCGGGGGGGGCGCTTGGGAGCGGCGGCACATGGTGGGGGGGGGGGCAGCGGCGGCGGCAGCAGCAGCAGCATCCGTCCCAGTTCTCGGGCTCATGGGTTGTCTGTGGGGAGCAGTGGTGGCGGTCAGAGAGAGGCCCAAGCGACTTTGAGAAACGGAGGAGGAGGAGGAGGAAGAGAGGGGGGTGCGTATTCCTCCACTGAACAGAGCCGCCTAGCGCTGAAATCTTCTAGCGAAGCGATCGATGCTGAGGTGAGCGGGTGGAGGCTGTGGTTGATGTGGCACAACGAAGGGCGATCAAAAACCCCGAGTCTTATATTTCGGTTGTCGTAGAGTAGGAAGGGGTTGTGCTCATTGGGGCATGGGGGGGCGGACACAACAAAGGGTTCAGATGCAGTGCTTCCTTTGCCTACTCATACGGGATTAGCACACGCCGACAGATTTGTGCTAGGGTTTCCATGGCAACCTCACGGGAAGTCCACCATGAGGCCACACAAAGCAAGGGATATCTCGTGGACCATTCATTGCTACATGCTGCCTCTTGTGCTGACCGACGCTGTACTTTTTCACAGCGACGCGGAGCCAAAACACACCAGTCCGGATACAGAAGCAGCAATATCGGATCCTTGCCTCGAGAAATACGCACGTCTCAAACGGCAGAAGACTCTTCCCGGTTACGAGGCGCGGGGTCGCCCGCCGCTCTGCCAAACGACCGGGATGTCGGTGTTGGTTCCGTGAATACAGACCACGTACGTCCCCACGGGAGCCAACGTACCCCTTCAAGCATGGCTCCCACTTCTCGCGCCAAGACAACCGGAATTTTGCCGCCGAAAGCTGGTACTCTCCCTCTTCCATCACGGAGACGGGGTAGCAGCAGTAGTGATGGGCGGGATGGCGATGGCGGCGGCGGTGGGGGTAGCGACGACCTTCGATGGGCAAACCCGGCACCACGAGGAAGGCAAGGCCACGCGAAGGGCTCTTCGGGGACGTACGGTTACCCGGGATCGACGGACAATCGCGGTGGCGGCAGCGTGCCGTCACGCAGACAATCAGGAGACTCCTACGGGCAGATGCCGCACGATGGTGGTGGCCAACAACGGTCCAGCAGCAGAGCAGGCGGGGCTCCGATATACCGCTCGGGGTCACCGGCTCCAGTGCGCGGTCGAAAGACTGCCAACAACTCGGCAGGCGCGGCAAAATCAGCCGACCCGTCGCGCTTCTTGTACCAACAGAGGGCGCGCGCATCCGAATACACCCCGTCTAGGATACCGCCTGGCTTCAGGGGATACATGGCCTCAAGTGGCGGCGGCGGCGGCGGTGTTGCAGACAGTGGTAGGCGGGGGGCAACGGCTCGTCGGAGCCACGTACCGTCGCCGAAGACGAGAGATCGCGGGCAAAGGGCAAGCGGCGGCGACACGGCCGGGCGATACCCGGTGCCACGCGCATCATTGGTCGCCGACCGTTCTCCGGGACAGCGCCCATCGACCTCGGAGGGATTGACCGGCGGGAACGGTGCCGGGCGAAGGGGGAGGTCAGCCAGTCCAGCACCAAGGCCCTCCTCCGGTGAGATAAAAAAAAACGGAGCTTGCCGTCCTACCTACCCCAAGTAGAGTCCTTGATAGCCCGCTATACGTGTCCGGTTGGAAAGTTGTTGTTGCCTGTGCCACAGCAGGGCAGAAACTGTTGACCGGTCGAGACCCCTGTTCATCATGCAAAACCGACCCCACGGAGCACACAACGACAATAGTACCCGAAGGTATCCGGTGAGCACTGTTTGGCTTCGGGAAGGGGCTGGGTACGTCCGAATGGATCAACATACGGTGTCCTAGTTCGCCCTAATAGACGACGTATGAGCGGAGTTGAAGTACTGCACCACACCCAAAGCACCGTCGACGTTTCACCAAATACCGCAAGAACGGGCTGGGTGTCGAACGACAAGGTCTACGTATTACAGTATAGGCCCACCCACGCTGTAGTTGTGATCCCCCATTTCACGCTTTGTCACCTCTCCGGCAATTGGTTTGCAGCCTCAGGTCGAAGGCGTTCTGCCAGCCCTTCGCCGGCCAGTCTGTTCACTAGCAAGATCGACCCGAGCTTCGACCGGCCTCGATGGAAGTAACGCTTAGCTTGAGGCACCGAGTATTGCGACTAACCTTACTTTCAATGATAAACTTCTGCGCACCAAGAAGAATGTTCGACAGTGCGGAAAAAAACATTGGTCGCTGGTCAAGTGGGATCCCACCAGCTGCTTAGAGAACCTATTTCTACGCCATTGTTTGTTGAAACTAAGTCGTGCCGCGCCTGTCGTGCTTGAAACGATAGCCGATCTTGCGCAATTTAGTTCCGAAAATATTTTTTTGAGTATTTCCTCGTCACCGAATCGCGCAACGCCCACGTAGTGCTCTCAGAAGCTGACACACTACTGATACCAAACGATTGTAGAGACAGGCGTTCAGGGCCTTCAGTGTGTGTTGTTATTCTGTCTGGTACTGGCACCATCGTGGTACTTGCTTCACAACGGGTACAGCAATTGGTTGCCATGAAGCAAAACATGAGTCCTGCTTGGACGTTTCCAATTCTCACAATCTGAGTAGGTTGCCGTTGAGGGCGTGTTCAGAATAACGGCATTTCTTTCCTTTCTCAATGGCGCAATGCATTGTTGTACAAGTGACCACCCCAAACACACACACAGCCGATTCGTAGACGCCCGTTGTACATCTGTGTTCGCTTCAAAATTTTGCCCCTACAGAAAAAACAGAATAGACACCCTGAAGAGCGAGGAACCCTCGTCGCTACACACCGTCCCGCTTTATGACAGCAACACACGCCTTAAAAAAGACAACGATATAATCTTTTCTTGGAGGGTTAGCACGGTCGCCTGAGGCAAGATGCGTCGCTAACACGACTACACGTCCACCAGTGAAAATATCGGCTTGCCGGGAAACACTTTCCCGAAAAAAATACCGCCCACGTCAAAGCTTAAGGGAAAGTCAAGCGACGGCCGGGCGCAGCGAAGGAATCACGCCGTGCTGTGCTTGCACGCATGCGGCTATAGCTGGGGGCTCCCAGGGCAGGGCGGTGCAAGCCTCACTACTATACATACCAAGGTGCGCAACAAGGTACGCGCTATTGAGGTGGTAGATTCTTAAGCACCGCCCGCCAGCCGGTACGCCAATACACCAACAATGATTCTATTAAAAACAACCCAAGCGATCAGTCGTGGTGCTCCACGTGAATGTCTGTCGTGTGGAGAGGCGCGTCGATGTCCCACACACCCTGGATCGAGGGATATCGGCTCTCCACCGGCTTCTTGAATTTTCGAACCTAAGACAACGGACATAACACCAGAGGGGGGGGGCACATCCGGCAAGATAGGCATTGGTGGGACACTGGCACCGGCGTGGGGACAAGCATAGTTGGTATCGAAGCGGGAACTGTTGTACGCATCTCAACGTAGGACCTCTATGGTTTCCGTTGTTGGGTGCCTAAACATTCAATGGACGTGACCTTGAGCAATGGTACGAACAGCCTCTGAAGCGAACAACTGAAGCTCGGACGAGGGGTGGCACCGTGCGAACACAGAAAAATTCGAGCAAACATTGCGTTAAGCCGCACGATCGAATAAGTGCCGCTGATACGCTTTCCGGCGAAATTGCCATAGGTCTTACACTACTACCCGGTGCATCGCGGTACCCGGACGTTGCTGAACGTGGGCTCGCATAAATCAACATAGTACCCTTTGAGAGGCAAGATAATGTCCAATTTTCTGCCGTTTCCTCGACCGGCGTCAAGCACATGATGCCAACGGTTCCACCTTTTGAAGCGAGTGGTGCGCCTGTTCAAGGCACCGACCGGGTAACTAACCCAAGGTAAAGGTTGGTGAAGAAGGAAATCAACCCCCGAATGAAGGCAAGCACGTGGGAGCTGCAGTGTTTCAGTCTGGGATTGACCGCTAGGCTATGTGCACTTAGCATTTCTCTGGAGGTGCGCTACAATAGAGAGTTTCGGAACAACTTCTCGATTTAGGAAAACAACTTTTCGATTTAGGTGTAACGAACGTTCTCGGAACTTTATTTTGTGGAGACCACGGAGTTGAACGCGGCAAGAAAACACGCCGGCGCGGAAAGGCGGCAGAAAAAAAAAAAGGGACAGCTGCTGCTGCATCGAAACATCACATCACACATCGGCAGACACACACACACGGCGGTGTGGAGGTTGATGAGGAGGTTGACACAGACCACGCACGCATGTAGTTGAGGGGCTGCACCAACAGTGCAATCTGTGAGGAGGAGGGTGATCAAAGAGCCTCACTTCTCTTTTGTTGCTGTGTGCGAACGAGAGAAAGAGCGTTTTCCACGAGAGAGAGAAAGAGAGGAGAGAGAGAGAGAGGAAGAAGCAAACAAGAAGAGAGCAGACGCACACACACACTACACCCCGATTACATATATATAGTAGAGCTCATCGCCGAGCCGTGTCTAGACAAGTCTGATCTTCCTCTTTTCCTCGTGTCGCTTCTTCTCTTGCCCAGCAACAACCCAGCAGCAGCAACAACAAAACAGACTGACAGGTGGTGATCAAACACACGCACGCACGCACGCGTGCTTTTTCTTTCTTGGAATGCTCCACGCCTCATACGTACCGCACTTCCACACACACACGCAGAGCAACCAACCCCCAGGTAGGTGTAGGTCTGACCTCCTCTCTTCGTTGGCAGCGATGGAGCCCACACAACCGCACCTTCCGTGGTGCCTGGAGCTCCATACTACAGCTGTTGTTGTTGTGGTGGTGGGTCTCTTTGCTCCTTCCTCCTTAAATCTATATCGTCTCCTGAAAGCGATTTCGATTTAGAAAAAAGCGGCGCCAAGCCTCTACTTTTCTAAATCTGAAAGCCCCTTTCCAGATTTAGGAGCTCGATGTTCCCCCGCTTTGAGGAACGTTCCCAGAACTAGACCCTTCCACCTAAATCTAGAAGTTCCACCTAAATCTATTTTGGTCGAACACGGTTCCGAAACTCCCCAATATCGGCAATCCGTAGCATAGCATAACGGCAGACTCAATGAACCCTTCAGATCGTTGAACGTCTCGATTCGCTACATTTAATGATCCCTACAGTTCATATTCACGGCCGGCCCAGTTTGCCACGAATCTACTGTTGAACCTCTGGGATATTCATGGATGGTGAGGCGGAGAAAGCCCGAAGCAGCGTTTGGCTGTTGCAAAAAGCGGCGGGATTTCGAACCAAGTCGGGACTCCAACAACCCTACCAGAGTTCAGGATACAGCACAACCCATGGCTGGCGGGGGAAAGGAGCGTGAAATACAGCACACTGTGCGAAGCCGCGCTCCATTATGGTGCGTGGTTTTTGTCTCGTTGGTCAACTACGGTCGTTGTACAGCAGCAGTGGGTGTACGCTACAGCAGTACGGATCGCCTGGAACGGCTGCTGCTCCTGGCTCGGCAGAGCCTGCTTGCAAGACGGTGGTCAAAAAATGGCTTGGCCTCACCTTGTGACCACTAGAATTTCTGAGCATCATGGCGTAATCCATAATTTCTCCTGGGGCAATGTTCTTGATGCCTATTGTCTTGACCTCGCCCGTAACATAGTCCCCCATGATGTAAGGGTGCTTCCCTGGTCGCAGCTCGGTCACAACCTCAGCCGCAGGCGTGTTGTTTGCAAACTCAACAATCCGGTGCCGGATGAACTCTCGTGCGCCCTTACTGCTTCCACTGTGGTCGCAGTACTTGAGCGTCAGCTTGCGCAGCTGGAATACCCCTCGGGTGGCCATGACTATGCAATGACAGAGAGCAAGAGAGACAGCAGTGTGTCCGACGTCCGACAGCCGAACGCCAGACATGAGACATGGGGGCTCCGCAGATACAGCATCAGCGAAATTGCGCCGCATTTTTCAATACAAGTTCCATGCGGATACGCGGATACGCGGATATCCATTTCACTGTAGGAAAAATAATAAATACACACACAGAAAGACTATACCCATTCGAGATATACCCACAGCCATTTCGTTCATTTTCCTCATTCGTGGAATCACTCATCGTTGGCAGCTTCGACGTTGTCTACAACAATATAGTCAAAATCCCGAACATATCGCATGTCGAGCAACAAGATAGCATCACAGGTGGCGCGGTGTGCGTAAGCTGCTCCTTGATGAAAAATGAACGCTGAGTCAGTCGATCGGAAGATAGATGTGAATGTTGAGTTCAGCGAGTTTGAGGAGAATAGAGACTTGACGATTTTTTGTCACCTACATGCACGTGATATACCTCTCATTTACTCTGAATGAAGTAGACCGCAATCAACAAAAAAAAAATGAAACAACGCAGCAGAGGAGTCAGTTCTCCCCAAAGCAAATCGTGGACATGAAGGTATCCCCATTTCAAACAACAATCTACAGCAGCCGTACCTTTTAGCACCCGCTGGTGTCTCGCGCGTGGGGGCGCATCACCCATTCATTGGTGCGTATAGCCCCCCCGCTTCGTGTGAAATGGCATCTTTACTCGGCGTGAGGGCAAAAAACACGTCTACGAGCAGCCCCAGCTTCCTCCATGATCTCTTGGGTGAACATTTCAGTTTGACGTGCTTCTCAAGGCAGTCTGTGATGATACAGTATATCTCCCGTCCAACCAGCAAATTTGGCCTCAATGGGGCATCACGAGGAGGGGGGTCGACCAGCAAGGAGGCACCGCGAACAAAAAGTGGACGCGATATATACAAGATGCAAAATAATTTGATAGCCATCACATTTCTTCGAAACCCACCAAACTCCACGGAATAAAACACATTGCATTACTTCTTCAAAGGAACGCAGCGACGACCTCACTACTAAAGCGGAAAGTGGGTACTCCACCACGGACAAGTTTGACAGCAGTCGCCGAACTCAAAAATACGGTCGAATTGTGCCCATACACATCAAAATCATAGCGCCACCATACAGTGCTGGCACGCTCACAATAAACATCCTCACAGGAAATCGAGGTTCAAAACTATGGAAATAAGAACAACGGCGAAATAAAATGACTCAGCCGCTCCAACCACACCCACTCGTAGAGGCAGCTTAGCAACTCGTTGAGACCCTGCCTCAGTTTCCCTGCCCCAACATTTTCCAGTATCCCCAAGGACGAAAACAACGGAACAAAATAAATCAGAACAATCACGGCGGTATGCAAGCCAGCGTCGACACCAGACCACCGCCACGTGCGGATGCTCTCAACCACCAAATACAGTACTTGCATCCCAGACGAAGGAAACCCTTAAATAATATACGTAACGTACGCTTACCCCTAGGCGCTACAGCCGAACATTGGGCACCGCACTACCATGCGAAACAGAGCGGGCGTTTGTCGGAGGGATCTAAGCAGGTTAAAACATCCGGAAGCTCTGCCTGAGGGAGACCGTGCTCGCTAATCCGGTGCCCGCGCCTCTCCGGGCAACTCGGCCCCTGCCGGACAGCACTAGCGTAATTCGCTTTGAGGTGTTGCTCAGGCTCCACGCAAGGTCACCAGTGTTCTTCCCTTCGAGTGTTACCCTCGAGCTTGATCCCTGCCGATTGAGGGCGTGTGTCAGTCTAAAACATCCGAAAGCTCTGCCTGAGGGAGACCGTACTCCCTACTCCGGTGCCCTCGCCTCTCCGGGCAACTCGGCCCCTGCCGGAAAGCACTAGCGTCATTCGCTTTGAGGTGTTGCTGAGGCTCCACGCAAAGTCACCGGTGTCCTTCCCTTCGAGCGTTACCCTCGAGCTCGATCCCTGCCGATGGAGTTGGGGCGTGTGTCGGCCGAGGAAAGGAGAACACGGGCGCGGCTGCTCCAATCAGGGTGACCAAGGACAGATCGCCGCAACGAGTGTGAACAAATTCCGAGCGGTTAAACAGCTAGATATATCAAAGATGCCATCACGGTTCTAGATTGGGTACAACACGGCAAGAGGGCCGCAGTCGTCGCGAACAGCTCGCGAACAACAACACGGTTCTATCTACACTCAGGCCGGCCAGTCTCGAAACATCTGCTGCCACAATCCACCATCCCCAACACCTCAAGCCCCTCGTCTGCACTAAACCTCGCCTCCCTAATGTCTGTCACATCCATGTAGAAGCTTTCATCTCTCACCGCAACAGCGTCCAAGTCGCGTCGGTATGTTACGCCGATCGCCCCCTTGCCGAATCCCGACCCCACCAAGTCCAGCACGTTCGCGGAAGCCCGGATGTCCGAAGCCTTGTCCGGGCTGTGGGTCGCACAAACGAAGAACACACACGCGTACGGCTGCCGAGTAAAGAGGTGCCAGCACCACCATGTCTACTGCGTGCTTCTGGTTCTGCCACTGCTGTTTGCCGAGACAAAATACCCGTCGGGGTGCGGAAATCTTGGCGGACGGCTTTGGCTTCGATCCACAACACACGACACATCTGGATGTTCCCTTGGTGATGCTGATGGCAGGAGAATCTGCCGCCGTTTCAAAGCGGCAGCAGTATACCCATCTGCCCCATTGGCGAGGTGCTAGCGTTCCGAGAAATACCAAGGAAACCAGTTTTCGGTGGTACGGGGCACGCACCCAATTGCATAGACAACTCTAAATTCACATCACAAAACACTGCTGCTGCAGCTGCTGGACACATTGACACACGCAGACGTTTACCTGTGCGACCCAACCAATGTTGCGACCGGATCTCCCTGAGAAGGGAGCATCAGCTTCCCGTCGAAGTTGCTATTAAGCTTGGCCGCGATGCTAAGGTGGCCCTCCTTCGTGTTGATGTCGTGAGCAATGGCGATCACCATGGGGGTGGCTTCTTGCAAGGCGAAGGGAAACGACACCGGGTTGCTTGTCCACTTCAACGGGCCAAGCACGCCGCCCTCCTGACGAGTGTTTTTGGGACACGAAAAACAAAACTAGGGGACTAAGAAGAGCATTGTCGATGGGTTTTGAAGTTCAACTTCTCGGTGGAGGTAAGGCCAGGGTCCCTGCCCGTGGCGCCACAAACACGACTATTGTTTATGCCTCTCAACGACCTTGCAGAATGTTGGACAAAGGGTGAGGATTTCAGGGTGCACACGCTAGTGCTACTGCTGCATTGCTGTTGCGAAGGCATGGTTCATGCGCAGGGTATACCACAGCATACTTGCTCAGAGCATGCCAAGCACGAAGGCACAACAGCAGTCATTGTCGGCAGGGGAGAAGCGACAACCGGTTGCCATGTTCTGTGGTCAGGCAGAAGGCGCATGCACGACGTCGGCAGTGCTCACCTTCTCGCTGGCCTTCAAAGTCGTCGAAAACATCCCGAGCTCCTCGTTCCGGATCGATCCTTCCACTACGGCCGTCTTGTCCTGCGGCAGTCGTAAACGACAGTCGGGGCAGGGATACAAGGACGAAAGCAGATGTTATTGAGCGTGAAGCCATATCGGGGGGACTGTAGTGAAACTGTAGATCCAACCCCCCCGGTTCTTGCTGCTGCATGTCGGACCTATGGTACGATTCACAACGCGTGTCATTTGCTACCCTAAAATCGTCCCTTTCAGCAGTTGCTAATCTCATGGATGTAGGCTACCTGGGGTACCGAGCAACACGCGTAGTTCTTTTGCTGTACCGGCAGCTATAAACAAAAGTGTCGAATGAAGGCGGGTTGGGACAAATCACCTGAGGGTCAACGGTTACCGTCCCGAAGGCTTTTCCGTACGCGGTGTCCGTGCTCGATGACGCGCTGCAGCAAGGACAAAAAAGGGAGGCCCACCAGAGGCGACTTGTTTCAGCGCCTCCTCGGAAAATCATCAATACTGCTGTATCGTACAGCAGTTATGCAGGAATTAGATGACTCTACGCAAGTGATTATGGACGCATATCGCGCGCCAGATAGCTTGGACTCAGCACAGGCGGTGTAAACACATTTATTGGGTACTAATTCTTGAACAGCTGTCATCAGGAAAAGACATGCGGGAAGCGGGATGCGAGGCATAGGGGACGGCACCTTAGCCCAGCCGGCAAGACGCGATCCTTGTTGAACACGTACGAAGCCTTGCCACTGACGCCCTTGGAGAGTTGCCCGTCATAGTTCCCTAACGAGAAAAAGCGTGCCAACAGGAGGACAAGTTGTGATGATTCAATTTTGGTGGCCTCTCCTCACGACGATCACATGATTACGATCAAGCTCCGCCTAACGCGAAGCACCGTCTGCTTTTCTTGCTGTAATGCACGAACCGCACATCGTGCGCAGACAACTAACTGCTCTTTCGATGTTTCACTCCGCCAACCCACACGCCGTGGTCCAGAACACACCGCATAAAGTTGCAGCAGCAGTTGAACAGATGTGTACGCATACGTTGTAGCTTCCACTTGTAATGCGTTGGCCGCATACCATGCATTTTCACAGCGCTTTGCCGCTATTACTTTGAGACAGGGCGGTTCTCTTTTCAGCTAACTATTAATAGGAAGTCCATTGCAACATGACCGTAGCAGTCAGGCCAATTGCTTCGAACCTCGGATGTCCAGCGATTGGATCCCTTCGATAGCGCCCAGGTCTTTGATATTGATCGAAACTGTCCCGCCCGCCGACGCTCTCGCGAGAACATGAAAGAGCACCAAAACCCGCAGCCACTTCCAGCCTCCTCCCATGATGCCTGCCATTCCTGCTGCAGGTGCTTGCTTAGAGAGGACGTGCAAATGCCTCAGAACTGCTGTAGATTGCTGTAGAAGTTGAATTTGGTTGGTCAACGGTGAATCCGGGTTGGTCGTCGAGGTAGAGAAGAGAGTCCAACACCGACGTCCGGGAAGCTGATCACAGCAGTGTCAGAGCAGCAGTAGGGCCGTAGCAGAGATCGTTGCTTTGCAGAGCTGTCAAGCAACACGACTCGAGTTAGGGGGCTCCGTGAATACATGGTTCGGTTCACTACCCGCTATGGAAAGAAGGGTTCGCGCCGCAGTTGTCGTCACCACCCCGGCGCTTGCCAATACCACAGCGCTGTACTGCTGTGTAGCACGACCCCACCGCACGGTCTTAAATGAAAGCGTCCACGAGCCTTGCCGCTGCTTTGATCTGCCGGAGCTCCTTGGCGTGGCAATCGACTTTGAGAATGGCCGCCAATGTTCAGTTTGTCACGAACCAGAAGTGTCCATATGCCCAGAGTAAGTTGTCTCCGGTTCATGATGATTGTCATCTACGAAGTAGTGTCTTCATATGCCGGCATTCCATACGACAATGCGCAAGAGGGTGTTGTTTACACACATGATGATTGATCTGCTTTGCTTTGTGGATGGCCATACCCAACCCGCGTGATGTATGGCATATGCGGTGCGGCTTCGTGGAGCACGTCTCTTCTGCTGGCAACAATCCATGAATGAGCAACATGAACAGCAGTTTGACTCCGCGTGGACAGGAACTTGGATCGCTCTTGAAGAATCCCACACCGCTTACGAGATGAAGGAAGTTTCTCTCTACGGATCCGGAGGTGAGCCTGGTTCAACATCCTTCTGTACCTGCCGGCATGTTTGCGAGGGACGTAAACTCTCAAAACCTCGTACCACCTACTACGTTCCGCGGCGTGTGACCAAACACAGCTCGCACGCGAAGAACCTGACACTCCGTCCCGATCATCATACGTTCGACAACCCCACAGGTAAACCGTCTTGGTTCATGGACCTCAACCCCAAAGGAGAGGTTCCTGTCCTTGTGGTTGACGGAAAACCCATCGTAGGATCGGAGGAAACCGTAGACTTTCTCATGCCGGGTGAGCTCAGTCCGGAGGCCTTACGATGGCGCTCGATCGTGAATGATCGATTGAAGTCAGCTGGCAAGCGAGCAGTTTTTTCAGGAGGCTCCGAGACGGATCGGAATAGCCTAAACGCCGTGCTCCAAGACCTGGAGGCATGCCTTTCGAACGGACCGGAACGAGCGAGCGAGTTCACAGCGGCAGACGCTTCGGCCTTCCCTTTCTTGCAGCGCGTTCATGGGGAGTTTGGTTTTCCGAGCGAGTGCAAACGGCTAGAGGCGTGGTACGCGTCGGCCAGCAGTCGACCGGGTGTTCGAAAGACGATCAAGCAAGACTTTTGGTGGTGGTGGTAAAGCTGCCCACGACTGGGTTGCCCTTCTTCACTGGTGTGCTTTGTATTTGGTGATCGCTCGTTTTTGTGACATGGGAAACTGCGGGGCCAAGGGGGGGAAGGGCATGTAAGCTTCGATCCATGTTCCATGTTGCTGATTTCTACACTGGCTTGCAAGACAGCAAGACAGGGGAGGGAAAAAACATTAGTCTGTGCCCGTTGCGAGATGGTCTGAAACAAGCAAGCACAGTTGTCCTTTTGGTTCATCTCTCGAGGGATCCAAGCCGGCTATGCTATCCTTCTTTTCTGAGCTATCCTCTCGAAGACCATTTGCAGCACATCTGGTGCCGTGATGGCGTCCGCCATCGCCCTCACAGAAAAATCGCCGCCCGCCCTTGCCCCTGCGGCGCCATTTTCTGGAATTCACGGTCGGTAAGCGCGCAGACGGAATTCGTTAGCAATCACTTCTGTGAAGTTCAGGGGTGGTGTCGGCAAGAAAACACACAAAAAAAAAAAGAGCTGGGGAGAATGGAGAGATGCGCTTGGCTTGATTTTCCAAACTGCTGTTTCAACCACGGTAGCGACATGGACAACACGCACCGTGATCACTTGATTCTTCTTCCGGGTGGGCATTCAGCCCTTGGAAAGCCAGGCTGGCAACCGCCAGCGTCTCCTCAATAGGCCACACCGCTTGTTCCGTAGGATTCAGCCAACCCGGACCAACCTGAAAACAAAAGCAAGTAAATGTTCGGCATCAAAACGAAGTGGAACGGCAAATATGTACTCCGTACGCATTCCACCCGCGATTGTGTTGAGTGGAAGACTCTCCGCATGTGAAGCGGTATGGTCACCCGTTTTTTACCAAAACAACTGGCAGGGTGACGAGGCCATCTTGTGCACCTGCGCACGCACTCTGGCAAATATTACCACATACCTCGGCATCAAGTCCGCCCGCAAGAGATGTCATGAGCACACGCGCCACACTCTCTTTGGCACGGTCTTCCGAATCATTGGGGGTGTCAACCCAAACGTTTACACTCAGCGAAGTGTCTGTCGCCTCCACAAAGTGCCACCAGTGCTTCGGGACGAAAAGGACATCTCCTGGCTCAAGCGTAACCGCCAGCGGATGCGCCTCTGCAAACTGAGGAAACCTTGCGAGGAGGATTTGTCGACAGGGGGAAGTGCACGTGCTGTGAGCCATAGTAAAAAGTCCCACCACTACGGACAAAGCACACCGACCCGAAACGACACATACGGGCATCCACCAGTGGACCGCAAACCGAGAACACTATTGATTCGCCGTAGCAAAGACTCTTGCGCCGCCCCAAACATTGCACGCATATCAGCGAAGCGCCCGATGGCAGTACATTGTGCGGAACACTCCGCGTTTACACACAACACGCTTCCCACGACGGCCTCAGAGCCCACCTGACAAGGTCTGGCGCTCTGGCGTCCACCTGGCTGAAGACACTGCTCTCTTCGTACGGTATCCGGGTAGGCGCAAGGGCCGTTGTGTCAGCTGGAGGGTAGAGGAGCCATTTTTTTCTGCCGTGCAGTTGGGCCACCTGGGCATCCAGCGTGAAGCATATTTTTTTAGACCCGACACATCGACGTTTGTATCCTCATGTACAGTACAGGCCACTTTTTAGGCCGGTTGCACAGATTAAGAAATCCTTGGCACAGATGGAATTGTATTCAAGTTTTCTCATATTCTGAATAGTGCCGGGTGCCCGATATAAGGCCGGTGTTTTTCCCTTGGACCATAGCGGCCTTAGACAGGAACCTCTACTACAGTAGCATGAGCCGAAACGCAAGCGTCCAGTCCTTCAACGTGTACGCCACCAAGGCACATCTATGCCAGGGAGCTGGCCGGCGAAGGGGGTTGACGTCACATGCGAGGCACACTGGTACGGTGCAAGAGTAGTCTAGTTACGCCGCCTCACCAGATTGACGCCATAGGTGTCAAAGTGGAGAGGCGTGTGAGAGCCCCCCGTGCCCAACCACAGTGTGGAGTCCGTCGCAGCTTTCTCGCAGCCCAGGGTCGACCAATCAATAATCGGTTCTAGAGCCTTCGCCCAATCATCTTCGAGCTCCTTAACGGGTGGGGCAGCAACGTCGTAGCAGCAAACTGCGAGCGGTGAGTCTTATCGTCTCGCCTGCACCAGTGAATGAATGCTTCTTGTCAGTGCTGTATTACCACGACGTTTTAGGACACCCGCCAGACAAGCCGATCAACACGTACAGTAGCATCGCCCGTTGGAATGACGCGTCGAACCTACCTTCAAGTGCTTGTAGTCCGCGTACGACCAGTGAGCATTCCTGAGACGAAACAGGACCAGGCGTAAGCAAACGGGGCGGGGATGGCGGTGCTCGGTGGGGGCAAGTTGCCGACTTTTGCACCAACTCAGTCGCATTTGCCGGCAGGACGCGCCCTCTCAGCGCTGAGAAAATCACAAGTGAAAAGAGGGCAGCATAAAAAAAGGGTGTTTTCGACGAAACTACAGTACGTCAGTATCTCACCGATCGTAGTGTCTGAAAGGGTTATCACCCTCTGCAGAGAGCGGTTCGGCCGACTTCTCCCACTCCAGAAACTGGCCTACAGAGGCTTCCAGGAAGATGCAGTCTGCCTCCCACACCGTGCTGACACCCAGCGGATGAATCCGCCATGTTGTCCTTAGGCGCTTGACACGAGGGTTCTACTGCACATGTCGCAGAACGACCGATAATAGAAAGCACGAAGGACAGGCGTAAGCACGAAAAGCGAATCAGCGATATGAATCTTGTGTTGCCAACAACCAGCCGGTCGATGCATTACCGTAAGAGTCGGAGAGATGGCACCCCCGTTTAGCGTTTTTTTGTATCGTATTTCTCCACAACTAGAAGGGTGCGAACACCAACCGATACCTCTCAGGAAAGCTCTCGACGAGATGGTTCCAAAACTACCCTTTTCGGCACTGGTACCCCCGTGGTTGTGGAGAAATACGCTATACAAAAACGCTAACACGGGGGTGCCATCTCTCCGACTCTTACGGTAATCTACGAGGGTGTGCGCACTGCTTCGAGGTGACATGACAAAGGCTGATCCACCATTGCTACCGCCAGCATGGGTTGATTTGACGGCGCGAGCACCGCAATTGGACTTCGTATTACAGCAGGATCGAAGAGCTTTCCAACCCATGCCCTCGGCCTCCCCTGTGTTGTGTATGTGCTTCTTTAGCAGTCATCGATCGCTCTAACCGGCTGGCCAATGAAAAGAGCTGAGCCGTCTACAGCGACACAGCGACACAGCGACGCAAAACGCGAACTAGGTAGCGGGCTCATCCGACAGAGAGGTGCCAAGGAGACTGGACGAAATGGTCCAGTCTCAGGATTATGTGCATGTTCAGACTTTGTTTGTAATGCAAATGTTGCGTCGATGACCGCGCCTACCGGCTGACCAATGAAAATATTGCTGCTGTGCTGTGTCATGGACGTTTGGGTATGTTCAGATGCTTTTCTACGTAGTTCTTAATAACTCACATCGACGGCGCTAACCTGCTGACCAACGAGGACGTCGGTCTATCAGCGGCACAAACCAGTTCCAACAAATAAAAAGGTATCTAAATGTGTTTACTCCGCGGGCTCCCTCGACAGGAGGACTGCTGTGGAGCACTCGTGTTGGTGCCACACCTACACATCAAGTGGTACATAAATTGCCACAAACACACGTTTCATTGTTTCATATGTATCTACATAGTGTGCGGCTGTATGCTTTGTAGGACTGCTGTGGAGCACGTGAGTGGATGTTGATATCCCATCTAAATTGCCATCAAACTACACGGGCATTTTCACAGGTATCTACTGCTGCTGTGGTAGTGTGCTTCAAGCTTTACGGACTGCCACTGCTTGTACTGGTATACTACATTTTGCTGCCGTGCAGGTGGAATAGTGTAAATCACTTGCTTACAGAGAGACCATTTCTCACCTCCAGAATGGGTTGACCTTTCCAAGACCTTGCAGCGTTTCTGAGCACCAGTGGTCTCTCTCTTTGGACCAGCACCTGAAATATCGATGGTGAAGCTTCAGTCTCGTCGATATCAGCGGGAGCTCTCGTCGCCATGGCTCGGTCGTTGCAAGACAAAGACTGCTGCTGTGACAGGTGAAGAGTGATTGCACAGAGACGCCAGTCCATACCGGTCAGTTTTTATCTAATGATTCACGGAGCCCCTCACCTCGACGAAACCAGATCACACATGGTGCGGATGTAAATTACCAGGCCCTGCCTGCTAGACACTCAACCTCTCGATCTCTCTGCCTCTCTTCTTGCTCTTGACATGAGAGCCCGTGCCCCGCCTCGAAGCGCGGGCCTGCTGAACGGTGACTACGATAAGCATGGCGGGAAGATAACCCGTTACAACGGGGGAACTCTCGCGAGACTAGCCGCCGCGGCGGTTGCGCTTCTCGCCGTCTGGCTCATTGCGATGTACGCGTTTTCTCCGGCGAGCGGCGGAGGCGAAGCGATGACTGCATCGAGCCTAGGCTGGGGTCGGGGGGAGTCTGTCGCCAGGGACAGCAAGAAGAAGCACAAGCACGAGGACAAGGGCAGCAGACATAAGCGCCATAGCCACAAGCACGTGCAGGCGGGGTGCACCGCGAGCCCCTTGCAAGAGAAGGATGCCTTCCCGGTGTACGGCTGTGCGGAGATGGAGGTGAGAAAGCGAGAGAGAGAGAGAACAGGACACCATCTTGCGCCACATCTGTCAGTGAAACCGGTTGATTGCCGACTGGTTCTCAGGTTTGGAGATCTCTCGCGCAAGCCACGCCGGCGGGCGGGGGGTTCGAGTTCCTTTTCTTCGTGTTATACCGCTAAGTGGAGGGTCAATGGGGGCTGGGTACGCGGTACGGACAAGAACACGCCGTCGCTGTCTGTCTTGATGCCCGTCGTGTAAACGAAGAGCTCAACTACCCATGTACAGCAGTAGTATTGGACGGTCTTGGTCCTGGCTACTGATTGCCCATGGCCGGATGGACTTCGCCCATATGCATACACGCATACATGTAGAGGATCGAATCCAGCACACACACACATGACTGCAGGACGGACGGGTAAGTTACGGCGGTGCATGCATATATACGTTGGTCGGAAGTGTGTTCCGAAACATCGAGATGCACTTGGGAACAGCAGTGCATCAGTGTTGGCATCCTCGCGAACCGGGGTAAATAACTCGCTGCCGCGCACACGGAGCATGCCCTTCAGCAGACACTAATGTTAGACGTGTGGTTATGCTCGCGACTCGCGACACGCGATCCGTGATTGTCCATGGATCCGGTCGCCCCGGTGGTCTAGTTAGTATCCTCTTCTAGAGGTCAGGTCAGGGGTTCGAATCCCGGCGTAAGCGAGCTTTTCTTGCAAAGAGAGTGCTGAACTCTTCTCGCATTAGAAATCGAAGGCAAAGTACCGCAGGAGGGGAGCGTAGAGAGGGGCTCTTCTGTGTGACCACGGGTTAGAGTGAACGGCACTATTTAGTGCTGTGAGCGCTGATTTGAAGTGAAGACAAAAAAAAAAAAAAAAGGTGTCAGAGGGAGCGGAGGACTCCAGAATATCTGTCGTTGATTTCTATTGACTTGCGGACCCCTCGGGGCCAGTTCATTTGAGTGTACCTTTTCAGGGTAAGTTAACCTGTGACCACGGGAATCGACCGCGTCAAGCGTTGGATCAGTACGGACATATGAAGGTACTCTGTAGAGAGATATCGGAACGGTTTTTAGTGCGAAGACAACAACAACACCAACAACAACAACAACAATTGCCGTGTTCCTGCTGTTGACTCTCGAAGACCCCGAATTTTGTATTTTCGTATGCATGCATGTGTACAGGCTTAAGGGCGCGGGGGGGATAGCAGTGTCTCCTCTTCAAACATCCAGGGAACTCCTGCATATCTCAGTTCCCCAAAGTCTAACTCCAGTACGAAACTTCCATCGCAAATTAACCGTCCACAGCGGTCGCTCTGTGTACAATGTTAGTATCTGAGATTGTAGCCCTTGCGATACACTGCAGACTACTTGTAGCGGCCAGCGATTGTCCAAACGATCCTTCTATCATCCAGATCGGTGAGCTACAAGCAGGATTTTTTATGCTGCTGTGCGGTCCGATTTTGAAAAGTTTCAAGCACACAGTATTGTAACGGCGAATCAGTGCCTTTTGCGAGCGTGTGGGGCCGCGAACGTCAGCGCAGCGCTTCCCTCGCGTGTCCTACTCGTGGCCATATTGTAGTCGATTTGAATGCCTGGGGTCATGTGTATTGTGGGTCTAGCCAAAGCAACGGTGCTTGAAACGTCCCAAAATTGGACCGCACAGCAGCTTCAAGAATCCCGCTTGTAGCTCACCGATCTCGATGACAGAAGGATCGTTTAGAAAATACCCGACCGCTAATCTGCAGTGTATCGCAAGGGCTACAATCTCAGATACTGACATTGTACACGAGGGCGGGTGAGCGTACGGTTACGTAGATTCGTACTGGAGTTAGACTTTGGAAAACTGCAATATGCAGGCGTTTCCTGGATTTTGAAGAGGAGACCCTGCTGCGATTCCCCGTGCGCCCTTAACATATGCGTATGTCTCGTCAATCTAACGCTTGCCGTCGATGTTTCGTCGGCCATGGGACCATGGAGAGGTTTGGCTGGATATCCAAAACCAAGTATCAGCAGTATACAAATCTCAATCTCAAGAGCCGTAGTTAGGGCCCTGAAAGTAAGAAGAAGCAGTGAAAACCTTTGAC
This sequence comes from Ectocarpus siliculosus, assembly GCA_000310025.1. Classification (NCBI taxonomy): domain Eukaryota; class Phaeophyceae; order Ectocarpales; family Ectocarpaceae; genus Ectocarpus; species Ectocarpus siliculosus. The sequence continues at coordinate 9,239,633 of FN649727.1, read as the reverse complement.
TTCGCCTCCAACGGACAAAAAGTCCGCACGGGTTCTTGAACTATGTATGAGTATTAGATTTTGCGTTTCGACTTTTCTGGCTGTGTGATGCCGCGGATGGTGTGAGAACTTTGGCGCATACATTTAGCACGTCTTGTACAGGTTTCAGATATCGATGTCCCGAAACCCAATGTGCTCAAAGAAATCGCAAGGATACCATGAGTTGGATATCCACACGATGTCGGCGTTTACTCTCTTTAAGGTATATAGGTCGAAGTCAAAATCGCGGGCGTACTACCTTCCTCCCTTCGGAGTCTATAATAATCCGCCCGATCAATATCGCGAGACTGCTGTTGAACCGCTCAGGAAGCTTTCCATAATTTGAGAGGCGTTTTGTAGTTCTGTTCAAACAACGTTGCTCTTTGGTGGGATGCTACTCCATGAACACCGCTTAATTACATCGAGTCTGCATGGATCGATTTTTTCACTTGTCGCCCTGCTACCCACGCCTGCCAACAAGGTTTTGGCATGCAACGCACACCTCTGGGAGAGTCCCTACCCAAGGAACTGGCGTAAGGCAAGACTCAGTACCAACCTCCTGTCTCCAGTATCACTGGACCATACGTCGTACGCCCACAGCGATTAAGCTTAGCGTTGCCCTCGCCATCGTCTCGTCCGCCGGCCGCCTCAACGCGCCAGGAAATGCTCGAAGGGAAGACTGAATTTTTGGGGAAAGGTTACTGGAGAGAGGTCCGGCTGGCCACGTACCAAGGACAAGACGTGGCAATCAAGACGCTGAGGGACGACCAGGAGGAGACGGACCGAAACAAGGAGCGGCATCGCTGGGAAGCTGTGGCGCTAGACCTGGTGAGGGATTTGTTTGGGGCACAGCAGTATTGCGGAATTGTGTGTGTGTTGCAACTCCTCTTTGTTGCCCGTCTCTATCCACAAAAGAACGTTTGACGTTCGGTTGCGTATGACGTGTTATGCCATGTTGCGTATGCTGCGCATCACCGTTGTGTGTATCTCCCTTTGTGCCGTTTCGTGCCGCGGTTCGGTCCAGCCGCGCTATGTTCAGACCAAGCGGCATTCGCTATAGTACCGATGCGGTGGCCACTTGTGTCTGTCGATGAAAGGATAACATATTTGGTAGTGCGCAACGACTCTTTCAAGATCAGGGAAGTGCCTCAGTCCAGGGCACTTGTACAATGCACCTCGTGACAAAGAATTATCGGCTACATGTAGGCCGTGAAGATGTCACCGGGTGACGTTCAACTCTTTGGATGCCATAAGAGACTTGTGCGTTTTCACGTAGCCCCCTCGACGTTGTATTTTTGTACAGTAGTGAAAGAGACGTGCGGACGGCTCCACCGCACCAAACGCCGGGATGTGCCCACGTGGAGAACTCTTGGAAAATCGTGTCCTAGGACACAGCACTGCTGTCTAGTGTCTGCCCGAAGATGGCTCGTCCTCGCCAGCATGCTCGAAAGGCGCGCAGCAGCAGGGCGTGAAAAATAAATAAGCCCGCATACATTCACCTTTCCAGCGTCAACTAGTACTCGTGAGGTCCTTGACGGGTAACAGACCACAAGTGGACGAACGAACAAGACACCGAAGGGTGGTGTGTGACTTCCGCTGATGCTGTCCGCCATTGTTCTCGCCACGGGTGAGCACGTTGCACGAACCCATACCGCGGAGCTTGTGTGCCCCACCTGCTTCCGTGACTCTCGATTCGACGCCAACCCATCCGAACGACGCACCAGGTCAGCGACCACCCGAACATCGTCCACCTCCTGGGACTCTGCGAGTGCGACATGATCACGGAGTACTTCCCGTACTACATGGACGTCCTGCTGATGGGAGATGACTCCAGCTCGGAAGAGCTGGTTGAGCTCTCCATCGGGGAGATCATTCGGATGGCGCTGCAGGCCGCGAGAGGGATACAGGCCCTGCACGAGATGCCCGGGGGCCCCGTGGTTCACGCGGACCTGCAGCCCCGGCAGCTCTTGCTGGACGAGAACGGCGTCGTCAAGGTGAACGATCTCAACCGCTGCCGGTTTATGGCAAGGGACTCTAGTGGAGAACCGTGTCCCTTCTATATCAGCAAGGGGAACGGAGTCTGGCGCTCGCCGGAGGAGTACGCGGGAGAGGTGAGAGCTGTGTTTGGTGCAGCTGCTGTTTTCTTTGGGGGGGGTAGGTGGTGGTCGAGAAGATGTTGCGTGTTTACGAGCGAAGGGGGCACTTGGCCTTAGGCGTGAACCGTGTGTTGTCACTCGAGCGCTAGAGACGAGCAAGGTCGTCGTGCTGAAAGTGCGTGGAGGGAGCGCCGAAAATGTTCGACCGAGAACCCGCTCTCAACCGCACGCTTCCGAACACGCTTGGCAACAAAAAACACGAAGTATTTTTGACAAATAATTATGTGGAAGTTGAAGTGGAGCCATCGAAACCCGTGAGCTGTTGGCGTGCGACGAAACGTGACGACCACTTCGTGGCAACGCCTTGTCGGTGCCCTCGTCCTTAGACGTTTTCTCACGTAGAGTGCCCAGTTGACATACACTATACTAGGAGTTCATACCGCCAGACAGTCGGCCTCTATTATAGGGCTCCGATCGCCCCGGTGGTCTAGTTGGTAACCTCGACACCTTCTAGAGGTCAGGTCAGGGGTTCGAATCCCGGCGTAAGCGAGCTTTTCTTGCAAAGTGAGTTTTTCTCTCGCTTCCGCTCCTGGCCTAGTGGTTAGCGCTAGTTCGTGTGTACACAGAGGGAATGGAGTGCTGAACTCTTCTCGCATTAAAAATCGAAGGCAAAGTACCGCAGGAGGGGAGGGTAGAGAGAGGGGCTCTTCTGTGTGACCATGGGTTGGAGTAAACGGCACTAGTGCTGTGAGCGCTGATTTGAAGTGACTGCGAGCCATCGACACGACGGCTCCCTCGTGGGGTACGTCAACTGCTCGTAAAAAGTTTCCGCCATCGGGACTGCTGTTTCTGTCCTGTTGTGGTATACGTGCTGATGTGCACGTCGGATAGCGCGATACTGGCGCGTAGTTTTTTTTTGTGCAAACTTGATGCGAACAACAGCAGTGATCGCACGCGCTGCGCTACCGGCGAGCTTGCTCGACAAAGTCCTTACTGAACGCATGCGTGAGTGTGTACGCGCGCCAAGCGGTCTAGCTATGAGCACCTGAGGCTAGACACAAGTTGACGCTGCTGCTGTTTGTGTGTTGCATGTGTTTTTCCCCCTTCGTCTCTTTCATGGCTTGATATTCCGACGACCAAACCGCTGGTACGATATGTCCAAACCCGAACGGCAGCACCAAGCGGGACTGTGCTACACATACGGTATTGCTTTGACGGGCTTGCTACAAACCACCGTACGTCTCCGCCCCTTGGTTTGTAGCTGCCGCCTATTGCTGCGGTCGCTGGATGCCGGACCTGTGGCGTATCTCCTCAACCCCTTTCTCGCTTCGTTTTTGTTGTTGACATTGCCGCTGCTGCTGCTGCTGCTGCTGCTGCTGCTGCTGCTGCTGCCGCCGCTGTTGCTGCTGCTGTTGCTGGTGGTAGACCCGAGGCGCATCTAGTCAACCCCTGTCTGTCTTCGTCATCGTCGGTGTTGTTGTTGATGTTGTTGTTGTTGTTGTTGTTGTTTTTCCCTCCTCCTCTTCGTCCACGACAGGGCCTCACCGAGAAGCTGGACATCTACAGCTTGGGGAACATCTTCTGGGCCATGCTTGGGAGAAAGCCGCCGTTCAAGCGGGACGACAAGTACAAGGCGAGGGTCCTCAGGGGGGAACGCCCAAAGGTGGACCCTTCGTGGCATCCGGAGTTTGTGCAGGTAAGGTTGTCGTGCAACACTTGCTTCCTTGTTGCTGATGTGCGTTGCTTTCTCAGAAGGTTTAGTTTATTTCTTCATACCCTACACGGTAATGATACCTCCGTCCTGTATTGTGGGCGCTCTGGTAGATGAAGAGTCACACTTGGAGGATTTTTTTGTGTCTTAAACAGTTTTTCCCCTCTCCATCGTCAAACCCGGGGGGAGGGTTACACAAAAAGGCTCCCGTTCCTCACACACACACACCCTCCACAACTTGTTTCTACAGCAGTTCGTGCTGTAGATTTGTCGCGGAGAGGGATTTTTCCCTTGTTTGATTCTCTCGTCCATAACCACGTATTTTTCGGTCGTCGCCCGTTTTTCTTTTTGGGCTCTACCTTGTATCGTACCTGGTTGTGTTTGTCGTCGATGCCATCGCCGTCGTGTCGCAGCTCTTCACGGACATGTGGAAAAGGGACCCAAGGGAGAGACCCAATGCACGAGAGGTAGTGCTCCGCTTGGAGATGATGTACGCACAACTGCCTCCGGAGAGCGAGAGCGACTAGAAATGTTAGAGCGCGCGACAGGAGAAGCAGCTGCGTAGGGAGGTTAGCAGCTTCGACGTTACCGAGTCGTTTAAATTTGTGATGAACAAGTGTTGGAAGGATGGCTCGCCTCGAGCTTGTACTATTATGGAACATTTTGTAATATTATGGAAGAAAATCGAGCTTTTTAAACGATGTCATGAGCTGTCTGCATCATTCTAGATTTTTCCATGCTGGTGATTCATGGAGCATCCCTCACGGGGGGTTTATGCGGTTGTTCCATGCGAGTTCCACAAGAAGACTATGCCGTAGTTTTACGGCTCGTGGTATATTTGAGTTTTCTGCTTCCCCGTATCTTCAGTACACCCGCTTAGATGCTCCGAAAACGAAACATTCCCTTGCGAGTCGGCAACGCGTGTGTCGCTAGCCTGACGCACGGGCGAATGGATGCGGAGAGTATCCTTTTCGGCCCGTCCACCTAGTATCGTGGGCGGGCCACCTCTGTACCATGCCGATGGCCGAATCGGGGGTGACACATGAAACACGTCCAAGTTTGATCTTACCGAATTCACCCGGGGGGCGGGGGTGGGGGGGGCATGTAGTGTATGCGGGGGGATAGGTATACCATTGGTGCCGCTAGTAGTCCAGTGGCGAGGATATACTGTACTACCGCGATGCTTGCTTGTTGTTTGTTGTACATACAAGGGACCGAGCACTGTGGTTACTGGGTGGTTCACGTCCTCATACTGTATTAATGTTTTCTTCGTTTTTAACGGCCGTGTTGGGTCTGGTTTGGAATATCGTGTCTGCTCGCCATCGTCGGTAGTTGCAAGTATGCTGAAGTGAAAGCGCACTCGCTTGCAGGATGGATAGTGCACCATCCAGGCGAACGAGTCTTGGGTGTAAGGGAATCATTTTTTCTACCTGAGCCTGCTACGATCTGTCACAAGCAGGGCAGGTATTTGCTATTGGAAAGAGGTTAACCTATTGCTCTTGCTTTTTGTTAGCTGTTCGACGAGGTTGCCGGTTGCAGAGTATTCTAGTTCTAATGAGAAAATTGCCCTCCAGGCTGTTGTTGCATTTGTAGTTCGGGCAAAGGTCGGCGCCAGCCGTGCTCAGTTTGGCTCTCGTCAATTGAGACGAGATGCCGAAGCGCTGCAGAGTAACGGGTGCGACATATGCACACTTGACCAGTTGCATCTGCCAAAGCACTTTTCGTCAGTCTCTTGTTGCTGATAAATCGAGCATCATCACGCCGATCTTTGGTTGGATTAGACTTTCATGTAGCGACTTGGGAATACGTGAGGGGCAAAAGGCGCGCTTGTTTGGAGGACAAGAAGTAGTCCTTTCGGAATGTACAGATACCAGTAGATTTTCATGCAACATGTGTTGTGCTCTAGGCGCAATGTCTTGATAGAGTTATTAGGTGCCCATGATCGCAATATATAAACTTCACCACCAAAGCTCTGGACGCGCCCGACTGCCCGAGAGAGGGAATGGAAGCAGGCTCAAGTCTCAGCGTTTTGCGTCAACAGCAGTCCTGCCGTCTTACGGCCCAGTCTTACCCCCCGAGACTGGCCGTTCGACTGATGCTGGTGTGTGCATACGATGCACGTGACTGTGGGTGTCCGGCGAGTGTAATGCTGTGGTTGAGTGCGCGAGAGAGACTCGTTGGTCCAACGTCGGAGAACCTAAACCATCGCACAAGAAGGGTCGATTCACCGTGGTGGGGTTTAACTGCCCGCAGACTACTATCGCGAATGCATACATCACGCCTCGCAGGTACCAGTCGGCGTGTTCTGCTGTAACAGCGGTTGGGAAATCTTCGGAACGATTGGTAAGCCATCGAGGAGGTGCGCAGGCAAGTGAAAACGAATTGTGGCGCACCTTCTTCACGATCGGTGCGTATCATATGTGGGTACGTGAGAGGGGCGGGGGGGGGGGGGTGTACTCATAATCCTTGCATGCCGT
>FN649727.1:9218975-9233231 GCA_000310025.1 Ectocarpus siliculosus | reverse complement strand
GGGGAGGTGCGCAGCCAAGTGAAAACAAATTGGGGCGCCCTTTTTTCACGATGGGGGGGTTTCATATGGGGGTACGTGAGAGGGGGGGGGGGGGGGGGTGTACTCATAGTCGTGCATGCCGTAGTCGTTAGACCATTGACCTCGCATCCCTACAAAGCCGGGACGGAGCACGCCGGGTTCTCAACGGACCAGGCTCTCACATCACCAAGCGCGAAGAGCCGTGAGGTATTCGGCGAGTCGCATGAAGGGTGAGCTGCATCCTGCTAAGGGTGTTCGGCATCTTGTGCTTACTTCCTTGCGTACGGATGACAGCTGCGTATGACTTGATTTATTTTCTGGTGCTTTCACTTCCAGAGACAGTTGTAAGCACTGCTGTGTAACTGCCTCGAGGATGCTTGACCATTTTAACACAACGTGGTGCGATCATCCCCCGTTGCGCGGAGTGAGGGTTCTCCACCCCGCACAACATGATCTACTCGACCACCATCATGGTTACCGCCAAAAAAAAACAGAGGTAAAAAAAAAAAACGGTAACCTGGTTGCCGAGTTCACGAAGTGAGTTGGCTTGTTTTAAAACGTCGTTGCCAAGCGACGAAAACCCAATCCCGATGGCAAACGCCGAGGGGGGGGCTTGTTTTACAACGTCGTTGCCAAGTAACGAAAACCCAACCCGGATGGCAAACACCAACGTCGTTGCCACGCGACGAAAACCCAATCCCGATGGCAAACACCGGGGAAAGGGGGGGAGGGATTATCTCGACAGCACTCCATGAAAACACACAGCAGCCGTCTCGACGAAACCCTCGAGTTGGGTGAGGAATCAAGCGTTCGATAGTAACTGCTTGGACACAAAGTGTCTAGAGCACCACGCGTAAGCACGAATTCAACGAGAGGTGCAAAGCCACCAGACATACGCCCATGTGCGGAGATTGCTTCGAAAACACGGCGAATTGACCGCCTGCGCGAGAGAATCAGCACGACACCACACGAATCGGATCTCTGCCAGACAATCACGAAATCTTGATGGACGTCCCACTCGACTCGTGTTTGTACAGTCTACACGTATTATTATAGCTGCCGACGCCCCGAAAACCAAAACACAAGATAATCACACTAAATGCATAACAAGGCGAAATAGAGGCGAGCCGGAGGGCGTCCATTCTAGCATGCCAGCTGCTTAGCAAGCAATGAAGCGGCGGCGACGCTTTTCCCGGAACCGGCTTATTACACATGCGCGCGCTCAAGACTCGACGCTGCACCATGTTCTGTTTGGCCACCGCGAAGCTCGTCATAATCTCTTGCCAGCCTCGTGCACGATGCTTCGATCAACCTGTTGTTGTTGCCAGGCGCGGGAGAAATGTAGGAGGGGGGGGGCGGTTGGGGTCATTCGTTGCCCATGTTTGTTACCAAGGGGCCCTACGGTTGGAAACCGTCGAACACCCCGACCAACCCATATCGCCAGAAAATCTGTCCAATGTTTGCAATACTGTGCACAACCCACTGACAAGCTCGTGACCACGGAAAATCGTCAAGGGAACTGCTGTTGTAGGAATATCCCGGAGCGCTCAACTCCGGCCAAAAAAGGCCGCACCCGCGGCCTTTGCTACGGGGCATAAAACGGCCCCACTGCCAAAACGGCCCTAGACTTGGACCGTGCATGATACGACGAGAATTTCCGCAAATAAAGAAAACGCTTCACACCTTTTGAACAAGGTGGCGCCGCTTTCTGAACTCCTCATCCCATGGTGCAGGAGTTTCCCATCGTTGCGTGCTGTTAGGCGGGTTTGCGGAACGGGTTTTTTCGTTTCTTGGGGAGACCGTCGTGATGAGGTTTCGCGCAAAAGGGAGGTCTCAACGAATAAAGCGGCGTTAGCAAACAGAGAGGTACTGTTCCCCTTTTGGCACCACAACACTTTATCTAGTGCTTCTTAGTCAGAGGCGCGAGGGTTAGGGTCGCACAAGCTAATTTTACAGACGAGGGAGGACGCTGGATGTCCGCCTTCCGTACCCCAACCGCCACCAAGCGCACTTCACCGAGAGAGGGAGAGTGCGAGTTTCACAAGACGTACACCGCGAGTCCATCTTGTCCCTCCAAAACGCGGCTAAACGAACAGCTTCTGCGGCTAGTTGTAAACGCTAAGCGACAACCTCGGCCAAAAAGCTAAACGTACAACGCCGTCGTAGCAATTTAGGCGGGGTCTTTGTCGAGAGGGTCCCGAGGGGGTGTCGGCGAAGATCGTGGCACAGCAATTGCTACAGCGAAGGCGCATGCCGCTTTCCACCCCCCCCCCACCCTGCCCACACCCTGGCACTCACTGTCAACTTCTCCCCAAGTTGTACTTTTGCGGGGAGGGAGGGTTTCGACTTGTAGTTCCTCTTCTCTACGGTTCTAACCTAGGGTTGAGCCAGGCATCGACCTTGACTGAGCTGCCGGGCACTTCAGAGTCATCATCGCCGAAAATCATGTAGCCCTGCCATGCGATCGGTTGTGCGTAGGAGACGACGAAGCGGGTGGAGGAAGGTATAGGCACAGCAAGCCCATGTCGCATCATAGGTGTGGATTCGAATTGGCGTCCGCCGAAAGTGTGAATTGAACTGACCCCCGTCGAACGGTAAGTTTATTCGGTTGCCAGAAAAGTGCAGTTGAAATTTCAACTACTGACACCTGCTGCTAACCGTAAATTTCTACTTGTTGCAGCCCCCACGGCCATAGCTGTGCCGTGGACGGCTCTGTGTACACACTTTTCGAAGGGTACGAGCATCACAGGGTGGGAACTGCTTAACATGCCATCCAGACGAAGCCAGGTTACGCCGGTAACACCTGCAACTTTGGGCTGTGTTTCTAGCGTTTCCTAACATGGCTTCAGCAGACGCTACTATCCCACCGGGACTTTCAGACTAACGCGCCTTCTTCTAGGCGCAATCGCGACATGAAAACATAATTTCAAACCTAATATCTTCTCAACAAAGATGGAAGATCAACATCTTCGTTGGTTCTAAGTTCCCAAGCTCGGGTCTCTATCGACCTAAATTCACTTTTTCTGTCCCTGTCATTTTCATTCGCATAGCCCACCCCTTGCCCGACCCGGTCTCAAATGCTGATCTCGAGCCACAGTGAGAATCTCGTGGCGCCTCAAGTATGGTTCGGTAGGGAATCGCAAACAATGACCCCTCCCCGAGTTTCAGCAGCTTCCACCTCCTGTGACCGACACGACTCAGCCTTGACTGTTCCTCGTCTGTTTCGCCATGGGAATGGCCGGTCGAACAGAGAAATAGGGTCCTGCATGCTGCGCGCCACAACCCTCCATATTTTTGGTTTGCGTTATTGTGTGTGATTTATTTCTTGCTGAGTGGTGCTCGAAATGTGCTGAAAAAGCTTGTGCTGCAAAGCTCGTAAGGTAATCGTCTCTGTAGGATGCGCGCGTTGCTCGCGTAGGCAGCAAGTTGCTCGCGTACAGGTAACGATGCGCGTCTCTTGCTTTTTTGTCTGTGTCGTCGTCCATGAACAACAACAGCAGTTCGAGACAAAGACTAACAACGCATACATACGGTCCGCCGCACGCAAGCAGGCATGTTTGGTGCGTACGTAATTGGGAACTTGAGCGAGATAAGGCCGATGGCAGCACAATCTCTCTACTTGTGTACACACGTAGTAGTAATGAGAACGGTCGATGCTTTTCTTGTACTGTAACGGTGTACATCTAACATGGACGGCAGGCAGGCGTATTTGAGGTAGTTCGTCCGTGGCGCTTCGTCTCTCCTTAGTCATGTTCATTGTTTTGGTTGTCACTACAACATTTACCACCAAGAACAGTCCACGAAGAAAGAAAGTACGTCCGTAGATTCCGCAGTTTTCTTTGTTGCTGTCTGAGTGAACAAGGCTACCCGTGCACCCGGCTGCTGCATGTGACACGATGGGCGCTGTCAGGCAATGCGCGTGGCCATGATGTTTGTGACAGTGCCAACGTGAGAGCTTCCGGGGGTTCAGAGTGGCGGGGGTGCTTTTTCTATGCTCTCCTCCGCCTCCTCGCTGAAGCCTGTTGGGTCTGGCTCTATTTTATGGTTGTACAATGCATATGCATATTGTGTTGTATGCGTGCCTTGTTTTCTGGGGTCCTTCATCCTCCATCCGCCCTGGCCCACCCACCAATTAATTTCAGTTGTTGTCGGGGGATGTTTTTCTTGGCATGTATCGGGTATGGCTGTGTGTGAGCTCGAGGGATAGGGTTGACGGCAGCACACTCATGTGCGTAGTAGGAAGCTATGCGAGGGGTTAACGCCTTCCTCGCTCTCTCGGTAGCGATGCGCATCCCCCCACGGCAAGCAAAATAGTACGCCAATCAATCAGGACTATATCATGATGTTCTTGTGACTACAAATGCAAGTTTCGGCCGGGGGTGTTTGGTTCTTGCCGAAAGAGCGGGACTAAGCTACCGGTCCGCGTTCTGAAGGTCTTCTTCATCGGGGTGTGATCGTGATCGTGCGTACCAGCCAGATCATCAGCGAGCACGATTAGCGAGATTGTTGACAGCGTGGACTCCCGCGCCGCATACAGTGCAGACGCATGGGTGGGCGCTGCGAGAAGTGCCCTCTTCTTTCTCTCCGCTGAGGGCCGGTCGAAGACGGCTGTTATTTCCGGGTGCGCGTCAGATCGTCTCAACCTTTCTCGCGCGAAAGACAAGTCATGGTCTCCACCAACAATAATAGTCCATCTGCTAGCGGCGGTGCAGGAACTGCTGGGTTCGACCAGGATCGTTCGTGTGGTATTTTTCGTTCTCTGCTCAGTAACGTCTGACTTCTATCTACATGTGTACATTCCCAAGCTCGGTAGAGTTTGGTCTCTATCGACCTAAATTCACTTTTTCTACCCCTGTCATTTTCTTTCGCATAGCCCACCCCATGCCCGACAGGGTCTCAACTGCTGATCTCGAGCCAAAGTGGTCAGAGGGACGAGGGTGCCTTGTCTTCTCTCCGCTCTCTTCTCTCGCCTTTCGCCGGTGGGGTCCCCACGACAACGCCAACCGCGATTGATTGTTTTTCATTTTCATCTTGCTGACTTGAGTGGACTAAATAGGCTACTATCCGTGCATCCGGCCGCTGTATTGGAGACGATGGGTGCTGCAGGGAATGGTCATGACCATGATGCTTGCTGCAGTGCCTATGTGACAGCTTCCGGGGATTCAAAGCGGCAAGGAGGGTGCTTTTTCTATGCTCTCTTCCGCCTCCTTTCCGAATCCTGGCGGGCCTGGCTCACTCTCTTGGCCTCGCTCTTTTCGTACTTCTATGTTTTTTTTGTTTGGTTGTTCATGCTTTGTTTTTTGGGGTCCCCCGTCCACCTATCGTGTAGCGGTGCGCATCTAACACGGACGGCAGGGTTATTGAGGTACAGTAGTTCGTCCGTGGTGGTTATGGTTGTCTGGTCTTGTCTGGCGATGTTCTTTTTTACATTTGTCACCACACTGTAGCTTCCGCATCCTACGGTTAACGCCTATATTGCTCGCGTAGCGTTGCACATCTCCAACCGCAAACAGAGTAAAGTATGCCAATCATGATGTTGCGTTGTAAGTCATTCATGATGTGGGTTGACGTTTGTTGCGACGAAAAATAGAAATGCAAGTTCGGCCGGACGTTTTTTGTTCTGCCGAGTGAGAGGGACTAAATTACCGGTCGGTCCGCGTTCTGGTGGTCTCCTGCATTCGGGTGTGACAGTGCGTACTGGACATATCATCAGCGAGCGTCATTAGCGAGGAGATTGTTGACAGCATCGAGCCCCTCGCAACAAAAAGTGCATACAGTAGGTGACCCGATATAGTGGCATGTAGGGGCAAGAGGAGAATATGTCACTATTCAGGGCAGTGCCATTATTAATAATGGGCAGTTCCACTATTACAATTCAAGTTGCCACCTACGGTACGCATGGATGGGCGTTCTGAGAAGTGCCCTCTCTCTCCGTTCAGGGCCGGTCGCGGCTATTCTCATCGGGAGCGCTCGGGCGACATGTGTATCAAACCTAACTTCCGGCCGAACAGCTAGCTAGTTTTTCGTGCGTCTACAGGACGACTTGTGGCTAGGGTCAGTGCTTGTTAGGGTTAGCTCGTCACAGTACCTTTGCGTTTGCGTCAGTTGCGGACTGCGGGGCCCCGCCCCTGACGCATGACTCTCCGTTCTTTTCTCAATCAAGTGGAACGTGTGTTGTTGTTTTCCTTCGTTGGTGAATAAGGTGTGCCCGGCATGACGGAAGAAGAGAGAATAAGAAAAGGGAGCTTGGGACTAGCACGCCGACGGTATTCGTCTGCTTGCTCTTGAAACAATTTTAGGAAAGCCAGAGAGGTCTCCAAGTACATCAAGGGCTGCGGTGAAGACGTAAGCGTAGTGGTCAGACAACACCCGGATTTCATGCATCGAGTGTGTACATGTCCGTTCGAAGACATGCATTCAATCACAGAAATACTACGCGTCCGAGATATTGCCCCGGGACATGTTCTGCATCAAGTTAACAATCGTCTACACAAAGCACTGTTTTGCACCTCGGTTGTTGCCAAGTGTTGCCGGGCACAGTTGAAGATTGATCGACAGCTACTCGAAAAAGAGTTGCCTAGGCAGCTGATAAAAACCGATGCGTGTCTCTCTCGTGCCATTAAAGACTCACCACACAAGCTAGAGGAATGCCGACCATGAGCACTCGAGGGTGCGTCGCGAGCTCGAAAGCCCGCAAAATTGGTGGCATTCGGGTGTGCCCCCGTGCTACAGAAAAACGACGCGCGTTCGTGAGGTTTGGAGAGCAGCGGGCACGCGCGCGACAGCAGTAGTCAGCGCCTGGGAGGGTTCTCCCCTAGGGCAAAGAGCAGCGCGTCGCCAGCAGTACCAGAGTGAGTGCGGAGGGGGAGCAACGCGCCACCATTGGCGAACACGACACACGCTTTCGAGTTTGTTGATGGGTGACCACCGCATGCACAGATGAGCACGGTACATTTTACACAACACGTCGAAGCGCAACGGCTCTAACACTAGAATGCCGCAATCAGAGAGAACTACGGGTCTGCTGAATCCCTCGTGCGCACGGTGTCAAGCCCACCCGTGCGGCTAGCAAAACGTAGCCATGCCGTGCTGGTGTCTTACGTGGGGCGTATGATCTTCGACCCCCAGTGCGCTGAGCCCCTCCCGGGGCCCCTCCTTGTCGCTGCCTGTACTCTGTCCGATGTCGAAATGCGGGGTCTGCCATTCTCTCGTCGTATAGCGCACGCTTGGATTTGTCCCCCATCACCTGCGTCGACCGTTTCGGGATATAGAGCAAAGCACAGCACGCTGTTTTTCAGAACCGCAGGTGCAGGAGAGACGTTGAAGGAGAGATGTACCCGATGAATCGCTTCCGCCGCAGGCCGAATCTTGTCGTACGTTTCAACGGGACGCCACGAACCAAACACACTTGTGTTGTTGTGGTGTTCAGCCGAAACGGTATGATTCTCACCTCCCACGCCGACGCAATCGCCTTGAATTGGTCTTCGCTCTGGGCGCCCTTGCTGACGTCTGGGTGGTGCTTCTTGACCAGCCGCAAGTAGGCCTCTCGGATGGTCTCGTGGGTGGCATTTCGATCGACGCCTAGAACTCGATAGTGGTCTTGTGCGAAAAGGTCGGACTTCATCCTTTGCCCTGGGCCGCCAAACGACGAGTCAAGTTGAGCCGCTTCAATCGAATCACAAAAAAGTTTCGGACGTCCCACGGGCACCGTACCTTCAAAGCTGCAGGGGGGCAATGGCAATGCCGGCACCTTTTCTTCTTTGGTCAATCTGTTCCGGAGAACTGGCCCTGCATTTTTGCGAAATACGTGTGTGTCAGCTAGGGTATTCAGATTGTATGCCTCGCCGACCGTTGCTTGCTTTCGATATTATCTCGAGATTGGTACAGCACATTCCCTCATCCACTCCAAAGTCGGACTTTGCGTACTCATGAACAAACGCTGCACTACTAGTAGAGATTTGAACTCCGGGACTTGACTGTGGACACCTGTAGACCAGGGGGCAACCTCTGCCTCTATGTAATTGGCGGAAGTTGCGCCGTGCAACTTTTCTTCGACACCCTTCGTCGCGAAAACGTTGCAGAACTTTTCGTCCAGATTGAAACTTTTTGCTCCCGAGAAAAAGTTGCTGAAACTCTTTGCGCAACTTCTGGCTCCAATACTGAGCGTACATTAGGAAAGTTGCAAAAAGTTGCAGAACTTTCAACTTTTCTTGCAACATTTTGGAGCCATAAAAAGCGGTGTCATGGGGTGGAACTCTCCTAGTTCGATGTAGGTATACATAGACTATGCTGCAACGTAATCGTTACAGCCGTATTTGTGACCCGCGGCACTGCGGCACAATCAGTCATCATCCCCTGTCCCCTGACCAACGTGGTGGCGCAAACAATATTATCGCCCTACAGCAGTACATACAAGAAGCGGGTGCTTGCAGGCGTGATCAACATTGTAATCTTGTTGAGGAGAACACTCCATTCGAAATACATTAAGCTCCACGCTGCTGGTAGCTGCTACATGTAAGGGACCTACTGCTCTGTGCAGAGCACGCTGCAGAGGTTGTCGTGTGACTCAGTCACTTCTCGAAACCGTTCGCATAATAAACACATCATGGACAAAAAAAGGCAACCGTCGAACATCATGCAGCCTAAAAGGATTCAGAGAAAGTCTCCAGGATATCCTAGGAAGCAGCGAAGAGAGTATTCTGCTTCAACTCTTGCGTCCTAGCACTTCCACCCTTCCAGCACCGCGGTAAAATGCGGGGGAATACGTCCAGCTCTGTTTCTTCGCCGTCGCATTGTCCGTATAACTCGAAAACTTGGGCTATGTCTGCATAATGCACTTCATATGTCCCCTCCCACCTTGATCGAGGTAGCAGCAGAGCGAGGAGCCTGCACAAGGCACCGTGCCGTGTTGCACGGTGAAAACGTTGTCCACGCACGGGGTTTGCAAAGGTGAAGGCCTCAACGGGACTGTTGACACGGGTTTGCGCCGCGTTTTGTAGTTTCGCCGCGTTTTCGTTTCGCGACGCGACACACGTCACATTCTCTCATCTCCCCCTCTCCTCCCTCCCTGCTCTCTCCCCAGAGACCTCCCTTCAGGCGTCTTCCGGAGCAGTCGTACGGACGGAAGACTGTCGTTCTGGTGCTTGGTATCAAATGAGCATGTTCGTGTGGATAAGATTTGGCGAAGGTAAAATATACCGATCCAAAGTTGATCCAGATATCCACATGCTGCTGTTACGCTGTACCGCTGTACCGCAACAGCCAAGAGCTTTTCACGTTGCATCCTCCTACAGCAGTACAACCATCCACATTTTACCGCTCGCAGTGGAAAGTCCAGAAAGGCGTTGTTTCTGTATCGACGTAACTTGCGACAACCTTCTGGACGCGGTCAAGCAAACAGTGGAACAGGAGACGGTCGGGTTGATGAAAAGACGAGAGGTCGAACTCGTGCTCAAACTTCGGGAAGCTGTGCTCGAGGAGCAGCAACTGGCGGCGAAAGCTGCGAGATTAGATTGTGAGTGATGGCGATGTGCTACAGTAGCGTTTCTTTTACGAACGAACTATTATACAGCGTGTTGCGGGTGTTGGGTGTACTCACAGCATCAACAAGTTATTACAAGATTACAAAAGCAAGAACTTCCAAGTTGGCGCGGGGAGTGTTGGGGGTTCAACAGCAGTTGCTTTGGGTTAGATTTGGCGGCACCAACTTTGCCGCATATTGCTTGATTGAGGGTGTGGGTGTCTACAACGCAAAATGCGTTTTTGGTTTGTGGCTTCTCACTTCTGTGTGTGTAATCAAAAGTCGTTTCCCCGGCTATCACGCCACCCGCGGCTTCCACCCGGCTTCCACTCTTCCAGGACTTCCACGTCCTTGATAATACGTTTATACCACGGCTTCCACGCGCCACCGGGCTTTCGCGCCACCTCCAGGGATATCACACCCTTCCGAGCTATGACGCTCCAGCACAATGTACGAACAGGATTCCGCGCCAGCGGATATTTTCTGTATTTTGCCGATCAGCGCCGCGGCTTTCACGCTTCTGGCTCTTTTATTTCATATCACATCGGGACCCCACGCCGAGGCACGAAGCTACTTAGTACGTAACAGCGGGTTCGTCTTCTAGAGCTACATAGCTGCCCATTCTCGCAAACGTGGCGCTTTCTGCGAACAACCAGTGCACCCGGGTCATCTGCTGTTCGTACCATGTGAGGATAAGGCCAACCCAATAGACTGCTCAGTCAGCGCTTGAGTAGTCTAGGAGATTAATTAGCCTTTCATCTACACATGGTACCACACAGCAAGTAGTAGAGGGAATCACAAGTCATGCAAAAGCTGCTGGCACAGCTCAAGGCCCCGATGAATGTTGCATTTCCTTGATACCACCTACCTTTCTTACAACTGTTCCCACCACTCTGACAATGTACAGCTCTGCAGCAACCGACGCCACCAGACATATCGTCGGCTCTCGAATTGGCACGGTTCCGAAAAACATCAACGGAGGGCAAATTAGCTGCCCTACAGGCCAGTCTGGTTAACTTCAAAGGTGATTTCATTGTCCGTATGGGTGCTGCCCAGGGCATCTCTACTCTAGCATTGCAGGTTTGTCTATGTTCCGGAACACACTTACAGTGAATACGGTGATGGGCACCTCAACATAGTCATCAGGATCAATTGGCGTTCATCCATCCAATCTACTGGAACACATTCCCCGCATCGTTCATTTTCATTCGAACAAGCACCACATTTTTTTCGCTCAGGTCACACAAGAAACGACCCGCCACCATGTGCCTTGGAAGTGTTCTACGTGGATAGTTCACCTTTGTGATGTCAACTGCGTGTACTGTCATAACATGTCCGCCAGCTTGGGCATTATTGCTGGGGGTGCAAGGCATTGAACATTTTCCTGTTCCGTTCGCTATCAGCCGCACTACCATTTGTCCTGTTCTTCTCTGCCGCTCTGAAAACCGCAGACAAATGCTGTCGCTCGCTAACGGTACTCGCAGGCCTCGGGCACGTTTTGATCGACCTCATGGATCCATCCACAGCTGCGCTGCAGAAACTCGCCTCACATCCTAGGAAAAAGGCCGTGGGACTTTTGCGAGCAGGAAGCACATACGAGGCCGCCCGACTAGGTGAGAACCTCTCGTTCACTAAAACAAGAGGCGTTATCGCTGAAGTTTATAACTTGGTGCTACTTTCAAGGTTCGCATTCTCGAGGCGGAGAGACGATGTGAATGTCTGCGATGAAACGCGTCAATGGCTGTGGCGGGTTGTTCGTCGCAAGTTGTCGCTACGACAGGCGCACAGCGACGTTTTTGTCGCCGCGAACTTGACTCTATGCTTCATATACCCCAGCCGTTGTGACCAAAGTCCGTTTAATTAGTAGCACTCTCTCCAACAAGGAATTTTTTTGTCGTGGTAACTGTTCACTCCTCCAAATCGTGCTTCCGCCGGTTCGCCGTCTCCGTCGTTGCTGTTGCTGCTGTGCGCGGACGTTTCCTGGTTTTTCCCCTGAAAACGAATGGCTCTCCAGATAAGAACTCCACCGGAGCTTTCACATCTACACCGCTCGTGTTTTCGCTGTCCTCGCCGGTGACATCGCAACCGGCACCAGCATGAACAAATGGACACTGGACCAAGATCTTCGCGCAACACACCACGTACCACCGTGTTTGGTGATGGATGAGTCGCGACGTCATGGACGGATGCTCTCTTTCGGACATCGACGCTGGGAAGACTGGCGACAACAGAAGATGGGACGGGGTAAAATAAAAAACATGTAGGCTGTCGGCTACTACAGCTGTAGTACGCGAAGATTGGTAGTCCACTGCTACTTCTGCAAAAACGATTGATCGTGATTTTTGCTGTTGGTCAACCGTGGCACAGCTTGCCGCAACACTGCTCAGTGGCGCAAGCTTGCACTGCTGTGCTACAGGGGTTCAGGGCGCAAGGTCCTACCGCGACGGTACCTTGCTGAAGCTGGCGCTGAAAATAACCCCCATCGTCGTGCGCAAATCGAAGCCTTTGTTTGTTTCAAAAGTCGAATCTAGCGTGTTGGGGTCCACGGCGCGGTGTTCACCAGATGCAGACCAGAAGAGATCTCAACGATGCTTTTCGCAGCAGATTAAAGCGTGTCGTGACTTTGAAGCACCCTGTTTCTCCGTCAATTTTGGGCATGAAAAATGAGCGACTGAACAACTCCGCCAAAACCCTCAAGCGGCAGACACACTCACAAACGCCGCCAACACGGACATACATGCTGAGAGGAACTAAACAACTTGAGAAGGGCTCAGGCTGCGTATGTCGTTGGATTGAAGCCGAAATAAGACGGGGGTTTTGGTCAGGCGAGAAGAAAGCTATAGAAGAATGTCACGGAAGAAAGCCGTGACACCCCGTGTTGGGATAGACTACACCACCAGGATGATTTCTGAAGCGCTAAGCTCACCGTAGTTTCCAAGTTGTGTAAAGCATCGTGACTATCATTCAGGAAAGAGGGTACGCTGCGGACGTATGTGGAAAACATGACTCGCTGCACGCGTAACCATCACAGAAAAGACAATTGTTCCATTTTCACAGCACCGGGGACAGAGTGTCGGTAGCCGGGCACGCGAAACCTGGAACTTCTACGGCTCGAAGGGGCTGTGGATGCAAATAGGCACGTTTCGGTGCGCAAAAAACGCGGTAGGCGGGCCTACCGGTAGGCACCACGAGTGTTCCAGGTTTTGGTTGCCTTTTGAACGCAAGGCAACAACGAGAGTTTCAACGAAACGACGTCTTCATTGACGCGCTCACTGGGGTTTCGACGTGGACCACATTAGACACATGAAGGACGAGAGGTCACGCCGACCCACAGCAGTGCCAAGCACAAAGGTGAGGCAGAAGACCATTGCGCGAACAGAAAAATACACCCGATACTTTTTTGTTTTGTTCTGTTTGAAACATTGCTGCTGATTTTTTCTCGACAACGATACTCCGCTCACTCTCGTGGGCACAATGAGGCGCGTGGAACGCAACAGCGCACCCATTCACGACGCAAAAAAAAAAAGGGTGACTACGGACAGCTTACCACACCGGTACTCGATGAAACACGGCTGCTGATCTCGTCTCGACAAGCGTCCAGCCCTGCCATCGGCATACATACGACGCACTAGATATCGCACCTAAAGATGCTTCTCGACAACGATACACACTGCTAAAAATGGAAAGTGTAAATACGACACACATAATCCTTGCCGCAAAAGACTAACGTTCTGAACGCCGTAGTTGCCACAACACACTGCAATCTCAACATAAACATACAAAGTGAACCAGCCCGTCCGTTCCCAGGTGGAACCAACGGACGATTTACAACCCCTTACAACCCTGATAAATAAATCAGCAGGCTACATACAACCCAGATTTCGTCTCCCCTGACACAGAAAAAGTCTCCCCTCCCCCCCGTGCGCTGTTTCGTTTCCTTGTACTGGCAAGCCATTTCTGTTCTATGGCAACGAAATTTACTGGTCCCGACACTCGTGGCGCCCTCGGGACCTATAATAGCTGAAAAAAAAGAGGATAGTGTTGAACAATAAGTGTTGACCCTCTTGAATCTTTGGATGCCGTATTCACGCCACCATCCGATCCACAAAAGTCAAACCGGGGTATGGGCTCAGATGCCTTCTACACATTCCGCGACAAGTGCCCTCTCGTATCCACTCGGCACCTTACCCAGCCCCAAAAACGATGTGGATACCATTACTTCTGCCCGTGGTTTTGTTCCAAGTAATCAACAAGTCACAATGTTGCGAGAATCTACGGACGAGGGCATCACAAAAAGATAAAAAGGACAAGGGCATGAAGAAACGCTGGCTGTCGATCGCGGGGGCTTCGCATTCCAATCATACGGCACGAAACACACACTGTCACCAACCAAACTTGACTCAATAAAAAAAACTTCCACACATCAAACTCACCGCCCTGTGTTCGTAAACTGCACCAGCAATGCAAAGGCCATCTCAGGTTGACGTGGTCAACCCCCCTCCCCCCGCCCCCCCCCCCCCATGGCCCGTGCTGGGCACTCGCCATGCCTACCCCCACGGTCAAGCCAGTCCGTCGCTGCAACCGCTCTTTCGCGTGCTCCGTCGTCCGTCAAACCCTGCCACCAAAACGCCGCTTGTCACAAATCCCTCGAAAAAAAGGGGGGGGGGCACCCCCTTTGGACGGGGAACGCCCCTGGTGGCGGCAAATCATACCCCAAA
>FN649727.1:9026354-9218875 GCA_000310025.1 Ectocarpus siliculosus | reverse complement strand
CTTCTGTACCTCTTTGCGTTGGGTGGCGAGAAGGGCCTTGCGCTCCCGCCGGTGCCTCGTGTGCATCTCGTGCATGCCTTCCAGCAGCGTCTCGTGTCTGAGGAGGCCGTCGATCTCCTTCGTCTGTCGGTCGAACTCGGCCTGCGCCTCGGACTCGACGTCCACACCGGCGGAGGAGGCGTTATTGCTGCCCTTGCCGCGGCCGCCAGCCTGGGTGTGGCCGTTTGACCTCATGCTGCTGCTACCGCTGCCGCTACCACCAGTGGCATCTGCCGCCTTCTTGTCCACGTACACGGGCTCTGCGTCACCGTCACTGGCGGGCTCGTCGTCGACGCCGTCTGCCCCACCGGCGCCGGCGCTCTCGCCTTTCGCACGCTTGCCCTTCCCGGCCCTCGGACCCACAGCAGCAGCAGAAGCAGCAGCAGCAGGAGCAGGTGCGGCGGGGACGGGGGCAGCAGCGGCAGGCTTTGTCGGCGTCGACTTCCGGCGGGACTTGGGCTTGGCGGGCGCCTCGATGATGGCCGGCTCCTGGGGCTTGCTGCCGCGCTCGCGAGGGTTGTACTCGAACGGCGCCCGCCCGAAGTTGAAAACGACGGCCTGGCCGAAGTGGAGGGAGGCGGCCGGGTATAGGCCCTTCACCTCCTCGTCGTTGAGAGTGAAGGCCGGGCCGAGATCCTTCCCGTTGAGGCTGAACGAGATCTCCTTGGTGTCGATGTCCAGCAGCACGCCCACCATGTCCCCGGCCTTCCACCGCTGCCCGTACATGTTGCTGATCTGCCGGGTGCGCTTCCTCCTGCGCGCGCCGTCGAACGCCCAGCTCGGCATCACGTCCCCGACCCCCGGCCGCTCTGGTTGGTTCTCTACCCCCTCGTCGAACCCAGGGCCGGCCAGGCCGAGCACCACCGCGCCACCCGACTCCACCCGGGCCTCGTAGTACAACCGCGACCCTGAGAAGGTGGCGGCGTCGCCGGCTCCGCAGGCTAGGCGGACGGTAAGTATGTCAGACACGGCGTTCTCCTTGGTGGTGACACGGTACAGCCCGTCCATCTCCTCGGTGAGCATCTCTCCCCGCAGGAGCACGATCGGGCAGGGGATCGACTCCTCCTCCATGTACTCGATCTCGCGCGACATTGTCGCCCGGGTGCGTGTGCGTCGCGAGCGACTCGCGGCAGGGTTCGTTTGTGTCTGTGTGCGTGCGTGTGGGTGCGTGCTCCAGACGGAGAGGTTGCCGGAGGCACCTGGTGCTATATCCACTGAAGCGAGCAAGCACGACAGCACCACAGCAGCAGTTCGAAATGTGAGAGACAGGGGCTCTGCAGTCGTACTTTCTGATCTTAGGGTATGCACCATGTTGACCAAGCTGATGCGATGCCCCAACAGCTGAGAGACGGCACGGGGGCTCACGGGACCTGCAACAAACACATACACTTGCTGCTGGCGTTTAACATGTTGGCATCTACTGGAAGGTGAGAAGGACGGGCGTGTGTGAGCGTTTTCTTCTTCGCTCTGGCTATATCCACTCCCGGGGAACACGCAGCAAGCGTTATCTCGCTATGTTTTCACCTGAGACAGACACGTGCGTCGTGGTTTCGTTTTCCCTCCGTTGCACTGCTCTCTGCCTGCGCCTTTGCAAACGAACCCCTTCTCTACACAGGAGAGCGTTGAGAGCTTCGGTGGCGGCGGCGGTAAAGCCTAGGACATGCCCCGCTCCTTGTGCCGGTAAGCTCCCCCGCGGTCGGCTCGAATGCCGCTCGCAAAACAATCGCGCTAGATGATGATTAAACATACACACACACGCCACCGCGCGAGCACCAAACTTCAGTTTTGCCTGCAGCAGCGCCGCTTTTAGCCAGCAACAGCCGCGACCTTCTCCGGCATGGTCGTGTGCACACCCTTCCACAACGCCAGCACAAGGATCCCAACACTGCCGCGTGACTGCTGCCTCCCCTTACCCTCGCCGGCAGCAGCTGCTCCGCTGTCGAGCATGAGCGACCCTAAGCCGCGGAATTACGGCGAGGTCGCCACGACCGTCGAGAACCGATCGTCCGCGAAAGACGCCCTCCAAAAGTCGTGTTACTTCAAGATCGACTTCGGCATTTCGGAGGAGGCCACCGTCTACGAGGCGGTGCAGCGCTTCGCGGCGTACAACATCGGGGCGTTGGCGGTGACCAACGACGACAAGAAGGTCATCGGCATCGTCTCCGAGCGCGACTACGTCTCGAAGGTGAACTACACAGCAGTACGTTCCCCAGAAAATGTGGTGGAATATCTAAATTGGGCTGCCTGCTTGCGTGTAAATATTGAACATGTGTGTTGTACTGCTGTAGTGTTGCAGTAGCAGCGGTGGTGGGAGGGGTCGGGGGGCAGAATGGAGATGATGATGTTCAGTTGTTGTTTTCGCCGTCTTTCATACGGCTTCTTACCTACCCCCCAAGATACGGCCCGCCGTCCGCTATGCCTTGACCTTGGCCGCCTTCCCTTGTGTGATTCGGTACAAGGACTGCACAGGCAGTACGTAGTAGTTCTGGTTTGGCACCGCTCTGTTAAACGGTTTACACAGCGACTCACCTCGCGGCACCAGTGTCAAAAGGAACTCCAGGTCACTATTCCAGGAAAGCAAGGTCACTATTATTTCCGATAGTCCGACTGCTGTTATTTTTAGGAAGTTTACATAATCTCACAGAAAGACCACCCGTTCGAGATAGTACCACAACAGTCGAAGGGGATGTGTTAAAAGTCTCAGTCTTTACAGCAGTGAGTGGATACACGCAGAAAGACTACCCATTCGAGATACCCATAGTCGAAGGGGATGTGGTGGGAGTCTTTTCAGTGAGTGGAGGAAAACCGGCTGGGTACTGGAATTATTTCGAGTCTTTTCAAGTCTATGCACTGATGATTTTTATCAGTGATGCCAGCTGGTGCTAAGTACAAAAACATCTGTATAGGTAACCTACATTTTGCAGCAGTACATCCCCTGTAGTTCTCTACTGGGTCAACGACAAAATATCGGGGAGATGAAACTGCTGTAATGGTACGAGTCAGTGTTTCAGTAGTGCCGCGCGAATTTGTAGCGGCTACATGTACAATACACAGGGCATGCCGCCGAGGAGGGGATCGCTGAACCGGGCCCACCACTACTGCCGTGCCACGCTTCGCCTCGCTCCGTGCGAGTAGCTCAACTTTTGTATATACTCTATACTTCGAATGTGTACCGCCGTGTACAACTATCTATTCTCACCGTGTGGGCTGGGTATGTGGCATATTGTAGCGACATCCCATATTTGTACATAAATCGAAGGAGGGAGGTGTATATCTTGGAAATTGACAAGCCTTGAAATCTCGTTGGCCAAAGGTGTAACCATTCTTCCGCCTGCTCTTCTGCAAAACACGCATTGCTGCCTCTGCTGGGTACACTCTGGTATGTACTGTACCTCTTACCGGTCCAACTGACGCGGACACCTTCCGAGGTCACAGGCAAAGTACCACAAAAAAGGGTACACGCCGCCACGAATAAGAAAACGAGAATGCCAGAATATGAAGCCAGAAATGCTCCCAACGAGTCCCAATACACATACAGCCGGGAGACGAGCTGTTTTCGAAAATTGCGGTTAGCATTCTCTATAGCGTACGCGCCGTTTTATTTTTTTGTGGGCGTATGAGGGTTTGCTGGGCCCACGTCGCTGCCGTGTGGTTTTTATCCTTGACAGCAGTGTGTACCTTTTTGGGGGTACATTGACCTAGGACCATGGAAGGCTTTCGCGTCAATTGGGCCGGTAGGCGCGGTGCTGGTCCGGTCTGCTACAAGTGTTGACAGAGTGGAAAGTGCGCCAAACCACTCATCCCGTGCGTGTCCGCAGCAAGCCTGCGTTAGATGCGGGTAATCTGGACACATGAAGATGAAGCGTTTTGGCCCAAATTAAGCTCAAACCGTGAAGAGGCATTTTTGGGGTTTGGTAGGAATGAGGCGTTGACCCTCCACGCGAAGAGAGAGATCGCATGCGGTTAGGTGGGGGGCGCTAGATGGTCCGCGCGACATTGACAGGTTTGAGTGGGCGAGTTCAGTTCATGCGCGACATTAACGAAGCAGACAGAAAATCTCTGGGTCGGAGCGCACGCGCGTTAGGCCCCTTCACCGTCGCCGAAAACCTACCTGACGACACGCTGCATGGTGACCTTCTTAAAACCCCCATGCGCTGCTGGCGTTTTCCTGGTGAAGCTCGTGGACTCTACCCTATCCGCCCAGCGGGAAGAGGTCTGGCCGGCCGCGCAGCATGATAAAACTCGGCACCAAGTGTGGTGGGATGCGTAGGTTCTTGTGTTTCCTTGCCCCAGCCCCCCGTGATCGGCGCCTGTGATTCGGAGCAGCAGCTGATTGTTCGAAACAGGGCAGGCACAGGAAATGTTGGCCTTGTCTACACACGCGCACCCTTTTGTGTGTGACGTGCGGGATCTAAGAGTTTCGGAGAAGGGAAGAGGGAGAGGGTTACGATCACCATCACCATCACTCGTTTCACCGACTCCCCACACCTAAACCGTTCCCTGGCCGGACCTACCGTCTTGCGTCGGAAGGTTGCTCTTCTGGGGAAGGCGAGCAAGAGCACCCCGGTCAAGGAGATCGCCACCATGGGCGCTAACCTGGTGATTGCCTCAAAGAGCGACACCATGCAGGACTGCATGGCCAAGATGGTGGCGAGGGATATCCGCCATCTTCCCGTGGTGGACGAGGAGAAGGGACAGGTGGGAATGGGTGGATGGATCAACGAACATCTCGAAGCTCGTTCGACGTTCAGTTTTGGCGTCTAGTTTTTGCTGCTCGTGGGTACTGACTAAGGACACGCAGCCTTCTTGGGTGTGCCGCAGCAGACTTAAGTTCGAGCCCTTGATGTGTTGCAGCAGGTCGGAGTCTGTTCGTTGAATGTTGGAAGTTCATCCTCTGTTTTTTCAATCCATACGATGTCTGGTGTCTCCGCCGCTCTCGGGAGCGTTGTGCTCTCAGGAGCGTTGTCCCTCTCAGGCATGGAACAAAATGCAAACTACCGCGGTCTCCGGGTTGCATCAATCCAATCTCGACGTTTTTTCAGCGTGCATTTGAGGAGGCGTGTTACGTGGTTGATTGCACAACTCTTTGACAGTGACAGCCCAGCTTTGCAGCAAACTTTTTTGGGGGAAAACACTCCGGTTGCTCTCGAGTCAAGGACACTACATCTACGTATGCAAACGGTCTCCGGGCTTTCCGTGTTCGTCCCATTCGAACGTGTCGGTGTCACCAGCCCGCTTGGGTGGTTGGGTGTTAAGCCCGTCACGTACAATTCATGTGTGAGAGACCGGTGCGCTCGGGAAGCGCAACTCTCTCTCTCGGCGAGGGATACACGAAACGGAGCGTTTTTGTCGATTCGACCTTCGAATGCAAATGGCCTAGTACCCCTACCTGAAGCATGTTCCATGAGCCCCCCCTCTCGGCCACAAGCGCCGGTATCTTCTTGGGAATGTGCCGCCCAACATCCAGCGGTGGTTTGAGGCGTTTGGTTTCCCTCCCTCGTTGGGAGCAGATGATGGTCTCGTACTTTCGAAAACTCATCCGCTCTCTTTCGGTTTGCAACACATAGAGACAGCATATTGTGAAACAACGGAGCATTGATCAACGAACCACAACGATCTTGCCCTTGAAACGACCAAGGTGGTGGGGATGCTGAGCGTGAAGGACTTGCTCAAGGAGGTTACGAGGGAGAAGGAGGAGATCCTCACCAAGGTCACGGACTTCAAGCTAGGCCGCGGAGGCTTCTTCGAGCACACATGAAGAGGATGCACCAGCCATAGCGAACCAAACGGCTGACGGAGGACAAGGTTGATGTTGGAGCGCCCACCGCTTTTGGGGGGGCGCGCCCGCGGGGGGGAAAGGTTCTAGTTCTCGAGGCGTACATACACACCTTTCAGCCGAAACGTATGATATCGAGGTTCGGGCAGGGGAGGGCTGGAGAAACGGCGTTTTTTTTTTTTTATGTGCCCCCCCACGGCGCTGGTTTCTTCTTCTCGAGGCACCACGGCCGAATCAGTCAACGGTGTCGACGGCATCTTGTATTTCGAGCCCTCCAATGATGGCATGTACCACGCGTTGTATTGCGCTTGGAAGTCGTGGAGTCTTGCTGTTGCTGCCTTTGGTTCTCTCGCACTCGGGTGAGTTTTTTGTACTGCTTTTTTGGCCAGGTGTTGGGGGTAGGTGGTGTGTCCATCGTCGGTGTGGATGCAGTCGTTTCTGGTTCTTGCCCTCTTCGGGTGTCGAGGGCGAACGAAGCACGATATGAATCCCTGGCATACTTTGGGCGGGGTGGGCGTTGGCGTGGCCGCGACGACTACAAGGCGGCTTTGACAGAACAGCAACACACGGTTGGTTGCCGCCTGTTTGTGATTGGCTTGCGAGGCGAAGCTCGACCGCGTCTGTCTTCGTTCATGTCAACTTTCGCGGCCCACCCTGGTGTGTTGCGTATCATGTCCCGTCAAACTGAAAAATATCATTGCGTAAAAGCCTGATTTTGTGTTGCGCGTCTGCTTTGTACGAGCGCGTAAAGATCGAAGTCCCTTGTGATTCTTGGACTATTTTTTGTCGCGTGCTTGCCGCATGTGAAATGTTTGATTGGCGGGGATGCCCACAGCAGTCAACCCATCCATGGCATATCTGGCGCAGCAAACGCAAGGAAGGAGGATGACCAGCTTCTGGTTCATCCTCGCGACACTTAGCCTGGCCTGGCGAAAACCCGGCATATCGCTCCGTCCTAGCAGGATGGGACGTGTATGATCTACCGACTACGGCATGCGTTTGAACATGACCAGGACACGCCCCAATTTTCTGAACGTGTGGGCCCGTACTGCCCTTGCGTACATACGTCAGGCTTACCAGCAGGAAAGATGAGGCTCTCTTTTCGTCCGTAGACGAACCCCCTCAAATCCGGCCGTAGTTCGTGAACGTCGCCTCACTTTTTCAAGATCATTTATTTGGTCGGCGTTCAAAATCGTTTGGTCGGCACAAAATTCGAGTATTCGACCTGATGACCGAGTATGCAACACATGCCACCTACACAGAGTTCGTGCCCACATTCCGCAGTGCCGCGTACGCGCGCAGAAGTTAGTTGTGTCCCCTTTTTTTCCGGTTCGTCAGGCTACCACCTGACCGAGCAGCGATACTCACGCGTTTTTTTGTCACACACACGAACACTATTTATACCTTTTGCTGTGTTGTTGTCACCAAATTCACTCAGAACCCGCGTACCACACATAAGGATGTAGATAGAGTTGATTGAGTGTCTGGGACCACAGCATACATATACCTCGGCAGTACTACAGCACTGCAGGGCGTGCACGACGTCGCGTAGAGGAAAACACTGCAGTTTTACTTGTAGCACCACGTTGCCCGCCCCGCCTTCCACCCCCCCCTAGTATCACCATATTGTGTAGTATCTGACTGTGCTGGCTCTAAAGGATATCTTCAGATCTTCTTCAGATGGATCGATGACGTGAAAAAAAAAACGAAACGTTTTTAAATTATTTTGGCGAGGACGACCGAGGCGATTTCCAACAACCAACACACCTCTTCACTACCAAGGCACGTTGAAACTACACGTGCACCTCAAATGGGGAGCTATGCCAAGGCCTTCGAGATTCCCGAGGAGTTCCCCGCAATCCTGCGGGAGTTCGCGAAGGAGGCCATTCGAGAACAACCCGCCGATATCTACCGGTAGGTGACGTACAACGAAGTCCACACGCCGTATATATATTGATGTCGTAGACTAATTCACACGGGCACCTTGTCCTGACCTCAAAATCCCAACAACTAAAGTATGCACATGTAGGGTATACTCTCGACTCGATCGTGGAGTGGGTTTCACGAACCTACACTGTCGTAGGCCTGTGGGCATATCGGCCAGTATGGTGTAAACTGAGACAAATTTTGGAGGGCAGGACGAAAGAAAGTGGAAGACGACAACGAACGGCGGTTCATGTACTACAGTACGACCTTTCACGCAAGTCCGATGGAGTTCATGTATCGTTATAACTGTTGTACCTATCTCCAGTAGATGGTACCTGTCTGCAAGACTCTTTCCCGTTGACCACATTGCGTAGCTCGGCGGAGTCATTTTCTACGCACGTCACTGAACGCAAGTTCTTGTCTCCGGTCCATAATGTGTGTTCAGGTTTGGCTACGAATACTTCGCAAAGCTTTCATCCGTTGCGGAAAAGGACGTCATCGTCGAACAGCCCGCCCCTGTCGAAGGTACTATTGGCGGGGTCGACGACAGCCAACCAGGAGAGTCCAACGATGACCTGGGCGTCATCACACTCGGCGTGAATGAGGTACGCGTTGGTGTGTGTGTGTGTGTGGTGCTGCCCCGCCCCCCCCCCGGCTCTGAGAGGGCGGATTGGGTGCAGCTTATTACGTCGTACATGACACATGCGACGAGTCGGCAAGCGACCAGCGACAGTCATTGCGCATGCGGCACTTGGAACTCTTCCGACTTTGGCACCAATACACGTCTGCGTATCCCCAACGTTTTGTTGGTCTGGAGGTTTGATCTACAGTACATGGCGGCGGGCCTCTCTGAGATATAGACTACATCAGATAGTTGCAGGTTGAGTTTGTCGCTTTTCAGCATATTTGTCAGCGATGTCGCCATCGTTCGGATGCGTTGCCAAAAGTGCATTCCCACTCTTCTTAGTATGTATACGCTGAACGCTGTTGTTTGACAGGTGGAAACTCAACAGACGGAAGAGGGACCGGGCGGTGGCTCCAACGACATGTCTCAGGACGTCCTGATGGACCGCGTCGCGTTACTTTTCCAGGAGGCGGACACAGACGGAAATGGGACTTTATCAAGGGTAGAGTTTCAACAGGTGATAGAGCTGACTAAGAACTTGGTGTGGACAAGCTGTAAGCTTGATCGCCAAAGATTCACCTGCCCTTTCACTGCGCTCAGCGGGTGCACGCTCTGGTCCGGCGCTAGTAGCTTCAGCGTTGTTGAGGTCCTGGCGTTTCTGTCGTCGAACCAGATGTATGTGCGTCTTGAGACCGTATCGTAGTAAATGGTAAGAGTAATAGACAACATATTTCGCTTTCATTCGCAGAGATGCAAGCATGCATGCATGCCCTCGTTGGGTCCCTGCCATGTTTGTACGTGGCCGTTTCCGCGCCAGGGTGGCGCTCTTTTCACTGTGCAAACACCCCATGTGTGCTTTCACAGGACACGGACGGACGTACTGTTCATTGCAACTGCCGCACTTACAACATCCCAGGTGCTTGAGATGTTCGCGGCAGACATTGGTGGCCTGTCAACGAAGCACGTGTTGAAGATCATGGCCGAGGCAGACAACAACGACGACGGGGTTATCGAGTACAAAGAGTTCCTCCCGATCGCTATCGAACTCATCCAGGTGACGTTTGAGGGAGCTTGGGCTGCGCCGTTTTGGTTTCACTTGTTGTTAAATTTCGGGCAAAGATGCTGTGGAATTAGCGTTAAGTGTTCTCTCATACACAGTTTGCAAATGCAATTTCTAACCGGAACAATCATCATCCATGTGCTTCTTGTCGACAATTCGCGCAGGCTATAATGGCGACCGAGCAGTACTCGGAGAATAAGCTCATACGGAAGAAACGCCATTCGGCGAAAATGGATGTAAGTTGAAACAGCGTAATGTACAGGATCAGATGCCAGCAGCACAGCATCGAGAAGATACGGTTGCAAAACAAGACAATCGTTTCTGTACCAATAACCGCGCCCAACGCCTTACCTTTGCTTTTGTTAGAGCCGTCGTACCGGCAGCATCACGCACTTCAAAAAATCACCACCCCCCACCTCATTCAGCAGCAGTACAAGAGGTGTCTTCTAAAGTGCTAGAGGCGGTACATCCACTAGGAAGTGGGGCGTGGTCGATGGCCAATAGGGCAGGGAAATCAACAGTTACCCTCCCCTCTCCCGCCCCGTCCCACGCCGCCCTAACCCCGAACTCCTTCACCACCAACAGGTGGAGAACTACCTCATGAAGGGGCTGCCACGGCACGAGCTTGAAAATTCCATACAGGAGATCTTCCGCGGAGCCGACGGAGACGGCAGCGGAGCTCTGGACCGCGCGGAGTTCATCCGGTGTCTCAAGGAGTCGGGCTTGGGCTTCACGCGACAGGAGCTCAACCTTGTCCTCAGTGAGTAGGGTGGTTCGGATGGTTGTACGTTCGGAGAGCTGCAAACCACGTGTCAGTGAAATGTATGTGTGTTCAGGATGATTCGTGCAACATGAACGTGTGGATGTGGGTGCACGCAAATATCTCGTGTGTGGCCATGCAACATACGTGGACCCTTTCGCGTGTATTTGGTAGACGGTGACGTATTTGGTGCCGCTCGAAAACGTCGACGGTTTGATTGGAGTCTATTGCAGGGACAGAAAGAGGTGTTTCCCAGGGAGGTTGTCAAGCGGGGAAGGCGAGGTAGCGTGGAATTGGCATGTTTCTTGAACTACGTCGCACCGGGGACCCCTTGAAGTAGTGGCCGGGAAATCGATCTTGTGAATAACCGTCTGAGAGACGAGTGCAGACGAGTTGGTACCAATTCAAATCGCGTGCCTTTCCTTCGTATATTCTCTCATTCACATATCTCTCCAACTACATGCGGCCTGGTTCATCTTGTGCCGCAAGTATGTGTGGACGGCACGACCCTTGGTTGCTGCATGGTGCACATCCCCCATATCAATCTTTGCACTTTCCTCCGTGATCTTGTGTACTCCTATGTACTTATGCACCGCTTGCGCCTGGCAGCTCTCATCGACGAAAACGGCGACGGGGTCATTGACTATCAGGAGTTCTTGCCTGTGTGCTTCTCCATGATCGTCGAGATCCTAAGCGACAAGGTGCGTATCCTTTGATTGCTGGTGTTGCTTCTCGTCCGACATCGTCAGCATCGGCTTCAGGTTCATTCCTGCTCTTGTGTCGCTACTTCTTACTTGCTGTCGGTCACTTCTAAATTAGACGCAAGCAAAGCAGCAGATTATCAACAAGAGTACCAGCTGTGGTTGAAAAGTTTTCGAAGCCAGCACGCAATGACATGTATTTCTCTAGGAATGAACGTGACGGGGTGTTGGCGCCATCACGTTATCGAGGCAGGTCCAAGAGATCCCCGAGGAAGAGATGGCACTTCGCGAGCGCGTCTACAGCATCCTAGTTGAGGCCAACGGGGGCGACGAGCACATGACCTCCTTGGGTGCCTCGGAGTGCCTCTACAACGCCGGGTTAGGGCTGCGGTACGTGCAGGTGAGAAATCCGGTTGGGGTGTCGTTTGCTGCTGAGACAGAGGAGGGCTATGTACGTGAAGGGTGGTGAGAGCGCCGCGGTGCTCGTGTGCCTTCTGTTGGTACTATATTGCCGGCTGAGGGGAAGAAGCAACCAGATTTTGAGAGAGACTAGTCTCACACCACTCTTCTGCACGATCGTTGTTCTGTCTGGTCCTCCTACGGAAAACCACGCAAACTGAAATGATCTGTGGGGCGAACGACGGACCCGGTTCTATTGAGCGCCCGAAAGAAAACAAACACATTTTCCGTGTTGACCCTAGAGGTCAAGAAGCGAAAGTCGCTTTGCACGAGGATACAATAGTCCAAGAATGATTCATCAACAATCAAATCAAAACCCAGAAAGGAGTGTGACACCCAGTTTCTCACACCTGACTCGAGAAAATGAACCCTAGCTAGGCAAAAACCCTCCGGTATCATTATCAACACCACCAATTTCTCTCGAAACCTTCCCGCTCGGGGTCCGTCCGCACCACCTACATAGGTGCCGGCGATCATGTCCGCGGTCACGGTCAGCGAGGCCGGAGTGGTGGCGGCGAAGGAAGTAGCCGACGCCGTGGCGGGGGTGATGTGCGCGCTGAAGCAGCTGGAGAGCCGACAGCACGAGAGCGCGGAAGACGAGTGCGTGACCGAGTTCAGGGCCTCGCGGCAGGCCGAGGGCTTGGCCAAGGTTGCCGGTCTGAGTGCGGACGAGTTTACGGTGAGAAGAGAGAAATTGAGCAGGACACGGACTTACTTGGCATCGAATTGTGTTTGAAACATTTTGTCGGCATGTAGCCTACTAGGGCTTCAAGGGATGGTTTTATCGCACTTCCCAGGAGCGGATGGATTGCTGGTAGTATGCGTTTCCAAACTTGTCCCACCGGAGTTTTTTGGAATATAAACCGCGGAATGCACTTGTTTCGCACCCGGTCGACTGGGGGGAACACGTCTCACGGACATCGACAATGAGTGGGGAGAATTCTCGCTTGGCATTATCACAATACCAGACACGAAAGAGGAGGTCGGCTCGATCGCAACGCGAGAACCCCAACCCCCTCCGGGCTATTGTTCTTCCCACGCACCGCAGCGCAAGCTCGGAGACGAGTTTAGGGCGAAGAAAGAAGGCGACGACGAGACTTTCTCAACTAAGGACACCCTCCGTGACGTCATGAGGGAGACCTTCCCCGAGCTAGAGGCGCGGCAGCTGCACGCGCTAGAGAGCCTGGCGGACCAGAGGGGAGACGGCCGCTGGGGCTTCGCGAACATCGAAAAGTGGGGCTTCAGGACTTTGCAGGAGGTCCAAGACCAGCACATTCTCTTAAAGTCGATCAAGCCGCCGCGAGGCGGGTAAGGTAGCGTTAGCGTGATGCCGCGAGCGGCGGACAGGAGGGGGGTGCGACAGAGATACAGATCGAGAAGGAAATAAATAGAGGCAGAAGAGGAGAGAGATATACGAAAACACAAGGGTAGGTCGGTCCGTGCGGCGCCGCAGGAGGGATTGGAACCGACGCGTTAGACAAGCTGCCTTGTTGTCTGTTTCGGGCCAGTGTGCTCTTTCCCGACCGCAAGAGAGCGATTATTTTCAAGTCCTTGTCGCTGTTGCATAGGGTTTGGAGTTGCTCGTTCGCCAAGACCGGCTGGCTTGAGCACGACCATCAACGGCTGCTCGCCCTACCGGTTGGTTGTAAATACGCTGTGGTGAATGGATCGCCCCGGGCAAAGCGGTGTTCTCTCCGTCCAAGACAAAACAAGGTCAGAATTGTTTGTCGCCACGGCGTGTGGCAACCGTTCGTTGCGGTGGACTGCCGGGCAGTGTTCCCTGCTTCGGTTCAGCGACGGGAAGGTGCCGACGATGTCTTTCGCGCAAAACAAAATACAGAATGTTGACCAATCTACCCGGTTCGTCGAACAAAAGACTCTGAACAAACCTACACTTGCTGGTGTACAACATGCACAACATGCAACACTTTCCCAGAAACACAAGTCCGCCCTACATCAGCGACGCGCTCCAGGCGATGCCCACAAAACAGGTCGTCGTGTGCAAAACGACACACCAATCCTCGATCGTGGACCCTTATCAAAGTTCCTGAGAACCTCAGCCACGTGCAACCCCCCGAGTACGTTTCGTCAATCTCGTTTCTCCCGGTCTTTCGTTGTTTTCCGCGAACTTGAATGGGTGCTTTGGCCTGTCGATGTTAGTCCTTCTCCTTTTATTCTCTCGGAGGTCTTGCCGCCCTCGGGGCTACTGCCGCCGGTTAAAAGAACCACCCCCGAGACGACTAGCGAAGCACCGAAGAACCACAAAGCCGGCAACCTTTCCCCAAAGACCATCCTACCGGAGATGCCCTGCGACGAGGACAGCATGGTGGAAGTGTAAGAGACGGACCGCGCGAATCACAACAGACATCAAGCGACGCCGACATGAACAAAAGAGCTCATGTTGAATGAAGAGCGCGGGCGGAGATTTTCAACGACCATAAAAAACTTGCTGTACTGATGCTTGTGGAGGTCCACCAGGTCGGGTTTCCGTAACGGTACTGCATGTAGCACATTTTGTCGTGGGTTTCTTGTGGAAAAAACGAAACAACTCGGTGCGCATGGTGTAGCTACGGTGCACCACAGGGATACGGGGAGCTGGTGTCTCGCACAAGGGACGCAAGCGCAAGGACATCACGACTTTACGTCGCAAACTTCGAAGGCTACACAGCAAGGGGTGGCGGAATCACGGGGTGAGTGTACTATGCATCAACGCGTCCAACAAACAGGCATCATACCCTTACCGACAACACAAAGTTGGTGGAAAAGTTGGTGACGGTGGCGACGGTAGACCCCGACATTTGGAGAGCTTTGAGGAAGGTCGAAAGCATCACGGCGTTTACCATGAACATTCCCGCCAGCGACGCGCCCTGAACCAGACGGCCTACCTGAGATAAACCAGCCAGAGGGGGCCACATCAAGCGCAGCGCGACAAGGGGTGCAGACACATAGCAGCAGTCCACCATGAGTCTAAGCGACTAGGGTAGGCGTGAAACGCCCTTGATGTATCGAAGACATGCAAGACTACTTGGTGGTTTTGGTTTTATATGATGTGGTAAAAAATGCACCGTTGCCGTTGCGGAGCCTCTCAACCTCCTCCAAGCCAAAACCAAGGAGTTGTTGTCCTGTTTCATGTTCACTTGCAACCTGATGAATCTACAAACCACAACATGTGGCAACTGGCGAACCAACGCACGCACAGAGAACACACCGGCAAGATAAGCTCCACCGCACGTGGGTGATTCGTTGTCTAAGACTTTTCTTTTGGTGACCTCACCGTGTTGCACAACGCCAACTCTGGGAAGTGCTCCTCGCAAGCGCTCGTTGCTTGGACCTGGAAAGGCGTGTCGCCGTCGAAAGCCACCTTGCCCAGCACGGATGCGAAACATGCCAGAGCGCCGGATGCCACGCTGCAAAGAACAAGACGGTTACATGGTGGCAAAAAACAAAAACCAAGAGCGAAAAGGCGGTGCTTTCTTCCCTGTTCGAGGCGGCCGTAGGGTAGAACTGGGAGGGGGGGACGTGTGTCGCCGGAACGCTGGTAGGTTTTGGCGTGTTGCTTGCCTCATGAAACGAATGGTGTTCGACGTATGAACTACGCTACAGAGTCTTCGCACATTCAGAGGACTCTTTTTCCTAGATGGAGATGGATTCGTTGGGTCATATTAAGAAATACGTATAAAAAGAAGAAACAGAAAAGGCGAGCACCGGGTAGGAAAAACAGAGAGCCCTCGTGTTCTTTCACTGCTGTTTCAGGGTAACTCATAGCCAGTACGACAAGTGTATAGGCCATTGCCGCTACAGAATGGTGAAAGAAGAGCAACGCAGGGGCCGAGCAACACGTCTACAGCAGCACTGAAGTGGTCGGTAAAGAATCACGTTGCCGCAACATAGCATAGCATATGCTACAAATTAAGAATAAATAAATACACACTCAGAAAGACTACCCATTCGAGATATGCCCACAGTCGAACGGGATGTGGTTCAAATAGGATATGGAAAGTACGTTGTTGCGCCGCATGTGTTCACCTGTACCCGTGATTCTCGATGGCGATTATGGCGGCGTGCTTGTCCGCACCGGGCATGATGTAAAACTACTGTCAGCAAACCTTCCCAGTAGAACAAACCTCGATGGACATTGACACAGGGAGACACAGACAGACAGACACCGGGCAAGGAGGCAAGGGACTGAGGACCAGAAGAGCGGCGCAAGCGGCGGGATTAGGGGGCACACAACCAAGAAATACCTCGTACTCATCCTTGTTCACGGGCGAGTCACTCAAATCAATCCACCAGTCCACTTGTGCTTGCCTGCTTGTGCTTGCAAGGAAGGCATCAGCCGGTCGCATGGTCGAACCTGGTGCTGATGCAGGGCAACCGCCCGGGGGCGAAAGGAATGGAATGAGCTTTTCGAATCGGATGCTGCTCCTGGCGATCCTATATTGTGAGTGAAAACCTCCATCACGAAGACCTAGAACCAAGAACTAAAAATACCGCGCTGTTATTTACCCTTTCCGCGCTACTCGTCGTCACGGAGCAGCAGAAGCTCTAGGACCGCCAAGCGACGGGTAAAGGTTGATGATGGGAGTGGTTGGGTTACGCGTGAGTCGGGGAAGTTGGTCGTTGTTTCCCTTCTATTAAACGTCTCCACCATGAATTCACACCGCGTGTGCTTTTTACACCGCGAACATGGTCTTTTGTCACGTCGCCTGTCGAGGGCGTGGCAGAGTGTATTCTTATTCCCTGAAGAGACCGAGAAGAGTCACCTTGTTGAACAGAAATGCGGTTCGTGTGGGGTGGGGGTACTTTGGGCCAGGGGTGTTGGGTGTCTCTCTGTGGAAAGCTTCGCTCTCAGGGCTTCCCTATCATGTATTTTGACCCTTCCATTGCTATATACTACCGCAGAGATGGACATTCCACACCTTCGCTCTGGGGGCTACCGCTGCACCTTGTTCTTCGTATGGACAGCAGTCTCAGTCTTCATTTTACCCGATATTGTTCTAGTCTGTAGTCAATTCATGTAGGGCATTTTTTTGTGTTTGTTTTTGGTCTGCAGGAGAAAGACCCACTTGGGAGGCCGCGAAAGCGCTCTCTCGTCCCTGGTGTTTATTATCTCGGGCTGCCATGTCGGTGGTGGTGAAACGGACGAGCCCAGCCTGATCTAGCTGTTGTTTTTCGTGCCACGGCCCCAGCATACAACTAGACAAATCAACATGCTGGTAAGATAAATATTATTGGTAACCCCGTCGCCCATGGGATGGTCTTGTTGGATGTTTGGGAGACAACGCCATCTATGCACGACCTTTTCCGCAGTCTGGATTTCCTCGGAAAGTTGGTTCTGTCGGGCCCCGTGGATTTTTTTTTTGTTTCTTGCACGCGCAAAATGTTCGTTGTCATCTCACGTACCGTAGGTGACACGAGATATCACACCCCCTGGACCGATTTTCAAAGCTCGATTACTCGTTGATATGAACACCATCCATGAATGAAGCGATACGTTTTCGGAAAGCTCTCGACGAGACGGCTTCAACGCCGCCGATTTTGGCGCTGCCACTCTTTCTGGTGTGGAGAAATGGAGCTTTGAAAATCGGTCCGGGGTGGTTTGGTGTCGTGCGTCATGTCACGTATGTTGGTAGCCAGCAGATCTTGGCTTATGCACAGCAAAAGTAGGCAGGTATCTGCCCGTTCCCCCCAACGCCCGCGACTTCCGCTCACACACAAGACGACTTGAAGGAAATCGCTTGTTTTCGTACCTGCTCTGTTCACCGACCGCGTCCCCGCTTTCCCCCGTGTAAATCCCACGCAGTGTTCATCAAGCGATATGTAGGGGACGGCGCTGCAGGAAAATCTCCAGCTACATCTGACAAGCCACCAGCGGGTGCTGCAAGTGGAGCACGCGAAGTGCCGGTCGCACCGCTCGCCGAGATCGTGCCCACAAAGCACATGAACCACGCCAGACCAGCGATTGACGACCCGGTACGTTAGTAGTCAGCAAGGCAGGCGGGGGCCAACTCCCCCCGGCGACTGCTCTCCTTTTTCAATGTTGGTCTGGTGGGTTGATGGCTGAGTAGGGCGCAAGGTCACGACATTGCGGTAACCGCCGGATGCTGTTTCGTGAACCTGTCCACACCGCCACCCCCATTGTTGATGTTGCTACATAGGAAGTACTTCGTTATTTGATTACCGAAATAGTCGGAGAGATGGCACCGGGTGCGATCGTTTTTTCAAATGTTTTTTCCTCGGGTGTTTTTATCGCACCCCGGTGCCATCTCTCCGACCCCGGTGCGGAAATGCAATCAAATCAGTTCGTTTAGTATTTTCAAGGCACCCCGGTGCGATCTCTCCGACCGGTGCGATCCCCGATGAAATAGACAGAGGTGTTGTATGCACGCACGCACCCCGGTGCCATCTATCTGTACTACTAATGATATCAGCATAGAACCACGTGTAGGTACCGTTGTTGCTGGTTGGAAGCACACCGACCGGTAACGGCGACGTAGGCTGGTACGTAACCGCTTTCCATGCAGCAATTGGTCTTGTGTTTGATGCGAGTTCGGCTCTGAGGTAACGATACATTCGGTATCAGTTATCTCCCGCTTTCGTTTCGGGCTTCCTCCGGATACCAGTACATGCGCAGCAGTACATACTGGTAGTGTTTTCGTGTTGTGCAAGGTGGGGTAGGGTGCGGCTTGAACGTTGTGTGTTTCGTTGAGTGTACGGTTGGCAACTTCATACCAATTAAAATGAAAACGACTGGCATCCCGCGTGAAACCGCGACCATGCATACGTACATTAGCATATGGGAGTGGCGCTCCGCTGACACCGTCCCCACGTGTAAAAGTTACGCACATGTACCTCATTCCGGCAGCTGAAAAGGAGCGCAATCTTGGATTTGGGGGGTCGGAGAGATCGCACCCCCCGGTGCGTAAATCGACGTAAATCATGCCGTTCTGGTATTTTTTTGCGCACCCCGGTGCCATCTCTCCGACTATTACGATATTTTGAGTCGCGTGTTTCCGAACAACAGGGTTAGTATCGTCATCGCCAGAAAAGACCGGAGAAAAGCGAACAGCCAGCGTGTTGACCTAAAGCGTCACACGCCTGTTTCGCTCTGACGTTGCATGTGGCACACCCAGACCTCATCTCTAGGTACATGCCTGTTGAACTCTCAACAGCAGTCATGCGGTGCGTTTTTTGGTAGAAGTTGTTCGTGTTATCTTCTGTGTTGGGATGGGGGGGGGGTTCAAGAGAATGGTGTGCACTTTGATTTGGGTCTGGTTTGACTCGCTGACCTCCTACGTTTTCGCTACGCCACGCAATCTTCTCGTGCGCAGGAGGATGAGTTTGCCGGGATGGGCGGATCCACCAAAAACACAGGCGGGGGGAGCCTCGGCAGCAGCAATAGAGACGATGCACGATCGGCGGCGCAGCAGCTCGCCGTGGCAGATTCCTCCGTAGAGTTTGGCGGCACTGCGAGTTTAGGCGCCGTTACCGGCGCTGGTGCTGTTGGTAGTGGTGGCGACGTGCCGCAAGTGCTGGTCCAATTTTGCGTGTCATGAGGCATGCGGAGGAACTTCGAAGAGCTTCGATCGTTCCTCCACGCACACTACCCCGCTCTCGCCAAGGCGCAGAGCATCCGGGGGGAGCTTTACCCCCCTCCCCCCATGGCCCAAGCCCTGGCCACCCTCGGTTCCTACGCGCAGGTGGGCGGCGTGGCTTCGGTCCTGTTCGGTTCCCTCATCTTCGACAGGCTCGGGGTCCCGGCGCCGTTCTTCGTACCGGTGATGCGGCGCAATCCGATGGCAACGATAGTGGGGCTTACCGTAGCGAACTCGTTCTGCGGCTCCCTTTTGGCGACCGGCGCCTTCGAGGTGTCCATCGACGGGGAACTGGTGTTCTCGCGGCTGGCAGGAGAGGGGCAGTTTCCCACCGGCGCGCTGCTGTTGAGGGAGTTCGAGAAGCGCGGTTTGCGTAGCGTCAGATCCACCTAAGACGGCTGCTTCTTTTTTCGGCTTCGGGTACACGTCCGTCCGTTCCAACAGCAGAGATACGTTGGTGGAATTTTCCTCTTCCGTGTCGCTTTTGTGCCGTGTAGTATAGACTGAAAAACAAATAAGCCAGCTTGTGCCTTGCCACGGGGACGCGGGGAGACTTGGAGGAGAACCATAGCAACCCTGATGGAGAGGAGAGGTGGGATGAAACGGGAGTGGTCCGAGATCAAGCAGCCTCCCCTTCTGTCTCTCAGGCGTAATGACGGGCAGCACT
The DNA here is from genome assembly GCA_000310025.1 of Ectocarpus siliculosus. Taxonomy (NCBI): domain Eukaryota; class Phaeophyceae; order Ectocarpales; family Ectocarpaceae; genus Ectocarpus; species Ectocarpus siliculosus. Next base: position 9,199,267 of record FN649727.1, on the reverse strand, counting down.
TGAAAGGCGCTTTACACGTCCTGTGCTGACCTGAAATGCCTAGAGGTGGACGGGGCTATTTGCTGGATATCTCGTCACTTTCTCCCAGAGTAGCTCCTAGCCTCGCTGGTAGGTGTTAATTAACCCCTATGTGGCAGGGTTTTGGATGTCTGTGGTTGCCGAATCATTTCTGAAGGTGGCCGCCGTTCGAAGTTCATTTTTTTCTTGGGGAAAGGGCAGGCGGGGTCACTGGGCTCTCGACTGCACTTGTCCGTATTTTTTTTTTGTTTTGGTCTGATGAGGAGTAAAGATCAGCCAGTGGTGGCAGAGAAGTATTCTAGCAGTACCACATGTTGTGATATGCAAAACACAGCTTTGCGAAACATGCGCATTTGAATGTGTTCATTTACATCACACGCTCTATTTATCCTTGACCTTGGCGGACCCGCATGACTGCGGTAAATTGGCGTGGTCGAGCGATCCGCAGCGTTGGTTCTTGAGACGCACAAGCCAGCGATGTGTTAATGACTGCGTCAACTTACTCGCACCAAATTAAGATTTATGCAAAAAAAAACTGTCGCGATGCGTTTGTACGAAGAACAACCAAGGAAGAACGAAAAACGGTTGAACATCTGGACGTGTGCCGTTCAGCGGCTTGTGGCTCGCAGAGTGCACAAAACGACGACAAAAACCTGTTCCCCTTCTTATAATTTCTACCGTGTATGTGCATACGCGACCCAATCAAATCCATCCACAAAACCAACACAGGTGACAAAAAAACGACGCATGGTTCGTCGGCGCACGAGCAGCCTTACTTTCTGTAATTTATGTACACGACCACAAATGGCTTCACTTTCAGCAACGCAACCGTCATCCCCATCATGTTCGCCAAGTGCTCATGATTGCCAACCAAGCCCCACCCCTACCCCGCACGTCAAATACTCTAGACAGAGCGCAGGCGCCGCACGCACACACAACCTCCCCGATCGGAACAGCGCCAGGCAAGAAGGCGCGCCATCTGCAGCAACGTGTCAAATATAAACACCCAAGACAACATGGTGACACAGCGTACACCGATCGGCGTCCGCAAGCCATCTACTGCTACTGAAACTGCCGTTCGTACAAGGCAAACACCAGTCCCTCGCGTAGCAGGACTCGTGAAGCGAATTCTAATTGCTCGGATGAGCCGAAGCTATAGCGAACGCGCCGCGTGGGGTCCGCGCACGCGCTTGTACACGACAATAAAGTAAGTGAGACATATAAACGCGACAAATAGACGCTACGTCAAAACAAGGACGACGTCAAAACGTGATTGTTCCGCGGCAGCAAGCTGTAGCCAACGACAATCAGAAAATGACAAAACAAGTTAAAAAAAAGCACGATGCACGAGTCACTGATATCTAGTTCCGAAAAAAAAAGAAGCCACGAACACGCACACACACGCGCGAGGGCCACAAAAAAAAAACACGTGGACGATTATTGAGTCTCTACGCTACGAGATGAAACTTGTTGTCTTTGTTGCCAACAATTCCGCCGCCACTTCAAGGTCCATCGAAGTAACGATTCTACTGGATTGGTCTTCGTCGTCTGGATGTGAGACACCCAACCGGGCCATGTTCGACTCCACCTGCACCGGAGAAAGCATCGAAAAGCGAGCAACCAGGGGATGAGAAGAGCATCGGCAGGCCCTGACCAGGGTAGAAGCAGAGTGAGCCAACCACACAGCCACATGCGGTTTGCGTGTGATGTTTTTAGCTGCTGAGGGAGAGGTCTACAAAAGCGGGAGGTGCAAGCCTACCACATGGGTTACCGTCTCGGACTATGGTGTTAACGTCTCAAATCCCACATATTAGGAGATCAACAAGTGGGATATGTTATGATCGACTCTCGATGTTGCATTCAGATGTTGCATTCAAGTTACTCTGTAGCTTGCAATCGCCGTCTTGACAGATCCCTCATCGAAACCCTCGGGTGACTTCAATACACCAAAGATACCATGCGCATCCATCAGAGGACCGCACGGCCCACCATCAGCGTCTCATGTCATCATGACAGAAAACACCCAAGACAAGCTAACACGTTGTACTGCTGCTGCTGCTGCTGCTGCTGCTGCTGCTGCTGCTGTACATTGAGACTCTCACCTGCTCGAGAGACACCGGGGCGTCCGCAACGAAGCTCTGTTGCACCTGCTGCTTGGCCATGAGCTCCCTCCGGTCCTCCCCGAGCTTGACGCCGTCGTCCAGGGTAACGGGAGCGTCGGCCTTGAAGCTCTGTTGCCGGCCGTCCTCGTCCTCGAGCCCGGCCCCGTCCCCTTCGCCGGCAGCCTCGTCCAACGACGGCACCGGCGCGTCGGCGCTAAAGCTCTGCTGCTGCTCCCGCTGCTCCCTCATCATCTGCGCCCGGCTCACGTCAAGCTTGTCAAGCAGGGTCTCGTCCCTCTCTCTCGGCTCGTCCCCCCCCCCCCCGGCGGCGGCGGCGGCGTGGCCGCCCTGCTGAGGCAGGCCCAGGTCCCTCTTGATCATGACCGACACGCCGTCCGTGCCTGGCTGCACAGCGGCGGGCGGGTTGTTGTTCAGGAAAGAACTGCCCATGAACGGCATGTCGAGCTGGAGCATCGCCTGCTTCGGGACGAAAGGGGTCGGGATCGACAGCGAGCCGCCGCGGGCCGCCGGCAGCCTGGTGAGCGCGCCCGCCCGCGACGGGGGAGGGGACGACGCCTCCACCGGCGGTTCCCCGGAGGATACCATCGCCGCCGACAAGAGGGATGTTGCGACGCCGCCCCCGCCGCCGGCGGCAGAGCCACCTTGCCTGGTCGCCGAGGTGGGTAAACCGCGCCGTCGTGGGGCCGGCGAAGGCTCCAGGGCGAGCATGTTGATCGTCGATCGTCCACGGTGGGAGTAGTCTTGCGCCGTCACATTGAGGGACGAAGTCTGGGCCCTGAGGGAACACCGATACCGAAAAGGGAAAGGTTAACGTACAGTAGTAGCGTGTATGCCCCAAGAGCTAAAGACGACACGGTGAGCTTGAACGGCAACGGACAGCGACAACCGTTTAGTCGAAACCACCCACCCTCTCCACGGAGGATGGGTGTAGCCCGGGGGTCACAAGCAGGACACGAAAAAACACAGCAGTCCAAAGCACTTCAAAGTAGTTGGATGCGTTCCCCAGCCCAGAACGTGCATCGATACAAGGTCAAGAAATCGGTTGCTGGTTCATCCCTGCACCACAACCAACAGACGCCGCTCGAAGCTACACTGGCTCTCACCTGCTGCTCCTCACGAGGATGTCGCCAGTCGTGGCCGCCAAGTCCTGAGACGCCGCTGCCGAAGCCGCCGCCGCCGCCGCCGACGGTGCCGTCGTCGCACCCTTCCGCTTTGTCAACCCCTGCTTGCCATTGAAGACGCTCATCAGCTCCTGCTCGACCAGGCTCTCGTCCGTCGAGAACCCCAGGTGGTTGGCGAGCGGCGCCATCGCCGACTGCAGCCGCTCCACCGCGATCGTTCGGTCCGCCCCGTCCAGCAGCACGCGCACGCACCCTACGAGCGACCAGACGATCGGCAGGCGCAGCACGAGCGGGTTGTCGGCGACCAGGTCCGCCAGGGGCTCCGTGATCACGATGGCCTGCCGGCGGTTGTTCGTCAGCAGCAGGAAGTACGCCTGGAGGACCACCACGATGCACCGGGAGATGTCGTTAGGCCCGCCCCCCGCGGACCCCTTGTCCAGCAGGGCCTTAGCCTCGTAGATGTGCTCCGTCATCGCCTTCGGATCCCAGTCCCCGGTCGACATCGCGGGGTTCCCCGCCAGGTTGGACCTCGACGATCGGTTGTGGATCGCAAGCAACACGTAGCTCAGGATGTTGAGCACGCGCTCCTGGCAGGCGGCAGGGTTGCTGGACGAGGGGATGCCCGCACGGTTCGACGACCCCGGCGGCTTCACCAGGCACCCTATGCTGCTCACCACCTGTGTTGGAAGAGCCAGGACGAGAGAGAGAGAGGGAGAGAGAGAGAGAGAGAGAGAGAGAGAGAGAGAGAGAGAGAGAGAGAGAGAGAGAGAGAGAGAGAGAGAGACACACACAGAGGAAGGGAGAGAGCAAACACATGAAACATTGTAATTTTACGAGGCGAATGGCGGCTTTCGCCGCCCCGCCCCCAATACATCAATCCCAAGCTACGCGATAAGCAGGTACCACCGGCGGAAGTACACTCAACATCCGTGGGAGGCAGCACCCTGGGGCAAACGCATGGGTCGGTGCGGTGAAATAGCGAGTGTAGCATGCCCTTGATTCGTGTCATCCGACAATCCTTGAACCAACCCAGAGAGCGGTGGTGTGTGAGAGAGAGAGAGAGTAAAATCACACATAGATTATTTATACATACTGACAATGCCCCGGGCACCGAATCACCCAAGAAAGCCGTGTGCTCAAAGCAGACACATCCGGTAAAACACATTTCTGTGAGAGGGCAAGAGGTGGTAGAACAACGGGTCCGTGGGTGCCGTAGTTGAGAGGAACGGGCTTCACCGCGGGACGTGTGCCCGGCGTGTGCTCGTCAAGTAACAAACGGTTAGTAAACTGCCCATCAAACAAGTGTAGAATTTGGATTGCGGAGAGCGGAGCAACAACAATTGCCCGGCAACTTTGTGGAGCAATGGGTGTTGTCTTCAACTATCCGATCTATTCTCGGCGCCTAAGCAGCTGCAAGCCTGAGACGACGTATGCCTGCACACCGCGTGTTCGAAAGCCCATGGGACTATTTCACCCGACCACCTTCCGTACCAGCCATCTATCTGCATGATCAGGCTAATGATTCCAGGCACTCCTTCCCGCCAGGATCGAACAAACACCCGCCAAAAACTCAGCAAATCGTTCGTCCCCTGCCGCCCATTTTTTGCTCACCTTGGCGTCGTAGAGAATAACGCTGACGAAAGTTAAGGAGGCTACCAGCGCGCCGGGGGAGTCGCTAAGGATGTCATTGCTCTGGTGCGCGAGGCCGATGTAGCGGTTGATCTTAGAAGAATCCATCTGGTGCGTCCAGTACAGCGCCAGGATTAGGTGCGCTGCCACCAGCTCCGGTGCTGCAGCGTCGAAGCTGCATCGAACGGAGCGGCCACCAGCAGAGAAACGGTAACAAGAAACCAAATAACGCGCTGAATATTTACAGCGTCAGAAACGCGGGGCGGGATCCAACAACGAGCCGGCTCTCCCGCTCTCGCCAACAACCCAAGAGGGCAAATCGATTCCTACCATCCCAACACTACACACAGCAGCCAGACAAAGGGTCGACCAGCACACATGCCAACGGGGCATCTCGCCTATTTATCCACACTAAGAACACATCGTCCCACCCAGCGCCGCCGGGCCAACGCCAGGCCCGCTCCGTCTCCGCACTGCAACTCACCACTCTTTGATCTCCTCCCGGGCAGCCACGGCACGCGTCACGGACACCTCCTCCTTCTCGAGGAACTCCGCCCCTAGGGCGATGGCCCCGTGGAGCATGGCCTTCCCTGCGTGGTGGAACTGGCTGCGCTCCTCGGTCTCGGTGTCATGCTGATCCTCCTCCTCCTCCTCGCTGCCCTCCCCGCCGCCGGCCGCAGGGGCAGTCGCCTTCGCTGCCCTCTTCACCGTGTCCATCGTCGTGAGCGGCAGGAAGGAGTTGATGTTCTGCATGAACACGTCCACGCACTCGACCTCGTCCTTGTTGAGGGTAGTGGGCTCCCCGCGGAGGTGCTCGTTCAGGCCAACCACCTTGCTGCCGTTCAAGCCGTCCGGGTAGGGAGCCAGCAGGCCGCCGTTCCTGTCCCCGGAGACGCCCTTGCGCCGCTTCGGGCCGCAGCGCTTCTTGAACGTGTACTCGCACTGGATGTTCTTGTTGCTGCAGCGCACGCATGGCTTCTCGCCGTTGCACCTGACAGACCAAGGGCGGAACGAATGATTCGTCCGTCGGCGTAATAGGCATGCATCCCTGTTAATTCATCCGTCAGTGCATGAGAGGGGGATTTGAAAGACCGCGGCAGAAGTGGAGCATGCCACCTTCGCCTAAAAATGCTTCATGTTCACTGATGTCTCCATGCTGGAATACCTCCACCTGCGCACGTACAATGTGTGCAACTGCTGGTCGTGAGGGTTGGGATTGGGATACGAACAGGGTGGGAAACTTGTTGGCAGTCGATATGCATAGCATACCAACATTTTTTTCCGGCCAAGGTGGTTAGCACTTCCCGAATTCCCGAGAGCAGATCGCGTTGTTGCATGAGGAAAAAATTCTCGAAAATCTTCCACAATCTTGAGGCAGAGGGAGCGAGATAGATGCACTCTTTTTTTTTTGTGAAAACTTTCGGAACAACTAATTCTAGTACTTTAGAACGGATAAGCAAGGGTGCGTATGGATGACCCGAGGGATGAGTGCGGTTAACGACGCAACCGCGTTGTTCACAAACTTGTTGCAGCCTTTGGATGGTATCCACATATTTCAATGGAAGCCTTGTGAATGAGAGGCGTGACTGCACGACCCTACTACGGAAGACGGAGAAATGTGGCACGGCTTCGGTAAAGTAATTCCATTATCTTCCTGAAGCTGTCGGCGCCGTTTGCCTTTTATTTGATGGACTAACTGACACTGACACACACACCATTTGTTTGCTCTGTAGTTTCTCCTACTATAATAGTTCTGTAGGGTGCCACCTGCCACTGCTGTTTTGGAAGACCACGGGCATTGAGACCTCGGCTGCGCCAAGGGTGGCGTGAAGCACAGCAGGAGCGAGAGACAGACTTGGCAAACTGCCGCACACGCCCAAGAATGTGCAAGATTTCAGAAGAGACCCCGCCAGAGGCAACAAGGGAATTGCTGCTGCCCATTCACAGAGATTTTGCTGCGACTCCACGGGCGCTGCACCGGCGAAACCATCAACACGAGACACAACAAGGGCTTGTTGACCGTAAGGCGGCAATGGTACCAGAGGTGTAGCAGAATGTGCGCATGCACACGTCGTGTCTCTCACGAAAAAATGGCACCGAGTAGGCCTGAGTGGAGCCCTCGGGTCATTGCCACTCGCCACGCCTGCACGCAATTTCTCCAGTAAAAAAGATTGATAGAGTGCGACATTGACCCGTGCGGCCTATGTACAATATGTACCATATACAATATTGCTGCTGTGGATGGTGCCCCCATGTCGATGTGCGAGGCACTGCTGCTGTGAGGGCGTACCTCGCACGAGCAATAGCTCACCAAACTATTTGTAGCATGCGAGAATTAAACGGCGCTGCAATGATGACAAAAAACGCCGTTGGAATGGTTGACAGCAGTTGGCGACAGCAATAATATTACTGTATCGTCCTGGACACGGGACACATGTTGTGCGGTACACTCCATTCCGTGTACCGCTGAAAAACACGTAAGCATACATCAACATTGGTAAACCTGTAAGAAGCCCACTCAATAGCTGTACGAAGAGTAGCTTAGTCGACCTCGCGGACACAAGGGCAGAACTACAGCAACCGCCGTAGGCACACACGCAGGCTGTCGTGCGGGACAAAAAACAGCAGCGTTGTATGTGTGTGAGCCGTCAGATTTTGCTCTCCCGGCTCTCTTCATACCATTACCGGCGACCCACCATCTCCGAGAGAAAAGTGTCCTCGGGCGTTTGCCGAGAAGACTGAATTGGCCAAAACTGGCCCAACACATCTTACACTACAAAGACACTCAGGTTGGCAGCAGCTCCCAAGGCTAGCAAGCGCAACAACCTTCAGCGCTGACTTGATGATTGCAGGCAAAATGTTGTTGATGAGGGGGGCTGCTTTGAAATCACCCTCTTGAAGCCAGCCTCAACGAACCCTACATCTCGAAACCAGAGCAGAAAACGAGTTGAACATGGATGATACCGACAAGAGATGACACACGCCAGTTATGACTCACTTGACCTTTGCCGACGTGCATGCATCACACGTGGTCCGGAGCACAGGCTCCTCTTCTTCCCCTGGCCTGCGCCTCCTTCTTCGTCGCTTGGGCTGCTGCCCTGGGTGCATTGGAGGCATTTCTTGTTGACGCCGGATGACGCCTGCTGTTCAGGTCGAGGAGATAGGGCACGGCCGCCCCTACAAGAGTCTACTAAAGCTGTAGAGGGGTCGAGGGAGAGGAAGAGATCGAGAGAGAGATCGAGAGAGAGAGAGAGAGAGAGAGTGAACTCGTGAGGGCGGTGAAGAAGGGGACAGCAGCGAGGTGACGAGCGGGTCGGCAGTTCAGCCTCCTGGCAACGAAAGAGCAAAAAAAAAAAAGGAAGGGGCTACGCGTATTAGATGGGAGGGGGGGGGGCACATGCCGGCGGTCAAAACAACCTGAAAACATAGCGAACCACCACGGGAAACTGCGCCCCCGGCGCCGCGACAAATGTGAAATGCAGTTTTGACGCAAGGTAGAAGTCAGCTAAACCTTGAATCCATTATGACTTTACCCTCAAACCTCTGATCCCCAAGATACAGAGCTGTTCGCGACAACAACAGAATATTCTGTAATTCTGTAGTATCTTCATACTTGTGAAAAAAAAAAAAATCTCGGGTGATTGCGTCCTGAGAAGAGACTTGCGGGTGGTGAAAGAGTATTCTGCGCAAAGCTAGCCACCCGGTGAGAAGCGGACAAGCGAACAAGATGGTTGCATCTCGACCGTGTACTGTATCAAGGGCTGTGTCAATCGAGACGTTTAGCCTTTTAGACCTGCAACGGTAGGATTGGAAAGCAGCACAAGAATTTAAGAATTGGAGCGATCTTTTTAGAAGAGGAGTCAACACCAATAAACCGCCAAATATCAGAGCTCATACCACAAAGAGGCACGTATGATACCACCTTGGCGCGCCGAGTATTTCACGCATCGCAGCACGACTTATGTTTCTTCACCCGCATGCAAACATACAATAGAGACCGGAACGTGCCTGCTCTGTGGCCTGTCTGCCCGCGAACGGAACGTCGCTGACAAGTTTATTAATTTATCAAGTTGTCTCAAAGACAGATCATGGCTGTATCCAAACAGCGAGATCCACCTGGTTGTAACACCACAACACGAACGTCATTCGCAGCATCCCCGGCGCATAATCAAAACAGACCAAGACACTTGCCGCAATCACCATCGCAAAGGGGACTCTGCCCAACAAACAACATGCACAGACAGGAAGGACCGTCTCTGTTGCTTCCCTTGGGCGCACACAATCACATATCCACGTGTATTTCTAGTCTCTCTCGCCGGAAACGCTCACACCGCCCGTTACACCATCTACTCACGCCTCTCACAGAGAGGAGTACTTACAAACCAGAGTTCATCTACGACCTCTTCCTAACCTCTCCTCATTGCATTCGTTGTGACAACGAAAAAATATACAGGAAACAGGGGCACCGCTCACGTGTCACGCACTGCTCAAGGACGGCTTATCTAACAACAATCCCATGGGCACCCTACAATAAGAACCGGCCTTCAAAGCTACAACCGCGCAACACACAACAACACACCTCGCTTTAACTATCGTATATCTTGAACCATACAATACAAGGAGCACCACACGGGTTCTACTTCGGTTGCCAAGGGAAATGGTGCAATTTCAACGGTTCCCAGTTATAGACAAACTCGGCATCGCCCATGCCCTTATTGGCGGGCCTGTTCCGGCTCGCCTGCCCGTCACCCCCGTGGGCGGGCCAATCATCTTCGCCGAGCTTCAGGGCTTGCTCTGCCACGAAGTCGGAGTCTCCCTGGAGCTTGGCGCAGCGGAGTACCCGCGCGGAATCGTACTGTCTCAGAGCGTCTTCTATCTGTCATGCGTGCGCGAAAAGGCGACCGGGATCCCGACGGGTTTTAGAGGCAGCGTTAGGGGAGCAAGCACGGCGGGCGAGGAGAAACCTGGCCCGTGCCTGGCGCATCCAAAGTCTGGCTGGGAGCAGCGGCGTACAGCAGTAGGGCAAATCCCACAAACGCCTCGACAACCCAGCAAAACAGAAGAGGTACAACCCCGTCTCTGTGTACTAGCACTGCAAAAAGACAACGAGCTATGTAGTTGTCTTGCGCATGAAATGCCGAAACACGTCTATGACTGTCCGTAAATCGACGCACCGACGTCGTCTCCCGCAGCACCAAGGCCAGCTGCACCGCATCCTCGAGCGCCATGTTGGCTCCCTGACCCAGAGACGGCCGCGTCGGGTGTGCTGCGTCGCCGACAAGGGCGGAATAGAACTCATCTGGACCGGCGCCGGACACGAACGACTTCGTCGCTGGACGATCCTAGGGTAGTTGAGCGGACAATTTTGCAGAGACAGGAAGGTCACATTCCTGAGGTGGCGCGCTTGTACGCCGGGTTGGACGACTCGTTACAGAAAATATACGCCATGCCAGCAAAGTGTAGTGAAACCGGATATGTCTTGCAAAAGATCGGGTCTCTTTCGGGGCGACAGCGCACGACGAGAAAATGGGTTTGTGGCCACAGCGGCCAAGACCCACCCATCGAAATGGCTTGCTGTGTCGAGACTAGCCTCGTCGCTGCAGAAGAGACGCAAGATGCTACCCTACCCTATAATAGTCGCTTGGCCTCAACGCACTGCTTCGCTCACCTCGATACGTCGCCGATGGACCTGATGTGGGGGTGTTGCTTCGATGAGTTTCACCAGCGCGTTGCACTCTCCAAATTGAGCCTTCAGGAAGCGTTTCATCTCCTGGTCATCACCCCTCAACGCCATAGCCTCCTGATGATTGCCAAATTTTTACAGCAGGGACATAGGCGGACAAAACAACGAAGCACCGAGGTTCACACCAAGGGCAACAAATGGAAACACCGTCCTGCTCTGCACGGCCCGGTTTATCGCGGATCGCCGTCTCTCATGAGCAACCCAACCTCTTGGGCGACCTGAACGTTTTTGCTGAAATTCGACACCGGCTCACGGGCGTCGTCTACTACGCATACCGCAGTCTCGTCGCGGTGAGCATCAAGAGTCCGTGGCACACACAAAAAAAAAAAAACACACACACACACACACACCTTGATATTGTCACCCGTGAGCGCCACCGCCCAGTAGGTGTTGTGGTCGCCACACGGCATCAAGCTTGCCGCCTTGGTCGGGTCGCTGAGAAAAAACGTGTGCACTCGGCTCCGCAGCAGTATCGGGCATGCCGCGTGCCCCACGATCCCGAAAAACCACACGCAGTGCGTGTCGCGCGGCTTCGAGTCGTCTGCGCGAACAATATGGGGAAGGTGTGTGGGGGGGAGAGGGGTCACACAAAGGAAGATACTGGATACGGCTCCAAGATGATGGTTGTCGCGAGTGATACGGGCATTGTGTTGTACTAGCTTGCTTCCAGTGGCCACCACGTTCCATGTCGACGAAAAGGGCCAGCCGCATGGGCCTTTTTTTCCTCGTGACTGGCACATGCCGTTTCGAGTGTCAAGATTGTCAACAGCGTCAAGATAACAAGACCAAGCGCGTTCGTCATGGCGAAGTTCCACCATACCGGGGAAACATTTGCTTGAAAACGCACTTGAGAGGCCAGTTTGCGGTTTTATGTGAGGCATGACGACGAATGTCATGAAAAGGAACAAAAAGACTGCGAACGACACGCCACACGTCCCACGGCCAGCATCACATTCTACAGCTGTACCACGCAATCTCTCAGCAAGACGATCAACCCCCAACGGTGCACGGACTCGCTCCTCACTCACCCCCAAGGCGCGCTCGAACGACGCTGTTCAAACCATCAGCACCGATGACAAAGTCGGCCAATACTACCTCCTCCTCCTCTTCCTCCTCCTCCAGTCCCTGCCCCACGGCCATGAGCAACGCCGCCCGCTTCTTCCCATCCTCCCCCAGGGACGGATAGACCTTCTCGCAGGACATACCGGACAGGATATCGCAGCCCAGGCGCAGGGCAGTCCGGCGGAGCGCGTTGTGAAGGCTTAGGAGGCGAAGGCAGAGCATAGGGTGCCCGAACGCCTCCCTCTCCCTGCAGTAGTCGATGCTCGTGGACTCGGCCGTTGTGAACATCCGCTCCCCGATCACGCTGCACGAGAGTCATGAGTCGCGGACGGGTGCCGCGGACAGCAGTCGGGGCGGGGATGGCGGGGGGGGGAGAAGCAAGAGAGACCGGGTAAACGAGTTGGCCTTGCGCAAGCGGCACTCTCTCGTAGGCACACTCCCACACCTCGGACCTACCACGACTGGCTGCTCTCATGCGTTTCTGGCGCATTTGTATGCATGCTTACACCCTCCGGTGTCTGTGCTGTGGAAGTGCCAAGTCGTTCATTTACCGAGTGGTTGCTGTCATGAGCACCAGAAGCCTTGGATGGGGGAGCCGTCCTCCCGGCTCGATGGAACGTGTGAATTAATGTCTGGCAGGCTTGTTCCTTACGCACACTACTGCTGTACACCGAAAGATTCCTCGAGCACCGGAGATGAAGCATGGCATGATAAACAGCTTGTCTTGAAACATTTTGCAAGCATTTGCGTGTACACGCGCGACAGACGCACACGCATACAGACCCCCCAAGGGCAACCAAGCCCTCACCTTCCAGATCTCACCACCTCGTCATGCAGCGATGTGTCCATATGTCGCAGCGCGCGTAGGCCATTGGGCCAAAGAGCCAGTCCGAAACCTCCGTACTCGCCAAAACCCTCGCCCCTCTCGAAAACCCGAACTTTCCGCACGCCTCCTATGGCGCGAAGAGACACCGCGCTCGCTAACCCAGCGATTCCACCTCCAACAATAGCGACATCCAGCTGCTGACGGTAGGACGAGCAAGAAGGATTGGATTAGACGAAACCTACATGGTACGTACTTGCTCTTGGCAGGTCTTGGCAGGCAAATGGGCCGCTGCTCCGCTGCTGCTCATGTTGGCCCCCCCTTCAATGTTCAACCTCAAGGCTATTCCACCAGTGTACGTACACAGCTTACAGCAGTACATGTAGCAGTGTCGTGACCTTCCATGTGTTCTTTCAAACGTTTGTTTGAAGTCTGCGACATAAGACATAGGCCAAGTTCATCTTCGCAAGTGAGACGCTCTCGATCATGTGCACACGCTGTTAACGGAACCACGCGAGTACGCTATAGTATATCTCAGGGGTTTGGACACACACAGATGGCACATGAGATCAACCTGCACTTGCGGCAAACGTGCGAGTCTTGACGTACCCCTTGATTTGGACTCGTTGTCAATGCGCCCCCAAAGGCAGGGATGGCCAGGCACGATATCACTCTGCATCGGCGTAGCACGGCCGGCCTTGAGCAGCACTTCGCTCGTTCAACCATCGCTGACTTGCATACGCGCGCAGCGTGTCTTGCGTGTAGTTTCGTGTGTAGTGGGACAGGGGACCTGAGACAGATCGAATCGGCCGACACGGGGGAATGAGGGAGGGTCACAAGAGGGGGGGGGGGGGGGGGGGTTCTCAATCGCACACGGTGCTCCCGCGCTGGCGCCCTCTGGTGGGTTGCTGTGTGCTCCTGTCCTGTGTTGTGCTCTGCAGCTCTTCAGCTGCGGCTTGTGCTCTGTGTTCGACATCACCAACACCATGCCAAGGTCAAGCTTCTTGATAATCGTGGCAGCCCTTGCTTCATGGGCCAGTCCGTGTGGGGCGTTTGCACCCCCAAGACTTGCAGGGCGACAGCACCAACATGATGCGACCGCAGCAGCAGTAGCAGCAGCACCTGCACGGACACAGCCCGCGTGTCATGTTCGGGCAAGGGAGGGCTGCCGACGCCGGCACTCTACGGGCTTGTCCATGTCCACCCCGGCAGAGTCGCCTACGCCACCTTCAGTAAAAGAGGGGGGTGTTGGAGCTGGAGCGGAGACGACGATAAAGCCAGGCGCCAAGATCAGCAACGAGTGGGAGCTTGACGTGTACTCCAGGCCGGTCGTTGGGGCGGACGGTAAGAAGCTGTGGGAGCTCCTCATCTGCGACTCCACGGGCAACTTCCGCCACGTCTCGCCGATCCCCAGCAACATGGTGAACTCGCGAGAGGTGCGCAGGACGATAGAGGGGGTCATCGAGGCCGCGCCGGGGGGCTCGAAGCCTACCGTGATCCGCTTCTTCCGAAACGCCATGTTCAACATGATCGACATCGCCCTCAAGGAGGTGGAGGTCGCGGTCAAGCCGTGCAGGACGACGTACGCCATGTACCAGTGGCTCGAGGAGCGCGAGCGCGATGTGTACCCCGCCATGGCCGGGTTCAAGCCCACCATGAAGCAACCGGCGTTCTTCGACATTCGGGTGAGATCTTGTTATTGTTTCGTTTCGTGTACACACCTGCAAGCGGACCGCTTGCTCTGTGGACAGCGCTCGATGTCTGTGGGTATATGATGTGGCTACAGCATAGCTGTTGTCCTTCGCTCTCTTGCTCCCCTTGTTGGCAACACATCGTTGTGTCAAATCGTCCTTGTTGTCTTTGTCTTTCTCTTTCTTGCCCCGCTGGGTGGCGACATGTCGTTATGTCAAACATGCAAGATTGAGGAACGCGAACCTGGCCGCGGAGCATTCGGCTTTGCTCATGACGACGCAACGCGTCCACCTCCCCACCCTGCCAACATGGGGTCATCACAAGGGCCCCGTGACATTGTGTGTACTAATCGCGCGCGAGTTTGCTGTAGAGAAACACGCGTGGGGAGCAGCTTGAGAAGCGCGACTCGGAAAATAGAAAAATAGCGCCATCCAAGGCTTACCATCATACGCCTTCGTCCCCCGCGCGCCCCTTTGTCGCATTACCTACCGTTGTCAAAGACTCCGACCCCTCTACCAGATGCTCTGCGAGGAGAGCAGTACGCTTTCGTGACCATGCCGGTGTCCGAGTTCCGTCAGGGCAACATCAATGACGAAAACGTTGGGGTCGGCAGGTGTGCGAAGTGTGACAGTAACGACAAGCGTCGAGATGTGGTGCAAGTCTGCTGGTGTCTTGCTGCGGCGCCAGCTTAACCCTGGACTGCTGCTAGTCAGATTCTCGTTTCTCTCAGGAAAGGTTAAGGTTCCACGACCTCGAGAGCGCGCTTTCTCTCGTCCAGCAGGAGTTCTCTGTATGCCCATTGTTATTCGATCGACCCGTTTCGTACCCTTTAGCTCTGTAAATACTACCAACAATCAATCGCAGCAGTTGTAGATATGGTACTTGTTCGAACTGATCCCCTCAACTAAAGAGATATCTTGCTGACCGTCGTACGATAGGCGTATCTAACGGCCACTGCCGCTCGCTGTGTCTTCACCCTCGACTTGGCATTTCCGTTCCGAATAATTTCCGGGGTTCCAGGCTATGTCCGCTGGATGCATCCCTCCCGGACGATGCGATGATCCCAGGGCTTGCGATGTTCACGGCGAGAGCTGAGCCCCTCGCCACTTGGATGACCGGCCTCGAGGTGGCCTACTTCAAGGTGGGCAATAGATTGGCCTCGCGTACAGTTGGAGTATCATGTTGCAACCCGGGGAAAATTCCACATACACATAGTAGTAAGGCTTGTTCGGCAGTTGTTTCTTGCACGTTGAGGTCCCATCTCCGAGGGTAGGCTGCTGTAGCTTGCGTTCTGTTGCTAACACGGAGGATGCGCACTCCAACCGATATCCGCTTCCTCGAATGCGTTGGTTTATCGCGAGATGGACAACACAAGGAGTTGCTCAAGCTACTGCTGTCAAAATGCTGCCGTGTTCATCACCCACCATGGATGACTGCTTCTTGGGGTTGCCGAGACTGTTTTAGATACATTGCGACGGCGATATGGGGACTGTAAACCATGCTCCCAAATGCCTCGGAATCAGCCCTACCATAAGTTGCGTCCATCCTCTCGCAATCGTCCCTCCCCCTCTTCCTGCTGTCTTCGTTTAGTGCGCTCCATGCTGAACTTGGAGAGCGTGTGTGGAGGGATCACAGCGGTAGTCGTGTCGTGTATTGGAGTAGCTGCGAGCTGGGTTACATTGCAGACTGCTCGTTCGTGACAACCGCCGCGATGGCTGTGTGATGGCATGACAGGCGGATCTCAAGAACCGAGAACTCGCTCTTGAGTGCGGCATCAACACTCAGTATCTTGTCGCGCGAGTCCAGGGGGACCAGCGGAAAGAAGGTGAGCGAGAGAATAGCTGGCGGCAGTAAGTGATGTGTCTGATGCTCAAGTGTGAGTTGTAGGACGTCATCCTGGAGTGCCCTGGAGGTGGTGGCGTGTGTGAAGGTAAACGTCCTCCACGTATGTCCAGCATATTCTTATGCTGGTTCACGATGGTGTGTTGCTTATTCGCAACGGCGTGAAAAAGGACGATGCAAGCGGATGAGCAAGCGACCCACAGATAAATCAGGGGTGAATCATCCAGCATGATCGATGTCCTAGTATCTGCATGCTCCGTCTACATACTTGGAGTAGGCGGTGTGGAAATTACATGTGTGGGTGACTTCGACACAATGGGCATGCTTCTGATTCCACCGGCAAACTAAATATCCGATGTGTTCCACTAGCACAACTGGTGAGCGACCTTGTTTCTCTCATGCTGCGCACCCTTATGTGCATTTACCCCCCGCTTCACCCCCTCGCACTCCCTTCCAAATCGTCGCTTGGACATTCTCCGTGTTTTTTCTCCCAGCGCAAGGTTTCGAGGAGGCGAAACGAGCGTTAGGGGGATTCCACTTCGTGGCAGTGCAAAGCAATCCTGATGCGGACGACGTCGCTGGTTTCTGGTTATTGAAGGAAGTCGCAATTTAGGCTTGGTCAGGATATCTGCCGGGACTTTTGGCAACTGCGGAAACGTTGCTGACGGCCGCGTCGCCTTGACACCGTTAGTTTGGTTGATTCCTTGTGAACGTCTGACGTCAGAAAACTTGTCTTTTGGAAACGGCTATAACTTCGTTAAACGGCTGCAGTGGGTATTGCATACGGGTGATGTGTTGGCCAAATGAAATATGGCTTTTGATCCCAACAGTAGGGTGCAGTCCTAGCTTCGTCAGTATAGCTCGTCATGGCGTTGAGTGTTCGCCGTTTGGCTGCTGTTATTGCGCCAAATCACCCACAACAACAACTTGGAATCACATATTCCCATGCTCTCCAAGCTGTGCCCGCATCGCACACCCGTATCTATGTGCTCACCACGCTGAACGGCGGAGCCGTCGTTCATCCAAAACCAAAACGCCCGTGCAAGACCTCGCAACAGACCCCCTTGCGGTCGCCGGGACGCGACGAATTCCGTGCACTTGGACTGCAGTTCATTAGTCGGGAACGTCGTAGGCGAACTCGACCCCTACCGCTAGCAGCTTCTTTAGTATACTCCGAGCAAGTACACTTGCGCGTGCGCATATAAAAAGTAAAATGACAAAAGCAGTTTTATCCGTACGAAAACGTCTCTTGAAGACCACAACCCCCGAAGACCCTGGCTCCCGGCCGTGCTCTGTCCGCAACGGGATGAATTATCGCCTCGTACTGTAGGTACACGTTTTGAACAAGGGACAGGACTACTTCAACGGCACAACAAACCCTTCGGTTTTGGTTGTTGCTGGGAGACTGTGATCATTCTCCCGGAGAACAATACCAGGGCAACCAAGTCGTCTTGCCCGCTCTGAGCGATGATTCTCCGCTGAAAGTCTCGTGTGCCATTATTTGAACCCCCCCGAACCTTTTGAGAGAGGGTCTGTGTAAACCGCAACCGGTGTCTTCCGCCGGTCATGAGGAAGTTACGCAAGCGGCCCGCAGGTTGTCGATGATGCCCCGCAAGTAGGCCTCCCCTGCTTCTCGTGTCAGGAGGGGCTCGGCGAACTGCAGTGTCATGAAAAGCTCTCCGTCTATCGTACCGCAGCTGAGCTGGAACAAACTTCCGCGGGCGGACTGGCTCGTTCCGTAGTGCACCGCCTTGAGAGAAAGATTGCCTACCTGCGCGCCACACGTTTCGGCAGCACCGACACGTACTAAAAAATATGGGTGAGGGTTTTAGGTTGAGGAATCAATCTCCTACAGACCCGCCCTCCCACGAATATGCTGCGTAACGAGCGGTGGGACGTCGAAAGATCGCGTCGAGGACATGGCCTTTAAGAGCGCGAAGATGGGAAACCCCGCCGGAAAATTCCCACACCAGTATTCGCCACCCAACTCCTGACAATGACAAGAGCGGTCCCTGAGCAATGTTACCGTCAGGCAGAGGAAATCATTCCTACAACGATGACGGGGCCGCTTTCACTTCAATACTAGCCGTGGATACGAGCAGAACATCCCTCGGGGTTTCCACACTTGAGCGAACACAGCGGCAGGACCCACAAGAAACGCCTACGAATGTAGTCCCGTCCACGTCACACACATCGTAGCACCGACAAGTAGGAAGGGGGATGAAACCGACGGCAATGCTGTACCAAAAGGCCACCGCACCTGGGTATCGAATGGGTACCGCCCCATGTTGCTGACACCGCACGTGTAGGCTCTCCCGAGGGTCTTGGCGTTTCGACTCTGCATGTCGACGGAAGCCCAAATGTGTATGTTCTCCATCGCCCAGTCGAACACTGCTACCGCCTCCCTGATGAAGCCATCAGAATGAACCCGAATTAGTGCTATTTTGTCATGAAGTTTGCCAGTCCGGCGATAAATTCTCTAGGTGACGGGCGCGGGAGTATATCTGAAGCCAGCGGATATAGTCTTCTGAAAGAAATGTGGTTCCTACGGATGCACTCGAGAAGCAGTGAGCATGTTGATTGCATGATGCAAAAGTGATGACCGGTACCTAACCAGGTGACTACACGGTCCTCAAAACAGAGGCCGTAAAATGCTGAGACGCACGAGGAACTCGGTACGCTGATTCTTTTCAACACAATCACCACACAAAGACAATGGCAGACATACTTACGGTCTTCGTCGCCTACCTCAGTGTTTCCTTCTCCACCATGTCCCGCGTGGCGGTCTTGCATCGCTCAGCGAGCCTCCAGAACTCCTCCCGCGCCACCCGCGCCGCCTCCTCCCCGTCCCGTCCCACGAGCCTCGACCCGCTCCCGGCGGGAACCTTCACCGCGTAGTCGATCGCCCCCCCCGCGCACGCCACGGTGCCCCCCGTCCAGTCCATGTCGGAGTAATCCCCGGTGCCGAAACGCCGAAGGTCAACCGCCAGGAGAAACTTGTAACGGTTCGACCCTCGGCTGCCCTCGGCATGGGCGACGTCGCTGCACGCCATCAGGCAAGCGGCGCTCAGGGCTCCCGACAGGGTTAGCCCTCGTTCTCTGCTTGGGAGGGCGAGAAGTCATCATCATCGCGCAGGGAGGAGGGAGGGGGGAGACGCGAATGAGCGGTAAGGACCCAAGAGAACGGCAGCATACCCTACAGGAAATCCAGCTAGAAGCAGCTCCGTCGCCTCTGGGCGAGCGCTTAGGAGTTTTAAAATTCGTCCGCGGTCATGGTGGCACGCGTGAACATAGCTGCAGCACGGTCGGGTAGGTCGTAAATTTCGGTGTTCTGCCGGTGATCGGTCTACCACAAGAGAACGCGGGAAAATAAGAAAACGCACCACAGGTCCAAGCAACAACTGCTGCGTCTGTGTCACACCATACCTAGCGCAACACCCGACGAACCCCACGACAACATGCTGTGCCACGTTCGGCGACCGTTTCCTCCCCTGCGCTTACTGTACCTGCACGCCTGCAGCATCACAGATACGTCGTCCGCCGGCACCGACGAAAACTCGCACGCGCTTTTCCGGCTAGACACCCCGAACGGCCCCTCGTCGCCCCCCTCGCTCCTCTCGTCTACAGAGGCAAGCCCGTCTGGTACGACCATGGGTTTTGCGATCGCCACCGTGGCCTGGCGCCACATGTACCCCAGCGTGTTTCTGCGGAATTGTTTCCCCTCCACAATCGCAGCTTCCATGCTGGGGGGCAGATCAAACCCGCCTGCATCATCGGCTGAACGCGCGGGGCCGCTTGCCTTCCCAGCTGCGGCCTCTAGAATCCCTTGCAGCATCACGTTCGAGCTCCGTTGGTCCTCGAGGGCGTGGTTCATGGTGCACACCAGGGCGGTGCGGCGGCGGCGGGGACCCGGCCTTCCCGCCCAGAAAGGCGGATGGTTTCCACGCGCCAATTCGGGCCCGCGGACACCGGCAACCGCGCGTTGTCCAGGTTGCGCTCGAGCCGCCCTCGCCACTCCCGCGCGAAAGCTTCATCTCCGGAGATCTCGTCTTCTTCGGGGGCCAAGACGCGCTCCGCTAGCGCCCCCAGCGATTCGCACTTGGATTCGCAGAAGTAGAGGGGGTCCCCGTCTTCCCGCTCCTCGCCCCGGATATCGATCAGCGGCTCCTTAGGCCCGTCCGGCGTGCGGATGCAAGCGCGGAGCATGGGGTGGCGGGCGAGGACCGCCTCGATCCCGCGCTTGAGCGAGTTCCTCGGCAAGTCGCCGTCGATCACGGCAGCCTGACACGCGTCAAGGGCGGTACATGTTCGGTTCTGGTTAAAGACATGGGCGTATTGCATTTCGTACCAGATGTTTCCCAGGTGTTGTGCAATAAGTCAATCATAGTGTATGTAGGAAAAATGAGGTTTGGCGGGTTTACCCCCCTTCAAACCCGCAGTCCTCAGAGCAGTCTGCAACATGATTCGAGCCCCCTCTGCCTGACCCCTTTCTCCACCAGGGGGTGTTACAATAGCAGCCTCTTGTACCCTTACTCCAGTATGAAGTTTTGTTTTTCTGAACTGCAGCAGCCGCAAACTCCAAACAGCAGGTCAACGATGCATATACTTGCATAGATTCGGCCAACGCCCACCTTCGATCGAGCACCAACAGCGTGGATATATGCTGTTGGTGTAAACATGCACACAAGGGTGTCGCGACGACCGGCTGACTGTCTCTCTTCCTACATTTACTTCAGCGCCAACACACCACATATCAAATGCTCACCCACACGTGCGGAGTAGTTAGAGTCCGAACGCCGTCCTCGGCAGGGCCAGCGCCGTCCCGAGTTTGCGTGAGCATCTTCTCGAAGCTGCCGAGCTTTCGGCTCATGAACGGCTTCGCCACGGCGCTAGCGGCGGCGCTCCTAGCAGCTAGAGCGTCTGCTGCTGCTGCGCTTGACCCCTCCTCCACCTGCAACGTCATCTCAATACGTCGTCGCTGCCTCACACCGCTTGCCGAACCACTACCATTAAGACCGAGCCCTTCTCCTAGCGAGCCTGCTGGTGCTGTTGTCGTAGTAGGTGAGAGAGGACCGCCGCGGGCAGGTTGTTGTACTTGAACGAACGGGGCGGAGAGTTTCGTCCACGAGATCATGAAAAGTCCAGCCCCTCGAGCAGCACACAGCACCATGGTCGGCCGTTGCCGGGAAGAGACACACCAGGATCGGGACCTCCGGGCCATCATATATACAGCAGTCAGCCAACGAACAACCGCACGATGTGGAAAAGGGTGCCGGTGTGCCGGTACATCGCTGCGGCGCTCTGCGGCTACGGCAAGCTGTTGCGCCGTGCGGAAAAATATCCATTTTATTTAGAGAAGACTGTTCGGTGAAAGAGATTCTCATGTAAAATACTGGAGTTTTTGAGTTTGTTGCCCGCTTGTGCAGGCCCAACTCCGATTATCATAGTGCCGATCTCCAATTTTGCACATCGGCAAATCATTCAATACCTTTTAAACCCTCCTACCTCCTACAGCAGTACCCAGTACCCAGTAACCCAGTACCCGTACGCACCGTACCCAGTCCCTCCGCAAAAAAATATCCCAAAAACACTGTTCGTCAGTGCGTCAGCCATTGGTCGAGGGGCTACAGTCCCTCCAAAGCATCGGAGCTATGATACGACAAGCAGCAGCTGTTGTACGTAGAGACGTAGAGTGACCTGACTTTTACCTAACTTTTCATACTGAGGCCAAGTCAGCAACTTTTTCAGTACACCAAGCGATGTACAGTTTTATGACCTAGGGGGCACACACGCGGCTTGGGAGATGGTGTACACAGCAAGTCAGGGGCCGAGGAGAGGCATCGCACAACAATACGTAGCGTATCACACACACACAGCATACCACCAACCAAGCATGAATAGACCCAAGGGTTCTCACGTGTGCGTTTCACACAACCGAGCCCACGGACGGTGACTACAGGGGGTGCGGAAAATAGACGTTTGAGTGCTGTGTCTCCAAAGTGTCCCCATTTGGGCTTCTAGTACTAGGAGGGTTAGACTAAAGCTACAAGAAGACATCCTACGAATCTGTATATCGGGCTTGAAAGGTGCTCCCGCCGAGAGCTGAAAATAATTAGAGGTTGGTGAAAGGTTGCCTGCAATCCACAGGTGTGATGGTGCAGCATTTCTCCCGTTCATCAGAGCAAAGTCAGAGCGTAAAACCAGCTCACGGGGGGAATTGATAGCTTTCTCGAGCCGCCCCTCTACTTTGTTGGTGGCAATCCGGGCTCTGTGTGCGAAGCACGAGGTGATGAGACAAGTGGGTTCGGCAGCCTTCGTGTTGGGAAGGGGATGCCAACGTGCCAACAATGAACTCCCCCGTGCATCTGTCAGCTGTGTGCTCAACCATTCACCACGGTGAACGGCAAGAGCCATAGTTTCGCCCAACCAAAACGCCCGCGCGCGCTCTCGCAACGGACTCCCTTGTGCATCGACGGGGACGCGACGAATTCCGACGAATTCCCGTGCACTCGGACTGCAGTTGAATAGCCGGGAACATAGTCGGCAACAACCTGACCCCTACCGCTAGCAGCTTCTCAGTGCGCTTCGAGTAAGCATACTTTCGTGAGCATCATCAAAGGGAAACTATCAAAAGATAGTTCTAGCTACGGATATGTCTCTCGTAAAGGTTCACTCCCCCAAGACCCTGGCTCCCGGCCGTGCTCTGTCCCCAACGGGATGAATAGTCGCCTCGTACTGCTGTCCACGTTTGGAACAGGGGACAGGAGGACTGTTTCTCGACCGCCAAGTCAAACAACGGCACAACAAACCACGGGTTGTAATGAGGAGGCTGTGATCATTCTCCCGGAGAACATTACCAGGGCAACCACGTCTTCATGCCCGCTCTGAGCGATGATTCTCCGCTGAAAGTCTCTGCTATTACAACCCCCCAAAAGTAATGGGGTGTGTGTGTGTGTGTGTAAACCGCAACCAACCGGTGTCTTCCGCCGGTCATTGGGAAATTACGCAAGCGGCCCGCAGGTTGTCGATGATGCCCCGCAAGTAGGCCTCCCCTGCTTCTCGTGTGACGACAGGCTCCGCAAACTGTAGCGTCATGAAAAGCTCTCCGTCTATCGTACCGCAGCTGAGCTGGAACAAACTTCCGCAGGCTGACTGGCTCGTTCCGTAGTGCACCGCCTTGAGAGAAAGATTGCCCACCTGCGCGCCACACGTTTCGGCAGCACCGACACGTAAATAATATGGGTGAGGGTTTTAGGTAGAGGAATCAATCTCCTACAGGTGTATCCCTCCAAGAACGTGTTAAGAGGTAACGGTGGGACGTCGAGAGGTCGCATCGAGGACATTGCCTTTAACCCTTACGTGACTGGGTTAATTTGTTTTTTTTTGTTTTTTTCCCCACAACTGGCTCTCTGCGGTCAAAGATCTTCCAAGCATGAGTGTACACCCGTAAATCACGGCGGCAAGGATGGTGCAGCAGTGGGTCCATGTGTGGCGCTCACAGGGATGGGGACGCGGTATATGTAAGGGTGACGAACAGGAGTACAGTAGTACTACTGTTGTACAGCAGTAGCAGCTATGCGGAGAGAAATAGGCTGCTGTACAGCAGCAGTAGTTTCTGAGCAGGTGTGCATGCCTGTCTCCGACAGCAACCATCCGCACAGAGGATGTACCTGTGCAAGCAATACCTGTTGGCACATCTTCTCCACCTCATCCTTGGACAGAGCATACGGCAAGCGCAAATGCTAGCGGCGCTAGATGCGAAGACGCTGACGGGAAACCGCCTCACAGAAGCGCCAGATCGACAAAAAAACGGCCCGCTCATCAGAGAATCGAGACCATCATCCACTATCGCACAAAATGCATAAAAATCGTGATATATTTAACTATTCTGTACTGCAAATAGAGAGCTGTGATCGGAGCTGTGATCGGAGCTGTAGTCCCGAAAACCCTTGCCTTTGAGCGAAATTTTGCACACAGCAGACGAACCACCCTTCACTCCCAATATTGGGAACCACACACACCGCAATCACAACAACATCAAGCACCGAGGCAGTACGTTAGCATCGGCTCCGGTGTGCGCTTTCTCTGCTCTCCCACGCGGATGCGGCACCGGGTTGATCACATGTTCAGGGTGCTGTATGTACCCTCCAGTGGTGGTATTTTGCGTTTGAATCTTGGACAGCCGGTAGGCAGTAGATTGGATCTGGAAAGGATATCTGCCCCACGTCAGAGAGATTAGGCATGGGTGAATAGTATTGTACTATGTGAGTCCTGTGCGCATTGCTGATAAGCGTGCTTTTGGGGTGGGCTGCCTGTGTCTCCCTGCTGGTCTCTATGTATGTTTTTTGCTCTTAGCCGAGGCACAACGGCGATCTTTCGGCACGCAAAGTGATCGGAGCTGAGAACGGAGCTGAATCGGCCTTGTAGTCACATAAGGGTTAAGAGCACGAAGATGACAAACCCCGCCGGAAATGTTCCCACCAGTATTCGCCATCCACCTCACAATGGTGCGAATTTCCTACAACAGCTCGTTCTTGCGGCGGTGAAAAGTAAGAATACCTCGCCGAGGATACTCTCCCTCGCTGGCGTTGAGAGCGCCCGCGGGAGAATATCTGTGACGCGATCGCTGCAAGAACTGCTGCTGTGCTCAACGTAGTAGGGTGGGGGGGATGGCCTCAACAATCCCTACCAACTCGATACACCTCGCGTGTTATCTAGGCTACTGCGATGGTGGAGAATGAGACAAACGTTATCGCTATTCGCGAAAAATGGAAGACTGACAATCACGACCCCGAGCAATGTTGCGGTCAAGCAGAGGAAATCATTCCTACAACGATGACGAGGCCGCTTTCGCTTTAATACTAGCAGTCGATACGAGCAGAACATCCCTAGGGGTTTCCACTCTTGAGCAAACACAGCGGCAATGAACGCCTACTACGTAGTCCCGTCCAAGTCAGACAAATCATACCATAGCACCGATAAGGAGGAAAGAGGGTGAAACCGACCGCACTGCTTTTACTAAAAGGCCACCTCACCTGGGTATCGAATGGGTACCGCCCCATGTTGCTGACACCGCACGTGTAGGCTCTCCCGAGGGTCTTAGCGTTTCGACTTTCGATGTCGACGGAAGCCCAAATGCTCATGTTCTCCATCGCCCAGTCGAACACTGCCACCGCCTCCCTGATAAAGCCATAACGATGAACACCAAAAGTTGACATTTTCACATGAAGCTTGACATTCCGGCAACGTTGCGTGAGCGGGAGTTCATCTGAAGCCAGCGGATATAGTCTTCTGAAAGAAATGTGGTTCCTACAGATGCACTCGAGAAGCAATGAGCATGTTGATTGCACGATGCGAAAGTCATGACCGGTACCTAACCAGGTGACTACACGGTCCTCAAAACAGAGGCCGTAAAATGCTGAGACGCACGAGGAACTCGGTACGTTGATTCTTTTCAACACAATCACCACACAAAGACAATGACATACATACGGTCTTCGTCGCCTACCTCAGTGTTTCCTTCTCCACCATGTCCCGCGTGGCGGTCTTGCATCGCTCAGCGAGCCTCCAGAACTCCTCCCGCGCCACCCGCGCCGCCTCCTCCCCGTCCCGTCCCACGAGCCTCGACCCGCTCCCGGCGGGAACCTTCACCGCGTAGTCGATCGCCCCCCCCGCGCACGCCACGGTGCCCCCCGTCCAGTCGTCCATGTCGGAGTAATCCCCGGTGCCGAAACGCCGAAGGTCAACCGCCAGGAGAAACTTGTAACGGTTCGACCCTCGGCTGCCCTCGGCATGGGCGACGTCGCTGCACGCCATCAGGCAAGCGGCGCTCAGGGCTCCCGACAGGGTTAGCCCTCGTTCTCTGCTTGGGAGGGCGAGAAGTCATCATCATCGCGCAGGGAGGAGGAAGGGGGGAAACGCGAGTGAGCGGTAAGGACCCAAGAGAACGGCAGCATGCCCTACAGGAAATCCAGCCAGAAGCAGCTCCGTCGCCTCTGGGCGAGCGCTTAGGAGTTCTAAAATGCGTCCGCGGTCATGGTGGCACGCGTGAACATAGCTGCAGCACGGTCGGGTAGGTCGTAAAATTCGGTGTTCTGCCGGTGATCGGTCTACCACAAGAGAACGCGGGAAAATAAGACAACGCACCACAGGTCCAAGCAACAACTGCTGCGTCTGTCTTTCACACCATACCTAACGCAACACCCGACGACCCCCACGACAACTTTAACATTCTGTGCCACGTTCGGCGACCGTTTCCTCCCCTGCGCTTACTGTACCTGCACGCCTGAAGCATCACAGATACGTCGTCCGCCGGCACCGACGAAAACTCGCACGCGCTTTTGCGGCTAGACACCCCGAACGGCCCCTCGTCACCCCCCTCGCTCCTCTCGTCTACAGAGGGAAGCCCGTCTGGTACGACCATAGGTTGCGCGATCGCCACCGTGGCCTGGTCCCACATGTACCCCAGCGTGTTTCTGCGGAATTGTTTTCCCTCCACAATCGCAGCTTCCATGCTGGGGGGCAGATCAAACCCGCCTGCATCATCGGCTGAACGCGCGGGGCCGCTTGCCTTCCCAGCCGCGGCCTCTAAAATCCCTTGCAGCATCACGTTCGAGCTCCGTTGGTCCTCGAGGGCGTGGTTCATGGTGCACACCAGGGCGGTGCGGCGGCGGCGGGGACCCGGCCTTCCCCGCCCAGAAAGGCGGATGGCTTCCACGCGCCAATTCGGGCCCGCGGACACCGGCAACCGCGCGTTGTCCAGGTTGCGCTCGAGCCGCCCTCGCCACTCCCGCGTGAAAGCTTCATCTCCGGAGATCTCGTCTTCTTCGGGGGCCAAGACGCGCTCCGCTAGCGCCCCCAGCGATTCGCACTCGGATTCGCAGAAGTAGAGGGGGTCCCCGTCTTCCCGCTCCTCGCCCAAGATATTGATCAGCGGCTCCTTAGGCCCGTCCGGCGTGCGGATGCAAGCGCGGAGCATGGGGTGGCGGGCGAGGACCGCCTCGATCCCGCGCTTGAGCGAGCTCCTCGGCAAGTCGCCGTCGATCACGGCGGCCTGACACGCGTCAAGGGCGGTGCATGTTCGGTTCTGGTATGGCATACGGTTCTTAGGTATTCCGCACACGTTTCCACCGGCGCATTCACATCAAAATAGAGAAGCTACAACACCGACGGCCGATCTCTCCTCGATCGCAGGTCCTGCAGTACAGGGTTTCGTGTATACATACCAGGCGGCCCGCCCGCCCCCCCTCTCCTCAGTGAAAACATCGGGTGGGAAGCAGACAACCAAAACGTAGAGGATCGTGGTTTATTATGCTGTCGTGGGCTGCGGTGGCGAGTATTTAGTCATTGAGCAACAAGCACACGAGAAAAACGCGAAACAGCGTACGGTATCTACAGCCGTGTTCCGAAAGACTCGGTGCGGCACACTCGCCACAGGAGGGAGGTGCTTCGCAGCGTGTATCCATATGTTTATACAGAAGTTCTGTTTTTCAACAAGCCGCACAGCCGCAAACTGCAAACAGCAGGTCAACGAGGTATGCACTTAGATTGGGCTCACGCCTACACATTGCCAGGGTTCGATCGAGCACCTACAGCGTGGATATATGCTGTTGGTGTTAAACATGCACACAAGGGTATCGTGACCGGCTGACTGTCTCTCTTCCTACTTCCTACCCTCCAGTGCCAACACACATATCAAATGCTTACCCACACGTGCGGGGTAGTTAGAGTCCGAACGCCGTCCTCGGCAGGGCCAGCGCCGTCCCGCGTTTTCGTGAGCATCTTCTCGAAGCTGCCGAGCTTTCGGCTAACGAACGGTTTCGCCACGGCGCTAGCGGCAGCGCTCCTAGCAGC
Organism: Ectocarpus siliculosus; assembly: GCA_000310025.1. Taxonomy (NCBI): domain Eukaryota; class Phaeophyceae; order Ectocarpales; family Ectocarpaceae; genus Ectocarpus; species Ectocarpus siliculosus. The sequence continues at coordinate 9,171,361 of FN649727.1, read as the reverse complement.
TAGAGCTTCTGCTGCCGCTGCGCTTGACCCCTCCTGCACCTGCAGCGTCATCTCGATACGACGTCGCTGCCTCACACCGCTTGTCGAACCACTGCCGTCAAGACCTAGCCCTCCCCCCAGCGAGCCTGCTGGTGCTGTTGTCCTACATGTCGTAGATGAGAGAGGACTACTGCCGCGGGCAGGTTGTTGTACTTGAACGAACGGGGCGGAGAGTTTAGTGCACAAGATCATGAAAAGTCCAGCGCCTCGAGCAGCACACAGCACCATGGTCGGTCCTTGCCGGGAAGAGACACAAGAGGATCGGGACCTCCGGGCCATCTTATGTACAGCAGTCAGCCAACGAAAAACTGTAAGACGTGGACAACGGTGCTGGCACACCGCTGCGGTGCTGTGCGGCTACAGCAGTGGTCGCTCGCCGGCTGGCTTGTTGGCGTTGGCTCGCTCCGAAAGGGGCCCCGGTGTTCGCAAATGCCCCCAACACCTGGGGGCAGGTGTGTTATTGTGCATTTTTTCGGATATCCAAGGGTTCAATCAAGTACACGTCACCTCCCCACTTGCACCGCATAGAGCGCCGACCAAAACACTACTGCTGGTGTAGCCAAGCAGAGGGGGAAAAGTGACCAAGTACAACATCATGGCGCCAGGACGCATCTCGGCCGCTGCGCTGCTTGTTCTCGCGCAGCACCTCCATGTCGACGCCTTCAGCGTGAACGGGTTCGCCGGAGCTTCGGTGCGACCACAGCAGACAAGGACGGCCTCTTCGGCGGCCCCCAGCATGGTGGCCGCCGCTCCTCCCTCCGGCAAGCCCATGACCAAGGAGATGCAGCGAAAGATGGAGCGCCTGGAGCAGGAGCGGATCCGCAAGTACGTGAACCCCCCGGAGGCCTACGCCGACCAGCCCCTCTCGACCCCTACGAGCGAGCACCTCATTGGGGAGGAGATGGTCAAGGACGACGCTACCGCAAGCGCGCTCGCGGACAAGTGCATCCTCGAGGCCGAGCGCCTGTTCGCTTCGGACGAGGGCTGGACCAAGGTGCTGGAAGACGACGGCATCTTCGTGGAGACCAAGGACGTGGCCGGGCCGTACCTCAAGTCCGGGGTGAGGGTGGTCAGGGGGCTGGGCGCGATCAACGCGGACTGCGACGACTTCTACAACTTCCAGGTACGATCAGGAGGAGCGCATGCACGCAGAGCAGCAAATCATGTTTTTTTGGGAGAAATCATAATCATCACCAGACTATGGGGGGTATATTGTATGTGGTACAGCAGGGCGCCGATACATATAGGGCGTACGGTACAAGGCCAGCTGTACTTTTACGTGGAGCAGCACGTGGTGTGTTGTCTGTGTCTGCATACATTTGTGTAGGGGTAGTTTGCTCTTGTAAAATAATCACACATGGTGGCTCACGCCCTTTCACGCCCTTTTCGAGAGGCGGTGCATCCTTGCATCCCCCCGCCACTTCGTATGTTCCGTGTCAGCTGGTGTGTGTTGAAGACGACAGGACAGCAGGCGGTGCATTTCTCTCCCTCATCTCTAGTTGTCTCTCGCGCGCGCCGCGCATGCACAAGCACATAGCTCGGCCCCTCACCGGTGTAATGATGGGCCTTTTCAACAACCCTATAAAACCCTGTAACGCTGCTGTGCATGCTACCAGTTTTGTGTTTGTTCTTGGTCGCTCTACTGCTGTATGCATATTGTATGAAATTGAAATTGGCTCCTCTAGTATTCTACCCTGCTGAAGGCATCGGCGTGTCAAGAAGATTTTCCGCCCCCTCGACGAGTCGACACATCCACCTTACTTTCCAAGATATCATGGGTTCGGGGTTATGAGGAAGGTCGAAGTCAAATACAAGATGTAGAACGAACACTTCATTTCGACAAATCAGTAGATACATGGACCGGTTTCCTGCTGCTGCATGCTATTTCCAACATGGACATGTAGATGAGGAGGTTGTTGGCGAGGTCGGCAGTATTGGTCGCGTTTTGGTCTCTACATTGGTCTCGCCTCCTCTCCCAGCCTCGAAGTTGACGTCAGCAGAAAAGCTGTCACCACCCGCTTTCGTTGTTGTTGATTTTACGCTTGCAGCAGTCGGTGGATGCCAGGCAGTACTATTATATAGCAAAGCTAGACCCATGGCCGAGGAAAATCTGAATCGAACCATGAAGTATGAAAGGCCGGTGCATCGCTCGTGTCCGCCGAGTGAGAACGTAAGGTCCGTCAAATTATTTGCCGTGTCTCGACAGACGTGCGAGACGACAGTTTGTTCCTACTGAACGAGCTCCACTCCAACCTTGATGCTGGGTCACCCTGAACTCGCCAAAGTTGTTGGTCGGTTGCACTACAAAGCCGTGAGCCGTGAGTGTTTCTACTGTTGATTGGCGGGGCTGTACGTCGGTGTACACCGAAGCTAAGCAAGTGAAGAAATGCTACCGGGCGGGCTGGTGCACTTCGATATCAAGGAAATCGTCTGGACCTCTGGCGAGCCCTTCGAACCTTAAGTGTTGAATATGCTTTCTCCTTCCAAAAAGTACGGGAAGCGGACGTGGAGGCAGAAATCATGCATCTGTTCGTTGTTTTCAGGAGTTGGGCGGCTCTCGTCTTCGCGCCCGGATATGCCACAAGGGTACAGTGTACAGTAGGATACCTAGAGGCTAGCACCCACAATCATAGACTGCGCCCCATTTGGCCAGAGGACAAGCAGGGAATGCTGGCAAGTTGTACAGTAGCTGCATGACCGAAATTTCGTTTGGAACCAGTTGGAGGAAATCTTACAACGTCCCACTGCTGTAGTGGGGGAAATGGCGTAAACATCCGTCTGCGAAATCGGCAACTGGGCCTCGATGCTGCTCTTGTCGAGCGATCGATTTCTCTCGGTTGTTCCCTTTGTTTCTAAGAAAATGAACATACTCAAGATCGTTAAGTGCTTGGCGAGTACTGTACGGGGAGTGACGTGATTCGTGGAGCTGTAGTTTTTTGCGTTATGTAGCTCACTTCGCCTGCAGTGCAAGTGAACCGACGTCGTTCTACTGCAACGATTGCGCAGGCGCCGGTTGTGACACTTGCGTACAGAGGGCCTTCAGTTGCTTGGCCAACGCCTGCCACAAGCGCTTCTCGGCAAGACACACACGTGTCGTGTTTTGACTGGACCGCTTGCCCTCGCCGTCCTCCATACACCATCCTAGCTCACTATAATAGATATCACACAACCCCCCACATGACTCGTGGACACAACAAGTGCCATGTACAACAGGTCTCTTGCCCTGACCGTCCTCCACTCACCATCCTAGCTCACTAGATATCACACCACCCCCCACATGACGTGGACACAACGATTGCTATGCTACAACAGGTCTGTTGCCCTGACCGTCCTCCACTCACCATCCTCGCTTGCTGCAGCTGTCCGCACATAAACCCCCTGTAACCCACGACGCGATCATAACCGCTGTTGCACCAGGTTTTGCCCAAACACACGACGCTTCAAACACAAATCTGTTGTTATGCTATGCCAGGTCTCTCGCGAGGGCTTCCAGTCGATCGATGAGTACCTTGAGAACCACCGCAACGTGGAGCGCCACGAGTGGGTAACGCAGCCGCAGTACGAGAACATGAAGGACTACGAGCTCATGACGAACCGCGTGGAGTGGGCGTACCCGACCCAGACCCGCGAGTTCGTGGCGCTAGACATCATCGACCGACCGCGCAAGATCCTCATCTCCAAGAGCGCTCTGCACCCGGACAGGCCGGGGGGAAGCCGCTACCAGACCGAGGTGCCGCTCGACGAGACGGACTACGTCCGCGCTGTGCAGTACTACGCCTCCAAGGTGGAGCCGCTGCCGGATGGCAAGTGCCTGCTGCGCATGGTGACCTGGGGGGAGATGTGCGACAGCTACACGGCGTTCTGGATCAACAAGTTCAACGCGCACGTGTTCATCACCCCCAAGTACAAGCGGTTCCGCCGTGTCATGGAGGACGGGGAGGAGGTGTTCGAGCTCAGCAACATCGTGAACGAGGCCTGGAAGCTTCCCAAGCTGCTCATGATCAAGCCCGACCACTCGGTCGCCAAGGGGTCCAACTTCGTGGACAACCTTCGCAACCAGGGCATTGAGGTAAGAGATGGAAGAGGTCGTCTGTCTTTTGCTGCGTTTTTTTTCTGTGTGTGTGTTTTGCCGCAAGTTGCGCGATGGGCATATGGCGACATAACCCATCATGACACCAGTTGAGGGTGGGCTTCGATCGGGTGCGGGAGGTGCTGTGGAGCACTCGTTTACGCGTGGGTACGTGACGTGTACAATGAGAAAACGCGGGAGTCTTGCTTGCAGGCATGCAGTTTGGGCGGCCCTTTCTTTTCAAGCCCCTTGTCCCTCCCCCCCACACACGCTGAAATGACGCCTATTCCATCACCACGAATCCTCCTGCATTCAGCGTGTTGGTCTGGTGTATGGTGCGATTTGACGGGTCACCGCAGCGTTGTGTATTTGGCTTGGAGCAGTGACGTTGCTGTTCCAACTCAAATCTCTTTGCATGTATCATTTATCAACAAGACTCGAGGCGCCTCTGTATTGGTGATATCCCAACGATGCTTCACGTTCGGTGCTCGCTGAAGTTCAGGGCATCCTTTGTCGTTTTCGGCCGGGAAGATTTGCGCCCGTTTTGATATATTGGTAGGGTGGGGCATTCTGTGTCTCATGTTTACTTTTTTTTTACCCTGTTCTCTTGTCGAGCTCGTGGGCACATGGCATCCGAATTGGATATGGACTTGACAGCCTACCTAGTACTCTGCCCTGTGACCAATGAATACATGAATTTGCTCTCATATGTTTACGTTTCGTACACACGAGCGCTGCCGCACAGGCGTGGTAGCGACGTTCACCTTCCCTCCCCGCTGATTACCGGTTAGCTTGCGTTGGCGCTGTTTAGCCTTGCTTCTGCGTCTGATTCCCCTCCCCGCCCCCCCCCCACATGTTGCCCTCAAACGTCCTTCTTTTGCGCGTCTCCAGGCAGCGGCAGCGAAGAAGGCAGCCAAGGCGGCAGAAAAGGAAAAGGCTGAGGCATGAAGATATTAAAATCTTCAACATTGAGACCCCGTTTTTTTCTGTTTTTGGAGGAAGCAAAAGGATGGGTGTTTTTGTGCGGATTGTCTCCCAGCGTCACATACCGTGTCCTCTCCGGCTTGTTGGGAGGGTTTGCGCACGGGCGCTGTCAGTCTGTGCCACCAACCTCGGCATTTTGGCTGACGCAGCACAGGTGTACGCTGCCATGGGCAAGATGCTCCTACCTTTTGCGTTGGTTACTCTGGCAAGGAGAGCTGTAAGAAGTTGTTATCATTGACAAGAATTCAGTGATACTGCGGCCAGGTTTTGTTTCTCTGTTCTCGTGTGACTGCGGGCATGTGTGGATGCTGGGCTGACGGTACTGGTGTGTTTATAGAAAAAAGTAACCGTTTTTTGTAGAATGAAAATCGAGCGCTCCTTGCTTGCCGCTGGCGGCTGTCTCCCTTCCCACCCTTCACCTGGCGTTGTATGCTTACTGGTACAATACAGCCCTTGCTGATGATGGTTGGTCGGCGACATGGGTGGGGAAATCACCTGAAGTTGCCGCCGTGAAAAGGCCAACAGCGTTGCCAATTTGGTTTGTCTGGACTTTTAGATCAATTTTGCCGTCGCATGTTGTCCGTGGTGCGGGAAAATAGAGGGGTGTGTCGACGTCAGGGCTGGCTAGCAGTATTAGCCCCAACAGATGCACTACCGTTCTTGTGGATGTTGAGCAGGGTCCCATGCCTATCCTGTGGTCGTGTGAGTAGAGGCTACACAGATCGCATGAAACCCAAAATTTAACTTTATTTCCCCCAACGTCCCATGATGCCAGATTGTTTTGTCTCTCGGCGTGTGGGAGCCTCGAATCCCAGATTGTTTGTGTGTGTTCTATGCCTGCCAGACACGGGGCTAGTGACTGGGCAACACTTGCATACACGCTAAAAAGTATATTTCTGCTTGCTCTCAAATCGCGGTCTGCCCGCGCCTTCTACAGCACCAACATGGATCAGATGAATCCGTGCACGTTTGACTGCTTGACACAGCTTCGAAGCAAAAAGCGGACAACACAGCGACAGCGTAAGTAACCGACCCATGCACTCGTGTGAAATCTCTCTTGATTTTGAGTGGTGAGAACGCATCCATCACGGCCTGCGGAGCGCCGTGAAGTAGCTGCGCTACAAACGACAGTCCTCACGCCACACACGACACGGACAAGGTGCCGGGACCACTCTACAGCTTCAACAGGCGAACGACTACACAAACCCAGGAGGTGAACTAACCCTTTTGCTTGCTGCCCCCCATACGCAAAAAACGAAGATTTCCTCCAAGTACCGCGACCCCTGGACAATTGTGGGACGGATTTTCTCCAGCAAGCACATTTTCCAGCAGTCTTGAAGACAACAGACAAGCGGAGCAGGTCAGTCTCGCTTGGCGTATGTGCAAGTACAGTCAAACATTCTGTCCTCTCGCAGCAGTCATAAGGCGCATGGTCACCATTCTTCTTTCTCAGCTTTTGTCCCGTCTGCGTCCCCCCTCCCCACCCACCCCCGGTCCCTCTGCGTGCTTGCCAACGGGAGGAAAATGTACCCCAGAGAAGTTGATCGGGACATGAATCTACGCGCCGACCACGAAAAAACGCCTCCAGCTGAAACGTGCACGCATAGGTGTCCCAGTAGGCAGCCGCTGTCATCTGTTTTACCTTTCCCCTGCCATACGAGGCGTACCCACGCCGAACTGGTGGTTGATGACACTCCCGGGGCTGGAAGAGAACACAACCGACTCTGCATGTCCTTCATGAGCAGGCGGCTCCTTCCCTTCTCCTTCCTTCAACTCGTTTTACTCCTCCTCCTCCTCTTCCTCCTCCTCCTCCTCCTCCTCCTCCTCCTCCTCCTCCTCCTCCTCCTCCTCCTCCTCCTCCTCCTCCTCCTCTTCCCACTCTTCGATGTTTGTATACTCCTCTTCCGACATAAGCCAGGAGTCGTCGCTGCTGTTACCGCTGTTGTCGCTTTCAACCGAAAGCAAATTGACGTGGGGTGAATAGACTGCCAGGCAACGATGCGGTTGAGCAGGGAGGAGGGACGCGGCGACGAACGCACGAGCAAGAAAGGGGCGATCGAGTTTCTTAGCCCTTGGCACTTGCACACCATGCTGCCATCAAGCACCGCCAGTGGGGCCGGTTCAGAAGTGCACGACGCCCGCCACCGTGCTGGTGGGCAGCGCCGGTCGGAATGAGACACACTTTGACCAGCCGAGATCGACATAGTAAACCCTTCGTTCACACTGCTTTCGCGTCGAATGGTCGCAACATACGTCCGTCGTCACGTTGTGATGAAGGACGTGCAGGTACAACACATCGCAAAAAACAGAACTGCGTTCAATGGTGGAATGTTGGCTAAGGCCAGCCGGGGATATTCACCGATCGATCGCACCGACTCTGTTCTCCCGACAAAAAAAAACAGCTCGAGATGTTGCGCAATGTTTCCTCACATCTTATGGACTTCAGGGATCGCCGCAGAAGTTCGCTTTCCGACGCCAGGACCCCGACTCCCTTGGGAACATTCCTCGTTGTCTTCGGGACTCGAGCATCATTCTGTCTCTCCTCATCCACAGGCGGCTGCAGCCGCAGGTGCGGGCAGAGAACGCGGGGGTTGGTGAAGCCGTTCCTGCCAGAGTACACCTTCTTTATGTCATCCGTCTGTCGAGCACGCGGGGGTGGGGGATGGGGGGCACGCAAACAGGGGCGTTGTCACGGTTTTTCACGGACAGGGGAACAGCGATCAGGCCAGCACTCACTCCGATGCAGAATGGTGCAGGCTTCGGAGGCACATCAGAGTGTCAGTCGCAACGCTACTGTCGTAAAAAAATCTTGAACACGCCAGCTTCGACGGGAAAAACACGAAGCAACAACATACAAAGGCCAACTGACCCACGTGCACCGAACAAAAACGATTATTCCTCTTAACCGTTGCAATTGAGAGGTTAATCAGTTCGTAAAAGCGCACCCAACAATTTATTCCTTACCCCCAAGCGTTTCGGAGCAAGACAATACTTCGAAGTATTCTTCAACCGCACACAGAAAACGCCACAGACAAACCATCCACAAGAATGAGTAAAAAAGGCAACGCCACAAAGCAGTAGATGTTCGCAAAGGGAAGTCGCCTACCAAAAGTTAGTTGACATGGGGAGCGGGGGGGAGTCAGGGGTGCGTCGCATCAGTAACCGCCATCTGAGCCCAACAGCGCAAATATTGACGAGGTGTGGGTGGAGAACCCTTGGCCCATCAAATCAAACCCCTTGCATTTCAGAAGAACAGGGACGAAAATGTCTTCAACTTCGTGCGGCGGGGGCAAGAATAACGGCTCTCACATGACACCTGCGCTCCCGCACAGGGGGAGCAGAGCCTAGCGCCGCGCCAGTAAAGAGCGCCTCAAACGCGGGTACGTCGAACGCGAAAGGCTTGGCGCCGAAGTTGACAGCCACGCAGCAGTGGCTGTCGAGCCCGACACACGGATAGAGCGGTCTCTTTGTCGGTTCGTTGGGAGTGGGAGCGGGCAAAGGCAGCAGTGGCGGAGACAGGAGCGGAGTCAGCGATACGAAGAGGAGGTCAGCCTATCCAATCGTACTACATACACCCAGAGCCGAACGCTGCGCCACACGGCGATTGATAGTGCGCCTGATAAGGTTGGGATTTGAGCGCAAGAGTAACTAGAGGGTGTGAGTCATTGGCTACGGTTATACCTTGACGTTCACCCGACGGGATGCCATTCCAAGGTAGCGGCCATTCTTGGTGAAGAAGATCGCCCCTTTGCTGCCGCCGCTGTCGTTCTCGCCGGCTGTCGGCAACGCGCCGCCACGGCCCGAGAGCCAATGCTCGTAGTGCGCTAGCCCCTGAGCAGGGGAACACGAAAATGTGAGACCCGGGCGGTCTCCAGCGCGAGCGAATTCTTGTGTAACAAGGGAGAGGGGTCGCGTGGAGAATATGGGAGCCAACGGAATTCGATGCGGTCTAGAACGAGAAGCGCGGAGTTGCGGCCGTATGGGCTTGTTGACGCAAGGCGCTCTCTGGCTGTGGTACATCGTCTTACCCGCGGGTAGAGCAGGCCACAGCCTACGGTGTCCCCGGGGCCGAAGGTTGTCGGGTCTGCCGTGGCAGAAAGCGCGATAGCACCGCGATGGTGAAAGCAGCCATCGTCCGAGTGAAGCCCCCAGCTGTTTCGGTCCCAGCCGGGTTGTTTGTCTCTGGTTCGTCCATTATCGTCGGAGCAGAGCGAAGGCGAGGGACACGAGCAAGCGCGCGGTGAACGCTCCTGTGAAAAAAAGTGAACATCGTCTCTGGTCTCGCAGCGATTATGTCGCGCTTCTCAAGGCAAACGCTGTCTCCCTCGCTCTTGAGAAAAAATGCATCCGACAAACGAACTTGTACCAGCACGGCCACGATAGCAGGAGCAAAGGAAAACTGCAATGAACGTCCAGCGATGAAGCAAAGATTAATCACAACAAATGACCCCGCCCCTCACCGACTCACTCACTCTAGAGGGAAGTTGTCATGCGCAAGGCCGATCGCCACACATTGCTCTAAATGGAAATCCTCATCCCGGGGTTGCTCCAGCGGCTCCATTGTTTTTCCGAGCGTTATCTCGAAGTACGCCGTGTAGCCGGCGTGGAAGAAAGGCGCGGGGCCTGAGCTCGGCAGCCGCTCGACCTTCAGCCTCACTTTCTCGTTCTCGTCGACCAGCCCGCCGTGCCCGACATTTCCACCGCGGCCGTCCTCGCCGCTGCCGCCTTCGCCCTTACGACCAGCAGCAGCAGCAGCAGCAGCATGCCCGGGCCAAAGCAGCGCAAACGGTGCGCTGGCTTTGACGCGCGCTAGAACTACGTCCGGGTAGTGCACGTACACGGGCCTGTCGTACGTCGTCAGCTCCATCTTGACTAGGCTGGATCCGCGAGACATGTCTGCCCCACGTGGACGTTGGCTCCGCGTGCGCCCGCACCCGGCCCAAGGGAACGGCACGTTCGCCCTTACCGCTCGATCGCCTCCGAGCCCCCCCCTGAACACGACGCCGTCGCAGAGCCCTGCTGCCAGCGCTGTATCTGCCCGTTGAGCGTTTTCTGGGTCGGCGTCGCTGCCGCTGACGCCGCCGCTTGCCGCACCGGCCTGGAGGGGCTGCAGAACGCCACCTATCGAAGCTTGCAGGAGCTCGTCTGCTCGCCAATGCCGGTCGATGTGTGTCGGCCACGCCCCAACCATGCAGCGGCAGATATCCTGCAGCGTGAGGTTGCCTGCAAACGAGGAAACCGGGGCGACGGCGGGGTGGGCCGGGGTTGCTGCACATGTTGCGTTGGACGCGAAACTTGGAACGAATGAAGGACGGTAACATTGTGTTGTTGTTCGGACCCCCACAGCAGTCCAGCAGTGACTAAACAAGCTGCTACAGTAGTTGTGCTTGCTAGAACTCAGCGCTCCCGAAAACTATCGGCGCTGGCACGCTTCATGCGCAAAGCTGACGTTGTCGGCAGATTTCTTTCCACGCGCCGGCACTAAAAAAACTCACGTACCGGGGGCGTCCTTGTGGAGACCAACGGAGACACCTTCAACCAGCGAACTCTGCCCGTCCACTAGAGCCGATCTGAACAGGAACACCGCAGCCAACTTCCACAGCATATCATCCTTGGTGAGGTCTCGAAAGCTGCGGTCTACCGTGCCAAGGGCGAGAAGATCGCGGATGGGGAGCCAGCTAGCTGCGGAGAGGAGGACCGGCGGCGCAACGTTATCGAAGAGGCAGCGGCGGCAGCTAGTAGCGGTGTTGCTTTCGGGCTTGGTCATCCTATGGCGGTGTAGCCGCTCAGCTGCGTCGCTGCCATCGCTGGATGAGCGCTCGCGCGATCTTGAAGCCATTGGTCCCTGAAGCTCTCACAGCTGCGTAGCTTTGGTACTGGTACAGCGAAGCACAGCTGCTGCATACATCGGTGCAGCACAACAAGCGGTGCAACTATTTAGCAGGGGGGGGGTACGCAGTATGTACAGACTGTGGATACCCGGTTAGTCGACAACGGGAGGCTTTCGCGGGTCCGACGCACGGCGAGACAGACACAGCACAGCAGTCGCTGCAGCTGCTTATGCTATCTACGTCTGCTGTTGCACAATGCCACTCCTGATCTTCCCATGGAAGATTCTGCTGCTGCTGGCGGCACTGCCCCTTCTTGATTGCGCAGCAGCGAGAAAGGCGGCGGCTTCACGAAGTAGCACCAGGCCGAGAAGGGCAACGGCTGCAGGGAACCGTCCAGCTCCTGCTGCTCGCAGAAGGTGCGACATGCAGGCCGGTGTGCACTGGAAGTAGGCTCCCCACCAGCGATTGGCATGCAGTCGGGTACTATGTTTGTGTTGTTTGCTTCCTTCAGCATCGCTGGACGCGATCCTCTCACCCCGCGCTGCTCCCGGCAGCACACCGCGAATCCACGTGTAGCGGCACAGAGCAGAGGAGCGGGCGCGGACAGCAGTACCGAGCGAGGGAGGGTGGTGTATCAGATGTGCCATGTGATGCACATCCCGTAACACTGACCCATGAGCAGGACGGCTGCGCCGCGTCAAGATTGTAAGCAGCAGCAATCCTGTGTCGAACATTCCCCACCACCACCACACCTCTGAAGCCGGCACACACATAATGCGCATGATACCATTCATACACCGCTGTGCATACCTGCAGAGCTTCGTCCGACTTCGGGGACTGGTCCAGCGGCGGCGGGAGTAGCGAGGAGGGCGGCGACAACGATGAATGGGATTCTTACGACGAAGACGACGATTTGTTCAACGAAGACGAGTTCGGCTATCCGGCGGTGGGTACCGACGCCGGCAGGAGGACGCGCCAGCCGTCCTCGGACGACCTCGGCTACGATACCGGGTCGTACGACTACTCCCAAGGAGAACATGAGGATGGTGGCTGGAGCAGCGAAGGCGGCGACGAACACTCCTGGGAGGACAACTACGATGACGACGACGTTCTGGCATCCCCGAAGGGCAGAAACAGCCGCGCGCCGTCGAGACGCCAGCCGCGCCCATCGGCATGGACCGGCGACGGCGCCGGCGGCAGCGGCCGGCGGCGGAGCGGAGCCAGGGGCTCGTCGCGGTACCAGCGGGGGAGGCGGCCGGCGGCGCCTACGACGAGGGGCTTCGCGGTGAGGATGCCGGCGGTGAGCGGCGCCGCCATTGCCTCGGCCCTGCGACAGAAGATGGGCACGGCAGCGGAGGCAGTGGGACAAGCCGGGAGTCTCGCCGCCTCCACTTCCCAGAAACTCAAGCGCGAGGTGGGTGTGAGAAGGCCGAGGGTTGCGGTATGCATTGGAGGGGGGAGGTGTTTATGGAGTGTACTCCTGCTCTCCTGGCATGTGGTAGTATTTTCCTTTCGGGTATCGGGGTGGAGGTCGAGATTGACGGGCGGCCCGCCCCCCGTTGTCAGTGTCGTGAGGGCAAGGCAAGAGCAAGCGGAACGGTACGGTACGTCGTGCGTGCCAGAAGTGGCGATCGCAACATACGTTGTCCTTGCTCGTGGTGTAAACGAAAGAAACTCTCTTCAAACTTTTACTTGGACAAGGCTCATGGAGTACGCGGTTTATCTGATCGTGCTTAATAATACGGCTATATGTTCACTTGTTTTCGTCGGTGATTCGAGTTCGACACACGTGACTGCGTGCTGTCGAGTAGCGCACTGCGCTACTAAATAAAACGAGCAGGTCTTCATGTTGTCTGGTGTGCTGCGTACTGTTCGTTCGAATGTTGTATCATCAGTTGGGATGTGGAGGTGGATAAGTAGTTGCTGTATGTTGTATCAAGCGAGCTGCTTCCGATGCGTTTGTACTTGTTGTACTATGCTTATGGCACAGGTGAAACTAGTCGTGAGTGGGAGCTGGGAGAGCGCCCTCCTCAAGGTGACCTGGCCAGACGACCTCCCTCCGGATGAGACCCTGGTGAGAGATGACAAACAAAAATGCGTGTGCGGATAGATAGAGGGAGGAGGCAGAATACATTGCAATGGTAGGGGTCTTAGTCAGAGAAACAGAAGAAGGGAGAGGGCGAGGGATGGAATTGAGATAGAGGGACAAGTGCTGGTACCCATGGAGGGAAAACTCCAAAGAACCTGTGTTATGTCAAAGTCCATGCGTTCGTTTTTTGGCTATGAAAATACGAGCGACGCGTCCCAAAGTCAACTTGGCCCCTTTTCTTGTGCAGGGTCCCTGTAGGTTAAAGCCCCCTTGTCTCTCGGCTTGTCGGGGGTCCGCGCGCTGTTTCTTGATGTGTGCCTTTAAGCCCGAAGGCCCGTGCGCAGGTGCCACAAGGATTCTTCTGTTGTGTGCTGTGCAGCCCATCGAAACCCGGTGTGCCATAAGTCTGTACGTGTAGACCAGGGTCAATGTTAGAGACTGAATTTATATCCCATCGATGTTGTTTGTGCACTAATACACCCAACCATTCCATGCTGTGTGTGTCAATTTGACCATTTTGTACCTTGCAGGTGCTATCCATGGTTGATGCTGTCAAAACCTTCAAGAAGGATCGGGACGTTACCAAGAACAGCGCGGAGCACAGGTGTGTTTTTATGCTCATGTTGTGTGTGCTTGGCAGATCATGCCTTTAGTTGGGTACCATGGTTCAAGCGAGAGCTAAACGCTGTTTGGAGCGATCGCGTCGAGCTCTGGTCGGAAGGCACATGACGTCAAGGTAGCCAGCCACAGCAACCACGAATACGCCCGTTGTCGTTATTTCTGCAGGGTTTTGCTGCGGAAGCTGTGGGCCAAGATGAGCGAGCCCGACTGGCGGACCGTTTCCAAAGCGGTCTACCTTTTCCACAGCATCCTGAGAGACCTGCCCGTGGAGCACCACGCGATCCTCAAGATTTTTCTCGCAAAGGTATTTTGCAGAATCTGCATGCGGAGTAACCCAGCCGTGGGTGTAAAGGTTTTGATCGGGAAGGCAGTAAGGTAATAGCATAAGCTACAGCGAGTGGGCACACAGGTAGGGCTTCTTGATGGGTATGTTTCTATTTCGGGCATGGGGTAGATACGTGCGGATGTTTCTGCTGCTTGATGCTGAAGACGAGCCCACCAGTGTCACCTGCTTTCGTCATGTTGCTGCTCCTTTCCGCAAGTCTTCGCAGGACGTTGGCCGTACACAACCTCGATCGAACCGCCTGTACTACACTTGTAGTTAAATCCCCAACCCGCGCGCTCCATTGACGGCTTACTGGCCGGCCGGCTCTCTCGCGATTTTGTTCCTGGCTTGTGACGGGGTTTTTTTCCAGATGAGTCGGGAGTGGGACAAGAAGACCGCGTGCCGCTACTTCGACCTGGACGTGCTGTGCCGCGTTAGTGAGGAAGGAGAGGCATTCCGCTCCTTCGTCGACCGTTACGGCACGTACGTCTTCAAGCGCGCGGAGGGCTTCAACGCTAGGTTCCAGGTGTGCTTTGTAGTATTATAGTAGCTTGTTGTTGCTGCTGCTATCGTTGTCTCAAAGCAGCGGTATCGTTGTTTTTTGTTTTTTGCCATAGTTTTCCGACACGTCGTTCACCCCAAACGGTACCGTACGCGTGTACGATAATACTGTCAACACCGTCCTTGGATGTAGCGCCGGCGTGCGGATGTGAGTGGCCAACTAGGAGGGACACCTGTTCGTGGCTTCTGTTGATACTCTTGTGTACAATCGTCACTTGATGTACGGTATGAAGCCCACGGGGTCTCCCGCTACGCGAATGATGTAACAGGGAGTAAGGGCTGCCCGTCTATGGGCCAACAACTGCTGTCCCATTGTTCAATCTCGCGAGCATATTATCTTTGTTGTATCAGCTTCGTGAGGAATATTCCGCCGCAAAATGCCGTGCGTTGGAGGGCATCGAACCCGTAAGGACAACGAACAAAATCAGGTAAATCACGCACATTTCGACGAAAGGTAGGACCACGACGTGACGTGCGCCAAAACCTGGGAGGTCTTCCACCGGTTTTCTATGCATCTCATGCAAGCAAGCGAGGACCCCCCCCCCCCCCTTGTTCTGGTGTGACAACGTGCCCCCTTTTCTTTACCCCCCGCGCTGACCGTGCAGGAGCTTGATACGATGCAGCGCGAGGAGGGATGGGAGAACGTCGTCACCACCCTAGCGAAGGCACAGAAGGCGATCGACCTCGGCGTGTCGTGCCAGCCGCAGCCGGAAGAGGAGACGGAGTTGACGGTGCTGTGCCTGAGGAACACGGCCCTCGACTTGCACCAGGTCAGGTGTATGCATTGTAGCGCGGTCGGGCGTGTCGGGATAGGTTGTATCGAGGGTAGCAGCGCTTGTGCAAATTCGGCATGTGAAACGTCCTTGGAAGGTAACGGTGTAGGCACTTGTTTGATAGTGTGCACACTTTTTGATTGGTGTGTAAAAATCGTTGGATGGTTCACTGCTGTTTTAGCCATCGACGTCGACACGTGGAGCACCTACTGGGAGCTACATGCAGAGCTTGGCCTCGACCGCATGCAGCCTCAAACCGGGAAGCACGAGAGTTCCCCCGACTTTTTGTCGCGCCGTTCCCCCCGACCGGTCGCGAGATCTGAAAGCTCTGCGTGCACCCATCGATCCCAGCGCCAGTCTTTCTGATGAATCCTTCCCTCTCCCGACAGTCGGGAAAACAGCTTGCAGTCGCGAACCCTAGCCGCCAAGCCGTGCATCTCCCGCTTGGATTTCGACTCCCCTAGTCCTCTCTGTCGCCTAGCTTCTCGTCTGTTTTTGGTTTTCGGCGCTCGTGTGTATGTGCGTTTTATGTTGTTGGTATCGACCGCTCTTAACCGGCTGACTCGTAACGTGTGTGTTGTTTGCTGGTGATTGGTGCAACAAAAACAAAAACAAAAACAAAAACAAAAACACAGCTATGGCGACGGTTTCACTCTTCTCTGGACTGGGTGCTGGAAGAGGCCGAAGACGGCGACTTGTTCGACGGCGCAGACTCGGCTATGGTGGAGGAGTGCCTCAACGACTTCAAGGGTTTCTACATGACCAGGTGCGTCTAGTGTCTTCTTGTCAAGACCGTAGGGTAGTCAGCCAGTGCGAGCGACGACAATACATCGAAGTAAAAATAAGAGAAAAAGGGATGGGAGCACGCCGGAGTGTATTAAATAAATGTATTTTTTCGCATTTTTCCGATCGATTGGCGGTGTGTTGTCGCCTACACCGGGAGTGAGGGTAAAAAAGGCGTTGAGTCAGTTGTTTTTCTTCGAGGCGCTATGCACGAGCGAGCGCTGAGGTATGTACCACTGCACGCCCCCGACTGCCGGGACATTCTGTCCTAACGCCCTCCGTTCGAACCTTTTCGAAATTCTTCCACCAAACGTTGAACCAGATACGACGACGTGCTGACATTCCTTCTGGACGCGGAAGAGCTGTTGGGCATCTACGGCCTTCACGTTCCGGACCTGAGTCTCCCTGCCGCACACGGCTTCGATACGTAAGTCCGGCAATAGGTGTAATAATAGTGCAAGTGTACCAGGTATTCTTGTTTGGGTCTGGGGGAACACTACAATACAACCCAGTGCCTGTTTTATTCCACTCTTAGCGTCGGCTTTAGCCTTGGTTCAGACTAGCCGCTTGTTCGGCAGTTTGTTTTTCGTTGGTCATCGCTGGTGTACGCCCAACGCCGCCCGGTCCCCTTGTAGTTTATCAAGCGTTGTAGACAACCACACTCCGGAACCAACAACACGGCGTTCGAAGCTATCGGCCGTGATATACAAGATAGAGTCGGTGCGAATGTGCCGGCCGAAGCACACCTCTCGCACGGTTGTGTGGGCACGCATGTCACCTGCCATCCTTACAGCGGTTCGCGCTTTTGTCGTGTCAATTTCTGGCTGGTGGGCGAAACGCCCGATAAACGTGCTCCTTTTTACGACTTCGTTGTGCGGGGATGTTTAGGCTGGCAATGTCTAAAAACAAAATGCCATGCCTGACAACAAGTGCACCCTCCCACCGCTCCGTGCTCTCGAGAACGCGTGGTGATGGTCTAACCGCTAAGGCATACAAAACACGAGTACGCCCCCCCCCCACCCGCGCACCCTCTCGCTCCTTCGCATCTACTATCATAGTCCCTCTACTCAGACATCAACGGACAGCAACAGCGCGGTCGAAGAAGCAGAGGAGGTCGAGGAAGGTAGCAGCGGTAGCAGCGGCAACGAAGACGGAGGCAGCGAAAGCTCCGAAGAGAGTACCGCCGTAGAGACAGCGGTCGAGGCCGCTAGCGCTGCTGCTAGGCCGCGAAAGGCCACAACCGCTCCCGCCACTAGCAGCAAGACGGCAGCCTCGAGGGCGAAGGCCTACAGGGCGAGCAAAACTGCATCCTCCCGAGGCTCGCCTAGCGTATCCTACGGCGGAGGCGGCGGCAGCAGTAACCCATCGGACGTGGCATCAAAGGGGGGGAATGACACCGTGAAAAACGCTGCCGTAAAGGGCGGCGGGGCAAGGAGGGGGGTGGATCGGAAGCAGTCTGCGGTGCCCCCCGGGGTTGAACGCACGGAGAGCGTTGGGGAGAAGGGAGGCGTCGACGAGGCTGGACCAGCCAACAGGGAGGCGGGGGGGGGGGAGAGTGAGTCTGAAGAAGACAGCAGCAGCGAGGAATACGACGACGACAGTAGCAGCAGTAGCGAGGAGGAGGACGACGACGACGAAACAGACGACGAGGAAGAGGATAGCGCGGAGGAAGGGGCGGTGGACGAGCACGTGGACGACTTGACGTACTTCGATGACGCCACGCAGCCCGACCGCAGCAGCGGCAGCGATGACGAGTGGGACAGATAACGGCACGTGTTGTTTTTTTGCGAAAAAGATAGGCTAGATGTCAGTACGCGTAGGAAGTATTATTTAGATGTTCTTCGGCCGCGGCAATGTTCATTGTCTTAAAGAGTGACACGCCTCCGTGTGTAAGCACGGTGAAATTGATGAAGAAAGCACGCTGAAATTGATGGGAAAAGCATGCTGAAATTGATGGAAATCCACCCGGGCTGGAGGCGCTTGTGCCGAGATGTCACTCCTTTCGAAGTTGGTTGCGTGAGTGAACGGTTGCGGGACTTGTCCGGCTGTTTGTTGCAGGAGAGAACCGTGACATATCGTGCCGCCGCTGCTCGATTAGACTTGAAAGTTCCGTTTCAAGAAGTCTCGGGAGGTAG
Organism: Ectocarpus siliculosus; assembly: GCA_000310025.1. Lineage (NCBI taxonomy): Eukaryota > Phaeophyceae > Ectocarpales > Ectocarpaceae > Ectocarpus > Ectocarpus siliculosus. The sequence continues at coordinate 9,153,151 of FN649727.1, read as the reverse complement.
TTTAGGGACAAGCCGCGTGTCTTGAGAGTTTCTGTGTCATGTCTGCCGACGAAGCCTAAAGCACGCGTAACGCTTGCCTGGTACGAAGGTTTTTGCAGAATGAAGGGTTTTCGGGTCAATAATGAGGTGAAGTTAAATGCACGCAAGAGTATTTGTATAAAAATAAAACGCCATGAAAAAGCTTCCCGATGTCAAAACTAATCTCCGGAGTAGTTTGCAGCGACAATTTGCCTGTCGTCACCGCTTTTGGGCAGCGTTGCACTCGTTCGGAGATGAAAGGCCAGTCTGGGGCGTATTGCTTCAATCCCGGCTGTTGCCGGTAAGCGATGACAGACCATGTTTGGGCAATGGTGCCTACCCCGTGGAGAACGCGCCTGGATGGAAAATCACCGAGTACGCATGCCAATTTCCACGCAAATCTCCGCGCAGCATCCGCCTCTACCAAGGACTACAAATGAAGCGAGCAATGGGGAAGGTTCCTGTCAAGGGGAAAGACCAGGTGCAACAAGTATAGATTTTCAATTTCAATAACGAACGATACATTCCTGGTTCAAAACTTGGGAGGGGGGTCGGGTCTTGCAACGCCGACGAAACTCTTTGACTTCAATACAATCTTGCCCCGCAACGGCCAACAAAGCGCGGGCCTCAGTCACAAACAAGCGAAAACCTCTCGTTCTTGCCAACGCAACGACCATCACCAGCACACCTACACTCGCAAACCGCAGGAACCACGCCATCGTCGTCTTCAAGAACATGTTGCAACACAAGCCACCGATTGCACTCACGTTCCCGGCGTGGCAAAAATCTCATTTTGCACTGCTAGACTTGAGGGGTACCTGACGCAAGACGCAAACAGCGCTCAACACGTGGACGGCTACGTAAATAAAAAAAAGAAACGCAGTCAGTCACGACTGACAGTGACGAACATGGTGCAACCACGGAACAGTTTTTTTCCGTCACAACGTTGTTGCAAAACGAGAACTCGCAGCGTGTGCTGTGCTCCTCTCGTTACCCTTTTTCTCTATATTAGCTCCTCTATAACTACCTTGAAACAAAAAAAAAAGTACATGATCATCGCTAAACACGGATTCTACAACGTGGCGGTGCTTTCTCCGCGAATATCGTGTCTTCTTGGCCCAAAATGGTACAGCACCAGACATGCATGCCTGCGATGCTGAAATACGACGGCATCCTTAGTGGAATATCATACATGCGCTGTCGTGGACATGCATGCCTGTGAACGGTCGTTACATCCTCGCCCCACCCAACCAAGCAACGTGGCGGCCTTTCCAGGACAATGCGCGCACGTTCTCTTCGTTGTGGCAGCTGTCAGCTAGCTCCATGTGCAACCAACCGTCTATATCTACAGCACGCACACACCCGGCCTAAAGGCAGAGTGTTTGATTCAACCTCGATCGCGAGAAATGAAGAAATGTGTGCGTGGCACTCTCAAGTGCCGGAAAACCGGGGGATAAATCACCTAACCAATCGCGTGGTTTAAAATAACACTCAACGATAATACACAGAAAAGTCATCGGATCCAGAAAGAAGGTACAGCCTGCATGCACCTAGAACTGCACACCCCCATCTTTGAACCAGACCTCAAGCAGCGCCATCTACCTGGGGAAACCAGACAACGATCGCCCAATAACATAAAACGCCACCAACACCAGCACATACCAGAATCACCAAAAATGGCGGCGTCAAAGAAGGAGGCACGAGCCGTCAGTCCTGCTTCGAGAGACAAAATAAACTCCTAGATTGTCGCTTCGAAAGACGATCCCACCCCCGAAGCACCAAAAAGGCTGGCGCGCCGGCACGTCAATGAAGCAAGCACGACCCGCCAATCCCGCTTCGAGAGACCCCACAAACAGTCCTACGCAAATGCCGGGTCTCTCGACACAACGCGTCCAACGCGTCCGGCCCGTTGTAAGGCAGGCCCAGCGCTCCCGCCCCCGCTGCTTTCCCCTCGCCCGAGCCCGGTGTTGTTGTGGTCGGCCGTGAGCTACGTGTCGCCTGAGCTACGGTAGAGGCTGAATCTGGTTGTCCGATGGAAGAGTCATTCCGGTCTCGCGCTTGAAGTCTCTCAGGGTACGTCTCTTCTGGATGTTGAACATCACGTCGAAGTCCTTCATGTGCTGCCGGCCCATCACCTGGGGTCGTTCGTTCGTTCGTTCGTTCATTCGTTCGTTGCCAGGGTAAAAAAAATCAAAGGGATAACGACGAGGACAGCGATAAATCAGAGAGCGACGAGGAATGACAAGATATTGTTTCATCGAAGAGGGGGGTGAACTCCGGACGCAAGCTCGCTCGACGGGAACAGAAAACCAGAAAACGCAATCATCGCACACCCGCTCGCTCTACAACTGCTGCAACGCAAAGGTGAGTCCCGCCCCGCCAACTACTGCCGCCGCCCGATCGGGTATCGAAGCAAAGCCAACGACCGGCATGCAGCTTTCGCGCGGACGTGCACGCAACGCCGGCACGCACCGCAACGATCTCGCTCCTTATCTTGACCATGATGGCGGTCGTTGTTGTCCGCCGGACCTTGTAACGCCCCACGAACGGGTTCGTCAAGTCCTTCACACCAGTACCCGATGTCGGCGACAAAGGTTTTCGCAGCAGCAGCAACGGCAGCAGCAGCAGCAGCAGCAGCAGCAGCAGCAGCAGCAAGATCAGCAACAGCAGTAGAAGCGGTCTCGTCACCAAGCCAAGGAAAATGCCAGGTGCTTGAAGGCGTCAGGTGCTTAACGGTGGAGGAAATTTCCATCACTTGCAAGTGTAGTGATTTGTAGCAGGTATGTAGCAGCAGGTAGTAGCGGTGGATGTGGTGCCGTTCTGGCCAACGGGCCGTTCAAAAGTCGTCATCCGTGAGAAGAAGCCTAACGAGATGAAATGTACCATACCAAGCAAATACGTTTACCACCGCCAACAAGTCACCACCACCACCACCGCGAACAACAACAACAACGCCACCAACAACAACACACAACACCGGCAGAAGCAACATCACCACCCACGACGAAACGGCAAAACAATCAAACACACAGATAGATCCAACACACGGCGGAGTCATCTCCCCGTTCAGCATGCAGCACCCACCAAGGCAAATTCCAACAGCAGCGAGAAGCTGAAGAGCAACAGGGTAAAGAGCACTCTGCTCTCGAAGGCCGCTGCAACAGGCCCGTCCACTGTCGGCGGTTGAGCCGACGCCAGCGTGAAGCCGAACAAGAGCATGCTGAATGTTCGTATTAAGAGTTGGTGAAGGCAGGCGAATCCCCGTGTGAGAGGATCAGCGACCACGTGCATGAAAGAGAGAGGGAGAGAGAGGGAGAGAGAGAGGGGGGGGGAGAGAGAGGGAGAGAGAGAGAGAAAGACACACAGAGAGAGAGAGAGAGAGAGAAAGACAGAGACAAGAGAGAGAAAAAAAACAGAGAGGAAAAGAAAGAGAGAGAGAAGGGGGTGGGGGGGGGGGAGAGGTGAGGACTACAGTAACAAAGGGTTGCACTAGCAACGGGGTTCCGTGGTTCCAGCGCAAATCATTGTCACCTCCTCTACACTTGACCCGCGGTGGACAACTCAAGTTCCCTGATTTTTCGTCCTACGACAAGGCAGACCGAACATCAACAATCCCGCCGAGGTTGTTGCAGGTGTTTACCGGTCATGTGAAATACACAAGGCAATGACTGAATCCCGACGAGATAGGATGCACCAGCGAAATCAAAACGACAGGGAGCTAGGCGTATGTACATACGTCGCTCGAGTAATCCTGCGTGATCGGAGGGAAAAAATCGGAGAAATTTCGTTGTCCGTTGGATGATCAGCCAAATACACACAAAATACTCTAAAGAGAGGCAGCGCGCGTTGTCGTTCGTTGTGTGATGCAGTCGAAAGTGTGCCCATGGAATAGTAAAAATGCGGTACGAAACATTACACTTCTTAACACAACGGTGAAAAAGACAAAAACACTCGCATTCATTCAGGGCTTAGGGTACGCAGCGAAGAGGAAAAACAGGGAAGAAGGCACGCCGTTTACATCTAAGGGTACCACCACCACCACCAACAACAACAACACCAACAACCACCACTACAACAACAACAACAACACCAGCCACAACAACTACAACAACAACAACAACAACAACAACAACAACAACAACTACACCAACTACAACACCAACCTTAGCAACTACAACAACCACAACACCAACAACAACAACGAAAGCATCAAACCATAAGCACGGCAAAGGCAGAGAGGGATCACCTGGCGAGAATGACGAGAATCCCGAAGTGCACGGGGGGGAGAACTCTTCCCTCGCTCGACAGCCGCGTCGTTCTAAGCTTGAGTAGGTCCGAAGACACTCCCCTCAGGTACCCCAAGCTCTGGCCGCTCGGGATAGATCAGGCAAGGCGTGGTGGCAAGTGCGCGCACCAGGTGGCACAACACAATACAAAAAAATCGGAAAAGATGAGGCGAGAGGGAGGGGGGACATGTTTCGTAAGACTCGACAAATCGGACGATACCATCAGACACTAGGAAGATTTTCAAAAAATTGGACTACGTCGTACCTGCTTGGTTTTTTTTTTTTTGGTCAAGCGTGAGATCCCGTTTTTCGTTTTCTTAACTTTCATCTCCCCTTGTTGTTTCGACAAGCTTGAAACGAGCTGCAATGACAACAACCGCCCCCGCCCCAAGCTCCTTCGCAGGACACGTGCGGCGACGGCAGATGCGGCCAAGAGGTGGCGCAACCACCATGTACAATACTTCTAGCACCTTCCCCGTGAAAATTTCTCGTCACTTTCGCGCCAAGCGCAGCAAAACGAAACAACCCTTCATGCACCATGCGTCATGTCCGACAACTAATTTCCATCGCAACCAGCAACGTGGATGGCCACACGTATTGCATGAACAAAACAGCGAAAAATCTTCGTTTCTCGAGCCCTCTGCATACAAGTGATAGTGCGAGAAAAGTCCTACTTTTGTGCACAAGCGGCTTTCCCTGCCCCAACGTTCCGGGCCGCAGCTCTCGTGAAGAAGCAGGTTCGGATAACTCCCTGGCTAACGTTCTGGGCTACAGCTCTCGTGAAGAAGCAGGTTCGGTTAACTCCCTGCCCCAACGTTCTGGGCCACAGCTCTCGTGAAGAAGCAGGTTCGGTTAACCCCCTGCCCCAACGTTCTGGGCTACAGCGCTCGTGAAGAAGCAGCTTCGGTCAACTCCCCGGCTACTACTTCCAAGGCGCCAAAGTGCATTGCTCACGTCTCGATGCACCCCGGACTTGTTGCGGTGGGCATCCGAAGCCAGTACTTCGTCATCCACGGCGATGATAAGCTGATTGACCCCAGATGTCGTACCATACACGAAAAGCGCACGCCGCCGGAGTGGGAATAGCAGCAGGGTGCACGCGGAGAGAGGCGCGGGGGTTGGGGGCGGGAGGTTGGCGGCACATTTACCGAAGCCTTACAATACTGCCATTCAAGCATTGACCACGCGTCGCCCCCCTCCGAGGAGGAGGAGGAGGAGCAAACTTCATTCTCCTCACTTAGGAAATACCAACGTTCAAATTAAAGCTCGTGATGTTTGCACCAAACCTTGTGTAGGGAACCTTGCACCGCGATCGTAAATCTGGAGTTTTTGTCGGGGTGCCAAAACTTCCATTCCCCATACATCCTTCTGCTGCCTTTCACGCTGCATCAAACGGCAGCCTTTTCTTTTCTGTGCAACTCGCACCCCGCCAAAATTTGTAATGTTCCTCTCTCGCCGGCCGTCATATTCCCGGGTCTTTTCCACACCACTACCAGAGATGAAAGAGGAGGGGTGGGAAAGGCAAGGTACGCGCAAACAACTCCCGTCACTTGTGTGAGCATGCTTCTGGGTCAACGCCCTTGTTGCCACTCGCAGACAAACCTCGACAAGACGGTACCACAAACAAGAACAACGTGTAGGACACAAACAAAGGCATGCAAGAAAGGCGTGGTGTGTGTTCTCGACGGGCGCTTTCCGCTGCCTACGTCGATCGTTCATCCGACGTCCCTCCTCCATGACCCCAGACCCCAGACCCCAATTCTCGTCTCGAAAGATCAACAAATGCAGGAAGACAACCGGCGCAACCCCCGATGTCGACCCCACCCTGCGTAGCTTTTCACTGTTGAAAACAAGTACAGCAACTTTCGACCGCCTGCAACGAAGCGGGGCGCAATCTTTGTCAATTAACGCTTTTTAGCTTCACACCCTTTCCGCCTGGTTCAGCCCAGCGCTACACAACGAAATGTCGTCTACTATCCGCCCATCCCTCACCCTCATGAGGTCTTCTAGGGGGTCGTCTTGGACAAGAAGCAAAATCTCCTGGTAACGGCTCTGGAATATGAGAGTGTCCGTGTGTCTCCATGCCGCCTCCATCGCCGCCTCCAGAGCTACCGGGCTATACCTGTCCGGTTTCCAGAGAGGAGGGCTCGGGCGTCTCAGTGCGGGGTACATGCCGCGTGGCGGCCAACCGCGGGGGCCCTTTTGATCTTACAGGGCAGCGGAATCGTCAACGGATTGGTCGGTCCATGCGGTGCTCGAATCGCACGTATTTGCAGCAGCAGCAGAACCAGCAGAGGCAGCTGTTTCGGTAAGCTACGGATGGCGTCCCCGGCTAGACCGGAATGGCGCTCATTTCAACGCATGCGTTCACCCAGGTTGTATCGCGCAGTAACCCTCTCTCGCACTCTCGTTCTCATCCCGTGCGTCCTCTCTCGGCCCCGCTCCTCTCTTGTTTCGTGCCATGCTACCATCACCAAGACTATATACTAACCCCGCCCCTTGCGCGGAGAAAACACATAACGTGCACGACTCCTCTTGAGTCTTGTTTTACTTATCGATGAGGATGGGGGCCTATCTCACCTGAAGTAGTCTTCCATGTGCAGCAATATCGCCAATAGGGCTGATACCTCCGCGTTCACGATCTCCTCGATCTTGATCTGCCTGTTGACCTTGCAAGCACAAACACGCAGATGGTTGGAAGGACTAAGATTCCAACACACACACACACACTCCAGTTGAACTTCACCTTTTGATGGTTGGGACGCATGTGTCTCTGAGGTGCTAGCCACAAGCTCTGTGCTTGATTTGGTGCATGTTCAGTGGAGCACGAGTCTCTCCCTCGTTACATCGTACTGGTAAATAGTAAATACCTGGTATTCCCCATCCTCCAAGACAAACATGCATCTACAGCGTCCCCAAACAGCGTATATATGGGAGAAGGATTTAGTGCTCAAAACAAGAGGCGGCAACCATGGTAGCTATCGTCGCCATGAAAATCAAGCATTTTCAATCATTTGCACGGCCAGATCTCATCACAGCGGCAAAGAAAACTACCAAATATCATCACCAATCCACCGCGTTGGTCGTGACACACCAACCCGGACTCTGCTGTCGGCAACACCTCAACGACGAGACAAGTCAATACGGAGAGAAGGTGCTGGTCAATGTCGTCCACAACGGCAGTGCTGCTGTATCGATCTACAAAACAACGACGACAACGACAACAACGTGATCCATCAACCTCGGCAACTCTCACCAGCAAGGAGATGGTGTAGGAGAAGAGCGCACCGAACAGCAGCGATACGCCGGGCAAAAACGATCCCGTCAGCCCCAAGCGCACTTCGTCGGACAGGGCACCGTCCTGCCACAAAAAAAAAAACGTCGCCACGTGTGTAGGGAAACAAAACTCTTTGCCACGTTGGATGTGCTGTAGGTTCGCAGTGGCAAATAAGCAATCCGAAGCACGAGCAAAACATTCCGCTTCGATACCCGATAGTATTGTAGTATTTACTCCAAAATATGTCCCCCTTTCCAGAACAGTGCAAACGGCTGAGCGTGCACAATCGTCTCCATTTTCAGCGCGCTCCGTGGCACATTAAATCCCCCCAAGAGGCTTTTGGTGCCCCCCCCCCCCCCCCCCCGCCCCGCCCCAGCACCACGATAAATGCGCGTGAACCACCCGTGTTGCAAGTCCCACAAAAAGCACAAAAAATATGACAAAGGGGCTCCGCGAAAATCGATGGTACCCCGCGTAAGGTCTCATGATCGGTTGCTCAGCACACCATTTGGTGCACACCTTTGTCACTGCTGGTTCTCCTCACACAGACGGCTACGTACCATGAAACCTGCAGGATACCTCAAGCATGTTGTGTTCTACACGTGAAGACATTTGGTTCGGCCTGTTTTCTCTCTGAACTTGGCGAAAGCCGTGCTATCAAAAGTGAAAGAGCTGCTGCTTCAAGCCCGTTCCGCAGCTCTCAGCACCAAACTTCACGCTGCTACCCGCGGGCAAAGGAGTTGACGATCTCGCTCGAAACTTCGCCAGAGTGCATTTCATAGGCAAAGGTAGCATTGAAGGGTTGGCAAAATTTTGGATTGCCGCTACGAGGGTCGTTCCAGTGAAGCGCTCTATCGCCCATATGTCGACCAAACACGCCCAACACGTCCACCTCCAATTTTGTTGGAATTCTCCGGCAAGTTCCCCCGCAATTTGACCTTCAACGCTCTATCCGCGCTCAAAAAACGATCCCCTCCAACTTGTTTTCGGTACCACGCTGTAGAGACATGCCTAAGGTTGCTTAAAGTAGAAGGTTTACCACTTTTTGGATCGCCACTGCAGCCGGGGTTGTTGAAGAATAACGGCCTGTCCCATAGGATTTCGGCGGCTGCGGGGGCTCCGCGTGATCGATGCCTTCGTAATAAAAAAAAAAAATCATTAGTAGCGCCAGCACCAGCACGGAAGTGAGACGGTATAGCTATCCCAAAGTGGTGCGTACCTTCAAAAAGATTAGCGGCGAGATGTCTTCGACCAGTGTCGGGAAAGACAAGAAGGCCGCCACCACGAGCAACGATCGAATGGCGGTGGAAAAGAGAGCCTGCCAACACGATCACGACGATGACGTAGGGATACATTATTGCAACCGCATAGCGGTGTAAATACACTGAAAAGAAGAAATCGGGCGTTTGGGCGTGGCCGGAAGATCGAAATGGGAGGGGATCACGCATTGTGGTGTGTGCATTGCAATGTGCTTATCAATGGAGAGCCATCCACTATTTGAGTCATGGGTTTGCATGTGGCGCACTGTCTATGTATTCGATGGTATGAACCTGCGTGTATTTATCTCGATCCTTGCGAGGCCCGCAGAACTTTGTCCGTAGCACCATCAATCATTCTGGGTTTTTTCCACAATGTCCTATATTACGGCAACTGACTTTGACATTCTGCTGTATGTTTCTATCTAAATACCTTCACCGCCTTAGAGTATTTACTGCAGTATACTCACCCCGCGGGTAGTGGGACTAAGTGCCATCTGATCGCTGAAAATAACTGGATCAGTCCAGCTCGAGCATTTATCCAGCGTGTCGATGTCTCGAAACAACGACGGGTCCGAGGCGTATGTCCTGGACACAAGCTAGCGGGGGGGGGTTGGGGGGTAAGGCGGAGGGGAGAAGTTGGGGCAGACGGGCGGGGTAACCTCTGTAAGATGGCATCAAGTTTGAGGCATGGACGGGGAGTACAGCACAGCAACAATGCTGTCGCGCCCGAGGGCCGTAGCAAGACCACGTGTTGTCTGTGGCGCTGCGAATTTTTGTGTGTGTGGCACTGCTGCACACACAAGCGAGCCGTGTCAACTACTAGAGGGGGCAAGACGGGGCCAGGCACGTGCGTTGGCCAACGGCCAACTGATGCAACACTTCTACAGCAGTACTGCTGTAGACGAGTGACACGGCAACGACCCCAAAGAAGGTTGCGCCGCCTTGCGCCTTTCGACCTTTGACGGCTCTTGGGTTGCACTACTGCTGTAGCGCCCCGCGCAAACCAAAACAGCGCCCATACTTCGTGCCGGTGCGCAATGCCTCTCGCAATAAGGGTCTTACACATAATGTTGGCTGCTGCACCTGTCCCATTTCTTCAACGAACACAGCAGTGCTCCGGTGGCACCAACCCGCGCGTACCTGACTCCTGGCTTTCGTATCGAAGAAATCCTGGACCATGGAAGTCCTGTGTGTTGACCTCTGATGCACACTATGCCAATTCCGTGCTACTCCACGACAGGGGAAGTCTCCGTGCCCTGCTCGAGGGCCCAGTTCTCTTACCCTCCAGGGAAGAGCGATGATGGTTGGGTTCGGTGCGAGGAACGCAAGGGATAACCTGATGTTGCTGTTGAACATGAAAAGTATGCATGCTGAGCCGGTTCTTCGCCTCCTCTCTGCTACCATAATGTTTGCCCGTTAGGGTATAATGCCAATGGAAGCAATGCGTCTTCCCGTGCCCGAACGCTGAACCACAGCACCAGCAAAGCTGTGCGGGATATGCCACGTCGCTGGCTATGTAGTGCTGAGTGAGCACTCTCTCGCTCTCGGTATCTTGTTTTGGGAGGTGTGATTCACGGAACCCCCACCCCCCCTACCCCCCCCCACGCACAAACCCGCCGCATATCTTGCTTGGCTTGCGCCCGTTCGCCCGTCCACATCTTCGGAGAGAGCAGCTCAGCTGGCAGGGCTACTACGGTGCACGATATGAAGATTCTACGGCATGACCCTTGGTATGTATTGGCGAATGTGAATCCATTTTGATGGTGCTGATTATATGTACTGCACATGTACGTGCCGTCGAAAGATCGAAAGATCGAACGGGCAAGGACCACTGCCGACTGCCGACTACACATACAGTCAGTAGAGGGTAGAGGCATCCTCTAGACTCTGCGATTACGCAATTGATCAGGTAATACATAGTGTAGGATCTTTTCTGTGTTGGTATCTGGGTCTGTTTACAGGCGCAATCAATGAACAAGTATGCCGTATCAGCACTCACCCCGCAACTGGCGAAGGGCCCCCCACGACCCAAAGAGTGTGTGCGATTTGGTTCACGGTCTGCGAACACACGCAGAAACTTCAATACAGTGGGGGTCCCTCTATAGTGCGGGTATGGGGCAGGCAAAAAAACCCGCACTATAGCGGGCACCCGCACTATATGATTTCGGGCCTGAATAGTGCGGGAAGGCGCACTATTCAGGGTTTCAGAACCCTCAATAGTGCGGGTAGGCGCACTATTCACGATATCACTGCGTTTCAGCATAGGACGTAGCCAACAGCGAGGGGTACTGTATGCTGGTGGTACGGAAGTGCATTTAACAAGTGAGGGGTATGGAATAAGATGTACTCTACGGGTTGAAGCCTGCGTCCGTTCGCGGGTGACCAGAGAACAGCAAGTGCATGTACCCTGTACGGTGGTAAAATCACATCCTATACTAAACGTACAGAGATGACAGGATTTTTGGTCCATGACTTGTGCGCTCAATGTACAAGGGAAGCCTGTGCCCAACCCATGTTGTCGTTCCTTGTTCCATTTTGCATTGACATTTCCGCTTGTACATTACAAACACTATCACAAGGCTACAAAATGAAACCTGAACATTCCAAATAGATACCCATGGTAGGAAACACGTCCGTTCACTAACGAAAGGAATACCTTTTCAACACGATCCAGATACCCACGGAGAAAAAAAGAGAGGGGGGCACTCCAAGAAAAAGCGAATACGTAGAAACAACGACCCCCAAAAGTCCTACTTCCCCGCACTACACAACGCCATCTACGTTTTGGGTTGGGCGGCTTGAACGCACGAACAAAAAAAAACCGCCAAAGTGAAACTCGCAAACAATTGACTCATTCAAGACACCCGGCAGACCCCGCCACCAGCAAACTACAGCAGTAACTGCGAGGGGCAAAACGGCTCAGTGCTCTACCCGTCAAAAAACTCCCTAACATCAGCCTGGCGCGATGGCTTCGATGCATGCGCTTCGATCATCAACATCCTTGCCCTCTTGAGCAAGTAGCTGGCCTCGTTCAAGGCGCACCCTGCGGCGTAGCGTTCCAGGGGGGCGAAGTGTTGGGAAAGTTCCGCGTAAGGAGGTGGCTCATTGTGCCCGCCTCCCATGCTTCCTTCCTCTTCGTCCTCCTCATCCTCGCTGTCCGAAGGCTCGTCGCCCTCCACCGGCAAGCCCTTAAGGACTGCCGCCACGTCTTCCGCCTGATCCAACCGCACCGCCTCCACGACATCCGCCTGGTCCTCGATTGATGCCCACGTCTGAGCCGCCAGCACTGAGGTGTCGGCTGCAGGCTTTCCTGGGGTGAGGCTGCTAAGGTGGCAAAGTTCGCCTGCTGCACATGGCATCGTGTGCCAGTAGGGGTATGCTGCTGTTCCTATGGTCAGTAGGGGTAGTATGCTGCTGCTGGGGTGTGTGTGTCGGGAAATGTGTGGGTTTGACCGCATCTAGGCGGGTGGTGACGTGGCGTGACGTCAAAACCCGCACTATAGAGGTTCTTGAGAGGAACCAAACCCGCACTATAGAGGGGTGCCCTTAATAGTGCGGCACCCGCACTATAGAGGGGTCTAAGTTGTGCCAAGCAAAAAAAAACGCACTATACCGGGCACCCGCACTATATAACCCGCACTATAGAGGGACCCCCACTGTATTCCATTCCTTGTACTAGACTAAAACCCCAAGCTGCCGTCCTCAGCGAATACAACTTGGACACATGCCTTACGAATATATTGCCTCGTACACACCCACAACTGCAAAGCAGTATAGTCTTGAGCAGACAAGCCGTTGTTACCAAAATACTCAAACATCATGTCGCGAGAAACAAGAGAACAGCAAAAAAAGCGCCAGAGGTGTTTCTAACCACCAAGGGAAGTACATAACGTGCAGGTTGCAGTCTATGGCAACCTCGTCTTAGTATGTGGTCCAAGTTGGGGGTTTCCACAAGGTACCATGTCTCTAGCCCGCGGCTCTTGCATTGCCAATAGGGGGCCAGCGCAGCTTCATATGGAGGCATTACGGTCTATCAAAATGGACAAGTACTGGCACAACTACCGTAGCAGGTCTTCAGCCACTGTCAGTACCCTGGCATCGCCCAGCCTTCAAATTGTAACGGTACCCCGCATTCTGAGAGGGATGGTTTTCGTTGGAACGGCGAAGAACGTTCCCACATCGTAGCTATGGCATCGAGCTGAAGTCTATGGACTCAAAACCGCGCCCCGGGAACATGCTACATGCTCCCTGTGATGCTTACACTGAATGGAAGAAACAGATCTTCGTTGTGTTCAGAGGGGCCGTCTCGTCCTCCGTGCGTCATGAGTTTCCACTGAAAGCAGCGCCCCAAGCGGTGTACCGTTGGATGGGCGGTTACTCGGTCGGTTGATTACGGTATGCAGAACATCCGCCGCCACGTCTGTCCGGAAGATAACGCATATGTTAGAGCCTTCACTGGGTGATCCCTATTTGATGCTGAAACATGTCGCAATACGCGTGTAAAATGTGTGCAGGACATCGCCCCCGCCACCCAAGTGCCCTCGAGTGATTCCTCAGTCGCTTCCTCGTCAACCTAGGCGAGTACGCTTAAAAAAAGTGGGGAGAAGAATGCAGCGAGGGCACGTGTGCCCTCCGATGGACCTGTTGCACCCCAGCATTATGCTCAGCCTTCTTGCGGAGGTATGGCCAGCAAAGATTATGAGTGTTGCACCCCAACGGTCGTGTAGTACACGTAGTTCAAGCATCTATAGCATCTCACATTCGAACCTGCTCTTGTTCGCTGGCGCTGATGACTCATGGCGGCCTGAGTTTATATCCCTGGGTCTTAGGTCTGTTTTTCTGTCTCTCCAGTGGGTGAATCGAGATCGGGTCTTGCAATAGCACATGATCCAAACGACTGGTGGGCAGGTATACGTGTGGCATGTCCACACTGGACAGGCTTCTCTTTCTCCCTTCTCCTGGTAGCGTTGAGTAAGAAACGGGGTGTTTGGTAGCCGGGTCTCAGGCCTAGAACACCTCCTTGAAGAAACGTAATGGTTGGCCTCCGCCAGTTGCTCTAGATCCAGTGGTGGCTGCAGTCGGTACTCCTAGCTGCTCCCCATGCTTTTCTCCGGGTTGCTCTCTAAGCCGCTCACTATTGCATTTGCCGCAATCCAATAGCCGCATCTGAATCCTCCCTGGTTGCTCTTGACCAGCCTCCATGTACTCTATACAATGGCATGCCATCACCACCACCCCTGAGTTCTTTACACTTGTTCACCCCCCTGTTTTCCCTAGTTACATCAGGGATACGACCCCATTCTTCTTCCTCTTCTAGTGGTAGATGACGCCACGTAGCTTCCTTCCTCAGATAATTTCTCGCTCGTCCAGCTCCTCCCAGTCTCCTTCCCGGTGGTAGCGTACCATCATACGGTTCGCTGAAGTCGTAGATTAGCCCAGTACATTCGTTTACGTCCCCCGTTGCATCGGCGAAACCCTCACCTGGGTACTTACCGGATGTTCTTTGACGCCAGTTCTCGGGACAGAGTGTTGCGACCACTCTTGCTAGGAATTTCTGGGATAGTGGGTCTTACCGTGATACGCCTACCACATTGCATGGAAAGTCAAGCTAGAGGGATGTGAAGGTGTTCCTGGTGTCTTCCTTATTCACCCAACCTGAGTCCGACCCATGTTGGTAGCGTCCTCGATATTCCCAGTTCCAAGCACTGTTTGCCTTCCGGACTACCCTGCGATCCATCACTCTGTGTATGAAGATGTCGTTGCCACTGGCACGTCGGAGAGCCCTAGATCAGGTCCCCATGATACGTGCGCGTATTCGTCCTTGGCCGATACAGGTGCGGGAGGAGAAATTATGCATCTGAATCGTTCATAAAGTACGTCGAAATCTCATTTATTTATGGGGCAATCGGTCTTCAGCGTTAAGGATCAACGGTGGTTACGTGCTGCCAATCCGACTAATAGTCAGGTGCCACTGATGACAATGATTGGTTTGGGCACTCGCCTCTAGTGTTCCCGCAGGAAGACCAAGTTCTGTCAGAGTCATGCACATCTTGCCACAAGGTTTCATCGTAAGCGCTGCCTTTCTTGAGACACATCGGCAGTGTCATTACTTTCGGTAAATTGTGGTGGGCTTAACCCAACGCCGGGTTCACCATGGGTTCCTTTTCTGACGCACGGACAACAGGAACCGATCTCGTGGCGAAACAGGCCAAAGGTTGGAAAGTTCTTAGCCATGTGGCAAGGGAAATGTTTTTAGTCCCCTGTCATGCCAAAATAAGACCGAGCAAGAACGATTTTGTGCCGTTCAAACCCTGCGGCTTGTGCGGAATCATACCTCCAGCACTTCGCCATTCCGGATGGGTACCGGTTCCGAGAGATTCAGCTTGGGGGGATGACACCCGATTATTACACAAACCCAACCTGAAAAGGGAGAAAGAGAAGCCTGTCCATTGGCACGCGTATACCTGTCCACCTGTCGTTCGGATCACGTGCCGTTGTGCTATTCGAGTTGGCCACCGACATAGACGAGTTGATCGATGTTCTCAGTGGCTATCGAGTGAGAGGGAAACCCCCGAAGCCAGGGCGGCCACATACCGGTTGCATTGGCATCGGTGTGGGCTGAGCAGCCTGCTGAGCAGAAGAAGGTACCGATGGTCCCCTCAAGTCGTCCATGTTGTCTCTTCCAGCGGTGTAAAAGGGTGTCACCATCGTGGAGTCCCTCACAAACGCCACAAGACCAATACGGTCTTCTTCATCGAGCCACGACAGCAACATAACCTCAGAACACCCCCCGCCCCCGGCGAATAATCCAAACCAATCCTGGCGCTACAGGCGCCGCTGCGGCTGGAACCATTGCAAGCAAACGACACAGGGCACACAGCACCATCGCTCCCTAGCGTGTGCCCTCCGCTAGCACCGCTCACTCGCATCGAATTGCCGCGACCGGATAGCTTCGGTTCAACATCACCTGTGACACCGGTGGGCAGGAGAGACGGTAGAGACGGCGGCATGCCTACACCCGTCAAAAGAACAACAGCAACCGTGACGCCCCCGTTTTTTCTCCCGCCGGCGTGTACAGAAATGGTTGCCAAGGCTGTCTGGACATGCGTGGGTGAGAGCAGCATCATTGGACTTTGACGGCATGAGAAATGTGTCGAGGACTCTGTTGGCTTACTCGTCGTTTGTCGTCGTCGTATGTACAGCTGCGGAACAAGTACTTGAAACGCAGTGCATGGTAGCACCAAACCGATGGAGATACAGCAAGCGTACCACCGAGACGTACCTGAAGGCAAAAGTGAAATCCATACAAAACACACGCGTACCAACCACGTCCTTGCATTTTCCTGTCTTCACCGGTTCGAAAAACAGATCCGATTCCAGTGCCTGCGCCGCCGGGACAAATCGCAGTCCCTGTCATATCTCGCCGTACGTCTCCAATGGAGCTGACGGAGGAGGCTCCCACAGCACTCCCATGTGTAGAGGTGCCACCATTGTTCTCCAGCATAGTGTAGTTTTTCATGTGTGAAGACAGTTTGTTTTTAGTTTGAAGTATGGCCTATGAGATGGCGCTCCCCTAATAAACGTCTCCTTGCCGACGGGTCGGTTGTGGTACGTGCTCGTTGAAGTTTGCGAGAAAAAATTCAGCCGCCATGAGCCCACGAAAAATCGACGTCAATAGCAGTCTATACGCGCGACGCTACGGATCCTCCAAAATCGCCTCGTTGCCACCGTGTTTGTGACTCACCCCGGAATTTCAGAGATGGTCGAATCTTCTAGCGGCTGTGAACGACCTCCCTCGCGTGTGCCCCCGAAGTAACGAGACCTCCGCGAATAAACCAGTCAGAAGAGCCACTCCTCGCCCATTTCCTGGTGCACATCGCGAGACGGGAAGCAAGAGAAGGAATGGCGACAACGGCGATGGGAAAGGTGTTTCCGGCGTTGTCGCCATCTTCGGCAAAGGTCCTGCTGCTCTCGGCTGCCTGAGGAGAATACAGGTTCGAACAAGTATCACGAACGAATGCGAACATACGCCGACAAGGCGATTCCAAACGACTCTGACATTGTTGTTCGGCACGTCAAGTTTGTAGTATCACTCGTACACACTTCATTCACCTACCACACGTAAGATCGGTGGACGGACAAGTAATGCTCACGCTTTATATGATGACCATCACGATGACAGGAGGCGATTGACGACGTTCCACGCGGCACGTTTCAGCTACCTGGCCCACCCTCGACAGCACCGTACGTACCCACCGTACCGGAGCCTGCGCCCGTGCTTGGCACAGGGGCGGCTTTGGCAGGGACAGACTGTCCACGGTTGGTGGCTGGACTTGACGGGGCGGCTTCGACAGCCCTCCAGGCTCTAGGCTCTGGATACTCGGAGAGCTACGGTGTAGCAGCAATGCCACCACAACCGATCGACCATCGATCGGTTGTGCAGCCGAGGTGGGCAGGTGTTGAAAAAAGAAACAACATGTTGCCTGCTTGCCCGGTTCCAGCTGCTGCAGGAAGCGAACACAGAAAGCGGTTTAATGCTGCTGCGAGCCAGAGATAGCAGTGATTAGAACGGGAGATATAGATGCACAAGGGCATGACCCTTCGTGACTTTGTACAACGAAATCGTAGTCGGCTCAATCTTTCCTCGCCGTTTGTCCGCTTACCTCGCGACATGCCCTCACCGATTGCCCTCCGCGACTACCTCTCTCTGCCGT
Organism: Ectocarpus siliculosus; assembly: GCA_000310025.1. Taxonomy (NCBI): domain Eukaryota; class Phaeophyceae; order Ectocarpales; family Ectocarpaceae; genus Ectocarpus; species Ectocarpus siliculosus. The sequence goes on along the minus strand of FN649727.1, from coordinate 9,135,597 downwards.
CACAATTGCAACCCAGATTCGGCTGTTACTCAGTCACATCAGCAAGCCGTGCCCCTCCAGGAATGTCTGGGCGAGCGCCGCACCTTCCGTTGGGTAAGATGATTTCCCGGGAACACAATAACACCCTTGAGGAAGAAGTTCCAGTCTGGCGGGACTCTAGCAATGGCCCTCGGGCATCCCTACCACCACCTGGCCCGGTGTGGCGCGACTCGGACGAACTGTTGGAAGAACTGAGAGCCTCCAGCACTCGTGCTCCATCCGCGGTTTCTCGTAGGCGGGGACATCGCGACAATCTGCGTCAACTGCCGCAAAAAAAGTTGCCGAAAAATCGTCAGAAGAATGTGGGAGACGGCAGGCGTGGGAAGAAAGACGTCAACAGAAGGACAGGCACCACTCCAGCCCGCAAACAACGCGCGGCGGTGTGGAAAGATGTGGCCAGTGCGCCGGGAAGAGTTCTTTTTGGCCCAACGAGACTCTCAGACATTATGTTGGATGTCGAGGTATTGCCAAGCAAGCCACCTAGCCTTGCTGAGGCGTTTCGAAAGCAACCCGAACTCTGGCCGTCCGGCGGCATGGTCGGCGCGACGTCCATTCTACCACCTCCTCCGCCCGAGAAAATTCCAAAGACAAGCCAACATTGGCGCCACAACACTCAACCACTGCTAGCGCGGAGAAGCACTCGTGAGGGACTTACACAGTCGCCGACGTTAGAGGGCAACCTGAGGCCGATCACTGTGAAGAGTACGGTAGGCCGCCCAGGGCTCAAGTCGCGGAGTACTGAAAACATCAACAGCAGCGGCCGTTTTCTATCAGCAACGACATCGTCATCATCCACTTCCTCCTTTTGGAAGTCGATTGCGTGTATCCCGGAGGATTCTCCACTCCCACGTGGTCATCGGGCTTCTGCTGGTAGGCGCCCGCACCCACCTGGTTATTATGGTAACCCTAGAAGGTGGCGGCGGCGACAGCGGTTCCCGGGAAAACGTCGCAACACGGCAGTTGGTGATGACTTGCGGACAACACTCGTCCCGCCGAGGGCACCCGCGTTCGAGCCACGAGAATATTTTGTAGGCCACCACTGGCCAGGGCAGCAGCCCGCGCCACATGGTGATGATATCAAGGGCAGCCGAGACAGCTATCAAAGTGTAGGAAGTAACAACCGTAAGTAGTAGCTCGTAACGAGCGTTTTCGGATACATACATACGCAGGACGAGAGAAACGATAGTATAGGAGGAGGAGGAGGACGATCGCCCCTTAAGCGAACGGATGGAGGAGCCCGGGTGGCACGATGGGGCCTATTCTAGAAATATAGGTCGGGACGCGGCGAGCGGATTGATCACGAAGAGGCGAAGTAGAGACGAAATTTTGCTCGCAGAGCCGGAGAGGAAGGGTCGTCGTCTCTGTTCGCCAGCTAAAGAAAACGAAAGACTTGGGGCTGGGATTGATTTCAGTTTGACAGTAGTGGGGCAACGGAATCAGCCACGCCGCCGCTACAAAGGAGACGGTACTTGTAGTATGTTGTGCTGAGTGAATGAGGCTCACATTTCATTGACCTCTACTTGGCCAAGAGCCGGCCTTCGTTCAGAATGTCACGTTGTCAAACTGCATGCGCCTTCTTTCGAGCGACTGGCGACAAAATTTGGTACACGTCAACCGATAATTTGATCAACGAAGATCTGCGAAAGGGTTGAGCCAAAAGGCTACAAACCAGACGAAGAAGGGAAACGCGACGTATCTATTACGGGAGAACCAAACAATGCTCTATACGCCGCACAACCGCTTTTCGCTACGCTACTACAACACTGGCCGTACTCATCAAAAGCTACAACGAATCAACTTGGAAGCAACCCTCGAGGTTCAACAGGGACATCGATCACCATGACAACGTTGATATATATATCTGGTACGAAGTAAACGCATACGACCCCCCGACGTCCAAACTAACAAAATACTTTGAGTTTAAATGTGTCTACATCCATCCTTCTTTGGGCAATGCTTACCTCAGAAACCACATGACCTGAGAAAACACAGCATCACCTTACGATGCACATGGGATAACGCTATCTGACCTCCGGGATAAGCGGAGCATGCCCTCAACCACGACAAGAATGCACGCAATCCACTGAGTGCAAGCGACATGGTTTTCTCGACATACACCGGTCCCTTGGGCACACAGCGGCAGACCGCGCAACCAACCCTGCTCGTCAACAAAAAGGGTATTTTGAATAAGTTGTTTTCCGGGGGGGGGGCGACCAAAAAAAAATACAGCCACGCGGCAGAACGTGAAACAATTTGGATGGAAGAAAACAACGCTTGTCTGCCACAGCACCAACGACTGGATGCTGGTTTACCATAAGCGACCAGAACGCTGAAAAGTTCTCGCGGCTCCATACTACACTGAACACAACACGTTAAAAAGTATACATAATCCAAGGAACACGACGCGTTGCTTTAAAAAACAGAGTAATGCAAGGAATATACGAGAAACGGAGGGTGTAGAAAGAGACAGGTGGGGAGAACAGCCAATCAAGGCAACTTCACTGCACACATCTATGGCGTCACCCCTGACAGCGAGAGTGAATACTGCAAGCACTCTGACGGACAGACACAGCACAGGGCCCCGATTCACACAAAACAATTCGTGGCAATGATTGGCACATATCGACCGATGATGCCGAAGGTTACTTGTAAATTGCGTCGAGCGTTTCCAATGGCTGAAGCCTAGTCTACCGCTGGCGCCTATTGACCGGATCCTGCAGGGGAAAAGTCACTACCGAACGTGAAGGAGCTGTTCGATGCCGGCCGGGGCCGCATCCGCACCGCCTCCTCGGACTGCATGACGGCAGCAGGACTTCCCTTCGGCACGTACCCGCCGTGCCGTTGGTATGCCTCTCGGACTGCCGGCGTTGCAGCGTTTCTCGCCACAACGGAGGCGGAAGATCCCCTAGGCACCTGCCCTCCGTTCTGCACGGCGGCCTCGTGGTACGCGAGGCGAACATTGGTCTCCGACCTCGCCCCGGTGGCATGATGGTCTTGTTCCTGGTCTGTGCCGCCACGTTGCGCTTCGCTGCATAGACAGATTGGTATAGGTAGGGGTGCCGTGTACGCGATGATCTCGGCGGGTTATAGTACGTAAATCGCAATATTCCCGACAGTCAAGATTCATGTCGTCAGGGTGGTCCGTGCGCTTTGCGTTTGTTTTAGTAGTCTTTTTTGTGGGATGGCTCCAAAAATTGTTGGTAATTGTTGCATACATTTCACCACCGGCCTTCAGGTTACGGAGAGGCAACACAAGGGTGCGCTACCCACTGGCCTACGGGGGAGAGGGACCCCGCATCGGATATCGGACAGCCTTCGCCAAAATGTGCATATTCATGCGCAAACGTTGCGCGTCATTTTGCACACATCGGCAGCTATCATAGCACCATCGGGGAATTATTTCTCTTGATTATACAATACACATACCCGTGTCTCGTGTTTTCACCTCTGCGACCTACGGGTCTGCTTGTAGTCTACGAAACCTGGTATGTATGAGACGGTATGAAGTTGCCGCAGCAGTTATATGTCGACGTTTGTTTCTCTTCGAATCTACAGGATGGCACAGTAGCTTTCTTTGCACCTCCTTCCGCAAACTTTTGCTTCCCTCCCTCGTCGCTTCCCTCCAGGTAGGCATTTGATTTGGTGCGCTACATGCCTTCACCTTCGGAGTTCGTGTGATTGCTTGTTGGATCAGGCATAACAGGTGAGGCAAAGCGCGCTGGCTCTTTACCAGTCCCTAGCACAGCAACAAGATTGACCGGTGGTAGGGAGACGTAGGAACCCCCCCCCCCCGACTCCGGGGATTTTCTATGTGGTGTGCAGTTCGTTCCTCCTGTGGGTTTGTCGATGGCAGATCGGGCCCTGTGTGTGGTGTGATGATCCTCTCTATCAAGTCGCCTGGCGCACTTGTATCCATATGATTCAGAAATGCAGAATGTGGCAAGTTGTCAAAGAGCGATCGGATGGGTTTTTTTGTTGTCTCACCTTGTTCCGATGTGCTTTGAATCCGAGCGGGCGAAGCAAAAGAGACAACCTATTACCACCCCCAGGAAGGTAAATGCAATCCATTGTGGTGTGGTGAATCCTGACATGCCTTTTGAAGGGGCCGTGTTGGCTGCGCGAGAGAGGAAAGAGGACCGAAGGGGCTCTATCTCGCTAACATGTTGGCCCCCACGAGAACGAAAAAAGATTCGATTTTGTTCGTTCACGTACGTCTTGGCTCGGTTCGAACCGCCTCGCAAGGTTATCCCAAACCCCAAACTACAGGTGACTTACGGGAGGAGATCTGCACGCGTTCTGGCGACAACAACACTCAACAGTCAACACACACCCGGGCTTTGCGAGCACAGGATACACATGATAACAATAGCTAGGTGTCAGCTGCGTGGGGCCAAGTTCCCCACCAACGCACGCTTTCCTGCTAGCCGACGTCAAGCATGGCCAACGACAAGAAGAGCAGTAGCAGCAGCAGCGGCAGGGCGAGACTTTCCAGGCCACGATCACGGCCAACCTCCATTCGATAAGATCTTGATCGCGAACCGAGGCGAGATCGCTTGCAGAGTCATGGCGACCGCGCGAAGGATGGGCGTGCGGACGGTAGCTGTTTTCAGCGATGCGGACGACCAGGTATGCGTGGAATTCAAGCACCAAATGACCAAGTGCGGAGGGAGATGCGACTATGTATGTTACGTGTCGACTCACACCTCAACTTGACGTTGTTTCGAAACTACTGCTGTCGATGCGGTTGTTCCTGTACGGCAGGCTGGGCTGGTGCCATCGTGTCTTCAGCGAACAGCTGGTTCCATGATCTTGTACACTCTGTCCTAGGCGTTGTTTTACCTGTTTTGTTGTCCCTCTCCGCAACAAGCTATCACTGGCCTACGAACAATAGAGAGCTACCGGCTATTTAGCAACATTGCAACGTTGAATCTTATTACGCCGCATGTTTGAACTGCGCGGTACGGTGCGGTGCAGAGTGCGTTGCGATGCGGAAACTGGGCGGTATATCCCAAAGTTCACCGGTAGCGTCTTTGGGTTCGTTGATTGGTTCCCACCACAGGACGCCTGAGTTGCATGCAGCAGCAACGGCAAGGTATGTATTGCTGGCGTATTCAAGCAGCCGTGCCAATCTACCAGATGCCCTTGCACCGGCTCTATTGTTTCTAAACACGATGAACAACCTTTTGCCTGTGCCCTCATGTGCGGAGGCGAGATGCTGATAACTCCATGGTGTTGTCTTAGAGTTCCAAAGGACGCTAGGCTACGAGCTGCAGCCACAGTAACAACAATAGCAGGCGTTTGACACTTCAAAGGAGCTGGTGGCGAGAAGTCAAGCGTCGTCGTGGCACTGGCTCTCTCCCCGTCTGCTTTTTCTTTTTTCCTACAGAAGCAAGAACGATTATCCTATCTTCTTGATCTACTACAGATAAAGATGTGCAGGATATTATCAAACGTGCAACATGCCTTGAGGGTCGATTGAAACGTCTGTGTCTTTATGTTGCCTCTATGAGATGAACAGCCAAGCTGTAGACGGTTTAGTCACTGCTGTCCATTGGATGTTTGCTGTGTTTCACGCAGGCACTGCTGTACAGTACACCAGATTGATGTCCCTCTTTTTCCCTTTGGGTCTCACCTCTCTTCAGCGTCTCTTGCGGTGCCAGCACTACGGGTGGCTACAGATACACTGAATAGCTCACTGACGAATGCAGCAACCTGCACGCTCCCCCCCCCACCTACAAACACGCCTACTTCCATTTAACCCTCTCTCCGCCACAGGCCCCTCACGTGCGGATGGCCGGCGAAGCTGTCTGCATCGGGCCGCCAGAGGCGCTCAAGAGCTACCTGGACGCAGATAAGATCTTGGATGCCGCCCTCAGGACGGGTGCTCAGGCCATCCACCCTGGGTAAGGAGCACTTCCAGCAGGCAAAGAGGCACAGATAGAGATAGACAAAGGCATAGGGTGATAAAACTGGCGTAGGGGATGTACAGAGGTAGAGTTGCTTGGTAGGTGTAATCCAACCCGACTCTCCCCTCTCCCTCAAGCTCCGATGCTGACCGTGCGCGTGTAAACCGGGCTATCGTGTGTGTGTTTAAGGTCGTGACAACTTCGGTTGAAGCAAACTGCAACCTTCCATGTCGACAAATCAATTCTAGCCGCACACGTGCGGCTATTTTTGCTTGTAGGACCTCAGAACGTCACGTCCCCCCCCCCCCAAAAAAAAAAATGTAACTTGTGCTCAATTTTAGATATGGTTTTCTGAGTGAAAACGCCTCTTTCGCGGAGGCCTGCGAGCAAGCCGGCATCGCTTTCGTGGGGCCGCCTTCGGGCGCTATCGAGAGCATGGGGGACAAGATCGAGTCCAAAAAGATCGCGGCGGAAGCGGGGGTGCACACCATCCCGGGGTTCAAGGTGCGGTGTGTTTACCCACCCACACCCAAGCAGCGGGAAAAAAACAAACAATAGGAAATCGTGCAGCAGTATTGAATTCATTCCTAATCTATCCCGGACTCTTGTCCGTGGATGAGATGAATTTGTTGTGTTTTTGTAAGAAAAAATAAAATCCGAGGTGCTGTAGTGTTGACGAGATTCGTTGTTAGTGGTACATGACAGGTGGTGTTTTCTCTACCTGGGAAGGGGGTTCGAACGGGCTTGGCCGGACGCGGATGACTCGCTGAACGAAAGTCGGAATCGTTTCTCGTAGTCGACGAGCAGCTGCTCCCGTTTACTGCTGCTGTGCCAAGCGCTGGTGCGCTCCGTTTCAAGCCGTAAAAACTCGTGTGCACTCTTGGACCCTTTGGTATAACCGTAGGGCATCATCGAGTCCGGCGATGAGGCGGTGAGGATAGCGGAGGAGATCGGGTACCCGGTCATGATCAAGGCAAGCGCCGGCGGTGGCGGGAAGGGGATGAGGATCGCGTACGGTGAGAGCAAAATAAATCCAAAACGAAAGAGAAAACAATCTCGTGTTTGACAAAGAACAGTGTTGGGTGTAACTCCCGAGAAGAAACGTTCGTGCGATATTAATCTGTTTCGTGCCGCGGGAGAGTATACAACGCGGATGAATTGTTGCTTGCGGGTGCACTATCGAAAGGGTTGCCCGCCCATCTTGTGACTTCGTTGTTTCCTGGTTTTGACTCCCGAGGCGGCGTTTTTCTGGCCTATGGTACGTGATACGTATGCCCTCTTAGATGCCGAGGATGCGAGGAGCGGTTTCGAGAGGTCCACGGCCGAAGCAATCAGCAGCTTCGGCGATGGCCGAATGCTCGTCGAGAAGTACATCGAGGACGGCCACCACATCGAGATACAGGCGAGAAAAATATTTCTACAGCGAGCGATGATGCATACAATGAGAGCCAGGAGAAACACGCACGATGTTTCCCCAATGCTGTTAATCACTGGCGGTATGTTTGGCTTATACACCCTGTCAGCCTGCGACTTTGGACATTCGTTTGTCGCCGGACCGATCAAGAAGAAGACACTGGGTAGAGATTAGAATAACGCCACTGCATTGGAGGGCCCTCGGTAGTGTGTTTTTGCGTTGTTGAAATTGCGTGACACACCTTGGGATCATCAGGTTGCTTAATACTGCGAAAAGTTTCGGGAGCCCGCGATAGTGGCGATCAATTTCAACGGCACTGTTACTGAGGATCCCCTACCGCAGCAGAACCAGCAAGAGCAACTACAGAGGGGACCATGAGGGACGCTGTGCGTGGGAGACACATTCTCCAGTCTTGGCCGTAGCTTTGTTGTCTACACCTTGGTAGGCCGCGAAAACTCGCGGGGGACGCCTGTCTGTCGCCCCCCCCTGCCGTGATTTGGAGACGTTCGGTCGGCTACGAACGCTCGGCAGTGGGCTTGTCTCGTATTGGCCCAGGCACCATGCTGTTTCAAGTACGCGAAGTATTGGAAACGCCAGTCGTAAGAAGTGTTTTTGATCTCAAGCTATCTCTCTAATCCTCCCCCGGTGATGTGTCCTGGTCTTCTGCGGATCCCCCCCCCTCCCCCCCCGCCTCCGGGGCAGGTGTTGGCCGATTCTCACGGCAACGTAGCGGCATTTCCCGAGCGCGAGTGTTCCGTACAGCGGCGGAACCAGAAGGTCAGTCAGAAGACGGCCCGTCTTCAATTCTCTCGCCCTTTCTTTCGTCTCGTGTCAGATGGTGGGGTCACACCAATCTTTTGTGTCAACTCTTGCGGTAAGCTGCTCGTGTGCGAGCATTCCTCTCGAATCCTGCCAACCCCACCTCCCGTGTTTCTTCCCTGAAAGCACGCATGTCTTCTGCTCCACGCTGGCTTGTACCGTATGTTCTGCGTTGTCATTGTTGGCTGTGCATTCCAGCAGAGAGATGAAATTTGAAAGGTTCGCGTGACGGTTAGTAGCTGTTGATCCCGGACGAAACGGTTGCTGGCATGGAAAATCGTTCGCCGTCCGATTCGTTTTGGACTGGGCAGGTCCTCGAGGAGTCTCCGAGCTGCCTCATCACGCCTGAGGTGCGAGCGGCCATGCAGGAGCAGGCGATCATGCTCTCCAAGGCGACGGGGTACAGGTAAGACTAGTACGGGTTGTGAATGGCGTGCGTGCAGATGTCGCTTTTTTTTTGTCTCCTGCAGCAGGCTGCCATGGAGCACCAAAGCTTTGTGTAACTGTCACCCTCAGCAGAACAAACCGAACATGACTGGTATGTGGCACGCCAACAACTACCATCGGCCTCTGCATGGTGTATTTTTCGTATTGGGTACAAATATATGTATGTAATGTATGTGTCCCACAATCGATGACACATCCTTGTCCTAATAAACAGGTCAGCTGGCACGGTGGAGATGATCTGCGCGAGTGACCTGTCGTTCTACTTCTTGGAGATGAACACCAGGCTGCAGGTGGAACACCCCGTCACAGAGTGCGTCACGGACGTCGACCTCGTCGAGCAGGCAAGCCGACAAAACAGACACCTTTCGACGCGATACGTACACAAGTACCGATGGTGTTGGTACGTGTGTCAGCGAGAAACGATACACACGCATACAATACCGATGGTCATGGTATGCGTGTCAGCAGCAAGCGATACACATGCGCGTTGCATATTGGTCTCTTGTTACGTGTGTTACGAGCATGCGCTGCGTATCTTTTGTTCCATTCACCCCATGCGGCGACTGCCGTGCGGCGCGCTGCTTTTTCCTGCCGCAGCAGCGGTGATTGTTTTTTTTTGTTGTCGAACGATTCATGTTTTCGCCTAACCCAACGGCGCTTTTCCTCGCTTCCTCCATTCCTTCCTTGTGTGCCCACCAGATGCTGAACATTGCGGCCGGTCGACCAATGAGCGATCACCTCATCAAGCAGGTATAGCCGGGATCACGATTGCGCATTTTAACCTTGACTCGATTTTTCTGACATGCAGCTTGATGGTGCTTTCCCCGGACTTATAGTCAGTCGCTGACACGAGCTTGGCTTTTACCGCTCTTGCTCGCCAGATTTCCATGCCTCCTCGTCCACATGGCACATGACTACGTTTACGCCACCCACTGCGAAACCGACCGCGACTTTACTATCTCTCTTCTCATACCTGTAGCCTGCAGCCCCACACCTTTTCCCTCCGACCCATCAATCCCCACGCAACCTTCACTTTCCCTCGCTCGGCATGCCCCCTCCCCTCCGCGGGCGCCCTTCCCTACCGTGGTTCCCTACCGCGACAGCCCCACGTCCCGTTCTACCGACACGCCATCGAGGCGCGCGTGTACGCCGAAGACCCGTTCCGCAAGTTCCTCCCGTCCACCGGGCCTCTCGTGACCTACCGAGAACCGAGGGTCACGGCGGACGGGGATGGAGGCGATGCTGAGGGGGGGGGTGGCGGGGCGGATGGCGTGAGGGTGGATTCCGGCGTGGTGGAAGGGTCGGAGGTGTCGATGTTTTACGACCCGATGATCAGCAAGCTTATCGCGTACGGGGAGACCAGGGAGGTCGCCCTCGGACGTTTGGGCTCGGCGCTTGACGGTGGGTGACCATACCGGGACAAACTTGCGCGCACCCAGCGGGAACCAAAGCCGGTCATGGATTGTGCTCTTCGTGGTGTACCGGGATTGTTTTCGCGTTTGGCAGAACTTTTTGTTCCTGTTCTTGTTCTTGTTCTTGTTGTCGTTGTGGTCATGGTTGTGGTCGTGGTGGTGTTGTCGCGGCAACACACGTTGTTGTTGTTGTTGCTGTCGTTGTCGTTGTCGGTGTTGTTGTTGTTGTTGTGGTCGTCGTCGTCGTTAGTAGCAGTAGTAGTTGTCGGCGTTTGCGTCGATGCCTGTGAGATACTACAAGTGGGTTCATTCCCGCGGCCACCGCTCTCATCTGGCACTACCGCATCGCTACTGCTACCGCTTCGGCTCATGTGTTGTGTGTTGCGCTGTGTCCGCTGCGCATCGCTGTGACGCCCTAAGAGTACGTGATCCAGGGACTGGGGCACAACGTTCCTTTCCTCAGAGACGTCGTTCGGAACAAAGACTTCGCCGATGGGGAGTACAGCACGTCCTTTATCGACAAGCACTACCCCGAAGGGTGAGCTTGATGCCTGTATCTTCTTCTTGCTGCTGCTGCTGCTGCTGCTGCTGCTGCTGCTGCTGCTGCTGCGGCGGCTGCTACTTCTGCACGGTGTACGTCCTTTTGTAGATGTCAACGGCTGCGTTTGTTTGCGGCCGTTTGTGCGGACGATCAAATGGACCGGGGTTGGGGTGCCCGTTCCCCACTGACGACGCATTTCCTCTCATGTGTCGCGCGTTCCGCGATATGGCTGGCTCCCTCTGCGGCGCTCTGCCTTGTCCGACACGCTACTTTTGCAACGACACCGACCGGACTTTTCATCTCATCATCCCGCCATCAGGTGTCTAGCTCCCTTGCGCTCACCTGCCCCAATACCAGGCCTCTTGCCCTCTCCGCCACATCACATACATACCCGCTATCTTTTGGCGTGGGCTTGGATGGCCCCATGTCTGTCTGTCAGGTTCACGGGCGTCGTGCTGTCGGGTGACGAGGAGGTGAAGCTAGCGGCCGTGGCGGCCGCGGTGCGGTGGGTCTGCCGAGACGTGGAGGCGTCGGTCGGACCGAGTCCTGACGTCACCAGGCACGGACGTTACATGACAAATGATGTGTGTTGCTGGTTGTAATGTTTTCGATTGAGTTGCTGCGATTTTGAAGTCGCCACTACTCTTTTCACGCCATCAGAGGAGCTTGGGAGTTACTTCCGGAGACACGGCCGTACGATTGCGACGCTTTGAGGGTTTCAGGCGAAAATACTCCTCAGGAAGACGTACGTGCGTCCGCAACATGGTTTGAGGACAGAAGTTTCGATTAGCTTCACGAGGCAACAACCGATACCGTGTTGATCCGCCCCACCGTCAAGGAAGTGCAGCTTGCCTGGGTGCTCTTTGTCGATCGACGAGACCAAGCTTGGGCGGAATGATGTACAGGTGGCCACCACGCTGCACGAGGATGCTCTTTCTGTTGCAACCAAATGGGCGATAGTGAAATGGATCCGCGTGGCTGTTCGGGGTTGTCCCATCCGACACCTCAGGACCCACCTGTGTGAAATTATTTTCTCTGACGTGTGTACTCTGTGTGTGTTTCTTTTTCATGGCACGGCAGACCTCTTGAGGAGTGCATGGTGACTCTCGGTGGGTACGGCGGTCGAGTTTTCAAGGTGACTCCCGACGGTGAAATGGGGAAACCGCTAGCCCTGACAATTACGCCGCAGAAGGGGGGGAAGGCGGAGGGCGGGGACTCCGTCAGGTAACAGTGGAGATCGACTGCATGCTGGTGTCATCCCTCTCGTCGAAATCAAGGCGTTGCTCAAAACCGTGCAGCTTTTCCGAACGCCAGTTATTGTCTCTTGTGCACCCTCCGCCATCTGTACTATTAGGCTTACGGTGGACGAGCTGGCGTGGAATGTTGGGTTTCCGTTGATCAAGGTTACCGTTGACGGCACGCCGCAGGTGCTGCAGTACCTCGGAGCCAGTGGAGAGGTGAGCGAGCCCCGATTTCCCATCTCGAGTTCTTACGTATTACGACTGGTCCGGAGTAGTGACCATCGGAAATCACGCGAGATTGAAAACTGCACACCAAGACCAACCGTAGGAAAAGGGGCTCCGTGTTGTTGGCTCCTACGTAGGGTGCGTCGAGATCACTGTTGTCCGTGGGGATGCCTCCGCCGCTTCTCGGCCACCGCTGCGCTTGTGATTGCGTTGGTGTTTGGTGGCGAGGCAAGTCTTCGGGTGGTAGCCTTGATCTTCGCAAAGAAAGACCGGCATCTCTCTGTAGAGACGGTGGGCTAAAACGCATCTGCCGTTTTATCATCTTTGTGGCACCCGACCGTCTCTTTGGTGATCGCTGGCTGTTACACGCCAACTCCTGCTGCTCCGCATTTCGCAGGGGTACAACTTGGTCATGGCAGGCTCGCACCAACACGTGGTTGTTCGCTCCCTCCGGGAACAGCAACTCTCAGCCCACATGCTACCCCCCGCGTTCGTCGATCACTCCCGCAGTCTGCGGTGCCCCATGCCGGGCCAGGTGAGCCGCACCCCCCACACACACGCCGATCCTCGTGTTTCCCCTCTGGAATGCTCGTCATGCAATAGTGATGTGTTTCAGGTTTCAGGCTGTTGTAACAGCAGTGTTAACGCTATCGACTCAGGTTCACCCCTGCGTTAGCTTAACAACAACTGGCTAGGTTCCAATTAGTTTTGATCAGTTTCATCAAGTTGCATGAAGTTGCATGAAGATCTTAACATTTGAGTCAAGGCGGGGCTAGCAAGGTGGGACTAATCAAGGTGGGACTAGCAATGTAGGACTAATCAAGGTGGGGCTAATCAAGGTGGGACTATTCAAGGTGGGACTAATCAAGGTGGGACTAATCAAGATATCTTCCGTTCGGATTGGCCGTATCAAGTAAACACGTGAGGAACGGAACCCTAGGGGGGTCCCGTCACTGATTCAGGTATACCCGAAGGTATACCCTAGCCCTCCTCAAACCATGGCGAGATGGAATGAATCTTAGTTTTTAGCGCACGTTCATGCTGCCGTGACACTGTGGAGGGAAAATGTTTTCTTCCTGCTTTTAATAAACAGTGTTGGGGCGAGGCATTGTGTTGTAGTTTCTCCAGGAGTTTTAGTCGGAATGATTATGGCTCGTTTTGTTGTGTTTTCGGGGGGAGTTCTTGGTGCGGTTGGTGTTCCCCAGTGCGTCATCTCGAACGAGAGGCGTTTTACATACCAGAAGAATGGTCGAGTGGGTGTTTAGACAAGCAATGCGTGAGTTAGGTAACCCCCCCCCCCCGCGCTGTCCAACTCAACACCGTTGCGGCAGGTGGTATCCCTCTCCGTGAAGGCGGGGGACCGTATCGAGGAGGGCCAGCAGCTCGCGGTGGTCGAGGCAATGAAGATGCAGAACGTGCTCAAGGCGGAGAGGAGCGGTGTGGTCTCGAGCGTCCTCTGCGAGGCGGGCGAGACTCTGCGAGTCGACGCTGTCATCATGGAGTTCGACTTCGAATCGTAGGATGCTTACGTTGTTGTTGCTGTCCGGCTTTGTTCCACGTGCCACCAGAAAACGCGCAAGTCGTTGTCGTTGCTGCTATTCGCACTCTGTGTTGGTGAGAAGGCCGTGCTTGAGTTGGGTTTGGGGAGACATCCGACGTTGTGAGGGAAGTTCACAAAACGAATTGAGCCTCCTTCACAGTCGTACGCGTTATTCCCCCCATGTCTTCCCATTTCTCCTCCAAGCTTTGGTCGGTCGAATGGGGACACCATACCGGTAGCAGTAGTAGCTGTGCTGTGCGACTTTATAGGTGGACGCGCCCTCTTCAATAGATGGACGTGCTCTCCGAAGAGTAATGGATCAAAACGCCTGTAATATTCCTGTGGGGAACTTGATTGGTTTCCCCGCCACACCTGTGAACCATGGTAGGTAAACGTAGACGAGCGAGGGCAAAGTAAGGTGTGAAACAGCACGCACTTTGAACTGGGCTTGAGCACACCGCAGAGGTCGTCAGATCCGCGCGGAAGAGCGCATGCCATCACCGTACCCATCCGCACTACGCGTGGAGTGTAACACCCGGTGTTGTAGTCGGGCAGTAAGCGTAAAGCGTGGCGTCAAGCCACAGGGTGCTGGCGGGACCGGCGTGTGCACTTCGTTGATGGGTTGTTTTTGGTTGCCACACAAGGCATCGAGAGACACGTGGAGCGAACGCCAGTGACAGCCGACATCTTGTGCAACAAGTAAACCTTTTGTAAGATGCTTTCTTTTGCTTCACACACAGATGCGTCCTCCTGTTCGCAGGGCCCATCTCGTGTTGAGTGTCGTCGGTCGTGTATGGCCCATTTGGTGCAGATTGGGTGGTCGTTTTCGAAGATGGTGCTTGTCTTCCAGGAGGCGCTCATACGGCGCAACCAAGCGCCCGTCGATTAATCGCGGAAGGCTGCGAGTGCCGGAGACTGAGACCAGATCCACCCGACAAACGACGCGCATTCTATTCCGGCGAAAGTACTGACAGAATGATCACGCACGTGACTTACGAGTACAATACTGCTGGGTGTTGACTACTCGAACTATGTGGCAGTTGCTATTTTCTTAGCAAGATGTATCACTCAAGATTCACGGCAGTGAAAAACATGGGGGATCCCCGCGGTTTCAATCGTGACGTTGTCATCAACTCACTATCACAGTGCAGCGGTAAAAGTATTTGCGCCGGTTGGCCGAGAACGTCCTCGCACACGGTAAAACAGACGCACACCCACAACAAGCGAAATAGGTAGCCCAGACCGGTTCATGAGACCCTAACTCCATTGACTAGACTTGACGCAAAAAACGTCTAAAGCCTTTTCCCCAGTGTCCAACCCCTTTATCTATCCGCAGACAAGGCTTCTCCGATGCAGTCCAAGGTTAACGGCTGTGCGTTGTTCGAGCACCTGAGCAAATAGTGGCCGATCGAACCACAAGCCTGAAATCCGTGGACCTCGTCAGCGTCCAACGTTATGCTCGACAACGACGGAGTTTCCGAGGTTCTAACGCGACTTGTAAACACAGCCTAGTGACGTTCGATAAATGTTTACAATCTCCTGTTTGTGCTACAATCGTGCCACGTCTAGCGCGGCGCTTTACCGCGCGCGTTCGCAGCAGGAAACGCATCGACCGCCAGAAAAAATAAAACCATGAATCAACGCAAACATGCACATGTTTGCCGCTGGAGATACAAACGCATTCATTCGTCAAGTGTTCGTTCGCTGAGGGAAGCTCAATACAGCCAGCAGCAGCGTGTGGGTGTGGAATGGAAAACAACCATGTGCGTGACAAATGCGCTCGCAGTACGTACAAACTGATACACCAAATCTCGTTCCCAACGTTATGCAAAAAACTTGGCACGACTCTCTTCTCAACATAAACACTCTCGACACATGCACACACACTCACGCAAAGAGCAACACAATCACACGAGAACCGCAATCAAACACAAACGTGCGGTCTAGACGGTCTTCAGTGCACTCTACCGCGCGGGTTATGAAGGGAGAAGAAAGTTACAGCGCCCCGTTCCGTCCAAAGAGGAGCCAGACCCACACCCACGTGTCCATTTTATCCACCCTACCAAATGTTTGCGCAAACACCTACTAAGAATTAAATAATACCGTAGGTTTCAAATTAATTCACCCTATCAAACTGGTGCACGCCAGTTGTGCCTTTTCTCCTCCCCCGCCAACCTTCACAAGTAAGATCGGGCAGTAAAAACAACAGTAACACCCAAGGTAGATTCGATAACATAAGGGTAAACGACTCCGAACTACATGTGGCACTTCCAAAACAAAGCCCTACCACAGCCACTGTTCCATGCCAAGTATGGCAAAACTTGTTGTCGCCAAAAACACAACAACCAAACACACAAAAAAAAAATCCTCTTAAAAAAAAGACGGACAGGAGCGACCGACCACGCACTGCCGACGAAAAAACGGAGCAGAAAAGAACCAGCCAACATGCTTCGGAAGCAAGAAAGAACCAACGAACGTGCTTCTCTCTTACTCGCCCCGGAGCACCCCCAGCGCGGTGGTGGTAGTCGTGAACACGCAGGTCACGGCACCGACGAAGCAGAGCACCTCATCGGCGGTCTTCTCGGCGCTAGACAGCCTCTCCCCGAACACGACGCGGTGGAACAGGGGCGGCAGGACGAAGGATCCCAGGGTCACGGAGAACGACCCCAGGAGGGTGATGACCACGCCGAAGTTGGGCACGATCGTCGCGCAGACCCCGGTGAAGAGAACGAGGGCGGCGCGGAGCCCGTACCTCAGCGCCGGAGATAGCTCGCCCGACGAGTGGCTCTCTCCGTCCTCCTCCTTGGGGGACCGCGGGTCCGTTCCTGTCTCCGCCGCGGTGAGGGCGCCGTACCTCTGGTCGTCGCCGCCGACCCGGGCGGAAGCCTGACCGAAGCCGGCCTTGATGAGGGCCTGCTCGAAGATCGAGGAGACAGGCTGTTGCCGCACAGCAGCGCAGGTTCGTTGGGGAAAAGGAGGGGGGGAGAGAGAGGGCAATGGAGGAACGCGCTGCTGTCAGAGACTCTCTCCGCAACGGGAAAAAATATGCTGGCGATCGCGGAGGTGTTTTACATTGGTGTCACTGCTGTGGGGATTGGAGCCCTTTCGTTGGAAACGTGACAGAAAGAGGGTGGGTAGCCTGAACACGCGTGAATCAAGACATAGAACAGTCTATCCAGTACAAGCTCCACGTGTGAATCAAGACACAGAACAGCAGTCCATCCAGTACAAGTTCATGGGTTGGAAAAGCGACAGCAAGAGCCTTCTTACCCCCGTGTGAATTAGGCTTGTGACCACGAGGCGTCCGTGTCAGTTGGACCGGTACGGACATTAGAAGGTACTGAGCGGAGACCGGAACGGTTTTTTTATGTGAAGACAACAACAACAACAACAACAACAACAACAGCACCAGTCCGTCCAGTACAAGATGGATGATGCTTTGGGAAGCGACAGCAAGAAGCAGGGTAACCTTTGCACGCGTGAATCAAGACACGAAAACAGCCCATCCAGTACACGTACGGCTACAGGAGAGCCGGGCCGCGACCAAAACCAACCTGCATCGCCAAAGGGTACGTGAAGAGCGTCGCCATCGTGATGAAAAGAAGAAGAGGCTCTTGGGCGAGAGAGTCGCTCGGCAGCTGGCTCATGATGTTGTCGGAGACGGGGCCGTCCTGCTGGAAAATGAGCAGAGCTACCCCACCGAGCACGGAGTAGGAACTCCAGATGATCCAGAGGGAGGTCTTGAGGGCGCCGATAAACTCTTCGGTGTTCGCCATCGATTCCTGAGTGAGGGGTTCAGTCGCCGCAAGGGTAGGCACCAACACGATTGGCGTTGTTTCACGGTCGGGGCAGCGACGGTGCCTGGGTGAGGAAGGGGTGGCTGGGCGTCGGGGGGGGGTCGCCCGCCTGCCGCCGGAGGCACGTACCCACCTATGATACCATGCCACCGAAACCAGACTGAAGTACTACAAACTGTACTATCATACCACGAACATCAGGCATTGTTGCCTTGGTCGAGAAAACGGCGATGTCATTAACGGAATCAGGGCTACAGTACTGTTTAGATATTCGGAGGTGCCAGCTGATGAATCCTGTCGTGCATGGCTTGCCTGGATTTCGGGGATGATGATCGTTGCCCCGTAGGAGAACGCCGCCACTCCGAAGAACGTGCTGAAACCGTCGAAAGTCTGGGGGATGTACAAAGCGTCCCACGAGAGGACCTCCTCCATCGGCGGCCAGCCGTACCTACACGAACACGCCATGCAAGGTGGTGGTGGTGGTGGTTGTGATCAATGTTGTTGTTGTTGTTATTGTGGTTGTTGTTGTTGTGGTCGACATTGCCGTCAGTGACACATCCATGCAAGATTTCGTTCGAGTAGAGGGGGACCGGCAGCGATCGTCCAGGTTAAACAATGGAGGGGGTCCCTTGTTTGTTCTCTCCGACAAAGCTAACTCCGGTCCATGGAAACAACGCCAACGAGTTGCTTTCTGCTGGGGCTGCGCACGGCCGAGCGTCTCGCAGGGTCGACTACGGAGCGACCTTTCCCAGCCCGTCACCCTCCGAGTGCTTCGAACCCGCGTCAAACCAGACGACTCATTGGTCTCCCACACAATGATGCTGGCTGTAAACGTCAAACCAAAAGGCCGAACCAATCGGTATCGAGCGCCTCCAAGGCAGTCCTGAAACGCGTCTGCGAATTGCTATCAAAAAGTCCCAGACGACGGAGTGGGACTGCAGTAGGTGGAAAACACGCCAGCAAGGTGCTAGCCCTTGCCAGGGTCAGATGCGGTATGCCACGAGAAAGCGCTTGAAGCCATATGTACGGTAATCCCACGCCAGGCCCGCCACGCAGTATGAGGTACCCCACCGCACAGCCGTGAGACTTGATTCATCCATCCATCGGCAGCCTAGTCTAAGAAACCCGGTAATCGCCTTGCTCACATCTCCAAGCCCAGCTTGATGATGACGGCAAACCCGGCGACAAGGGCGACGATAGCCGGCAACGATAGCCTCGACAGAGGCGCTAAGGACCTGACGGAGGAAAGAAACGCAGCCAGGCGGGAGAAACAAGCGTGAGGAAATTACCCCCGGACAGCTTGCGCACTATACATAACACGCAAATACATTTCGGAACACCTTGAAGTTTCTTTGCATGGAAGAAACACATGGCGTCACACCAGGCGTGAGAGATGCGTGGTGTGGTGCGAGTTAGGTTCGTCCCTCGGTGTAGCCTGTGTTCCAGAACCCCGCAGGATGTGGCAGTGGATGGTGCACCCCGTCACACGCTCGCAGAAAAAAAAAAATGTTGCGGAAGACGCTGGTCGAGTGTGCTATGCAACATGATCATGGTGTGATCGTTTCGTTCAGTGTCTGAAGCATCGAGACTACCTTGCCAACACCACGTCCTTATCTAGGACTCGTGGGCTAGCGTGGTATTCTTTGTGTCAAACACGACTCTTGTTTTCAGTTCCCGCACAGGGTTAAGTTCAAGGCACAGATACTCACTTGATGCACGTGAGCGGGTACATGAGGCACATGTAGATGAACGTGTTCACGTACATAGCCGTCTCCTCCGACCATCCCGGGTTGAGGTAAAAGTGAGTCGCCCTCAAGAGCTCGTTAGCGTTGATGAAGTACGCCGTGGCTGCACCCAAAAGTGTCACCACCACGCTGGAAAAACGGGGTTTCCAAGACAAGAGGGATGACGGGCGCGCCAGGGGGGAGGGAGGTGGAGTGTTTAGCATGTGTGAGACGTGCGGAGTGTGCACTAGGTACACGAGGAAGTTGTGGGTGGTGCAGAAGGATAGTAACACCGCGATGGCTGTTAGTTTGGTCCGTTCGTGAGGGCTTTGTGGCTCGCCGATGCGCTCCTGGCAGCAGGGAGCCTCTCTCACTCATGTCTTGTTGTCATGCCCGTCCAATGGCAAAGTCTTCCTCAAGATCTACGGCACACCCAGTCGCCGTCTACGCGTACAACGGAAGCAAGCCCTACGCCGACAAACAGGGTAGGTGGATGAGGCACAATCTTGCGATAAGGAGCCTGCGAGACCAGAGAGCACGACATCGGACCCAGTTCATCGACATTTGTACACGTGTGCTGGGTCCCGGCCGATTGTGTTCAGATTGATGATTCGCCACTCCTGACACAACAACAAGCGGGGAAACAATTTCAACCAGGAGAACCTTTCTCGCTCAATTCTTACCCCATGTTCGCGGTGTACGTATCGCCGTAGTGTTGCGGGGTGGATCATTCTTCGCAAAATGCACCTGAAGAACGCGAGGAGTACCGTCCGTAGCCGTGGTGTTGCCATGTGGAAAATATTACGCAAAACTTTACCTGATGTACACGAGTATCGTCCCCACAGAGCCCATGGCGTAGCTGCCGATAGCTGCAAACGACACCGGTGTGCCCAAGTCCGCGGAAAGCGAAGTACCCTAAACACGAGTACCAACGTTTCGTAGCGGTGGACGGGCGGAGGGACGAATGCTAAAGTACTTGAAGGCGGGGGGGGCGCGGCCTCGGAACGGGGGCAGGTGAAGTCAGGGGCGAGAGCAGCTTGCGCCTGTTGCGACGACAGCAACGCCTTCGTTGGGAGGGTTAGAAACCCCTGTCACCACTAACTGATGTTTGTAGTAAGGCATCGACTGGTCAAGGGAAGCACGTCCACTACGCGGTCCCAACGCTAATACTATCGTAAGAGCCGAGAAATCCACTCGGCTCTCGACAAAAAGATGAAGCTTTGCCAGGGACAAACTGGCACACACGTTCCGCGAGTGTGGTACCTAGGAGTGAGAGCTACCTCTTTGCCAGTACGCCAGACAAGAGCAAAAAAATAACACACCATACAAATGCGGACGGGCTAGAGAACCCGGTGGTTTCGCTGCTTGGAACATGCGGCAACACAGCAAGACCAAAGAAGGGTGAAACGGCTGTTGTCTCGAATGAAGCAGGGTTGACCAAGCTAAGCTTTCAGACATCGGATTCCTCCTGGGAAACGAGGTCGAACCAATCCGCGACCTGCGGAACGCGACACGCACACACCTTTTCCGCCTCGGCCCTAGCAATCAGGACCTCCTTCCTCAACTTCACCAGCAGGGAGCAGCAGAAAAAGTTCCAGAGCAACACGATGCCCAAGCCAAAGGTCCCCGACACCAATCCGCTGCCTTGGATGGCGTAGGGAAGCCCGAGCATTCCCGCCCCGAAAGCGATGTTGACAATGTTCATGATAGTGTCGGTGGAGGTGCCGTCCCCGCCCTCGCCATCGGAACGTACCTTCGGAGCAGCGGCGGCGGTCGCCGCCGGGGGAGCTGCAACGAGTCTGCTGCTTTCCGCCATTGTGGCTGCTCGTTGAGACGCTCGGCACCTCTGCTTCAGCGTATGTCGGTCGAGAGATCAGCGTCCCCTCGTTCACCGTTCGGCGTGCGGTCTGCGTCAACACATCGCAGTACAACAGGAAGGGATGAACAAGTGTCGGATTCGAGTGTCGCGTGTTCGGTGGGCACCTCTGAAAGGTCGACAACAAGGTCGGCGTGCTTGGGAAGAGCCCCAAGCCCGGAGAGAGACCACAATCAACATGTGTTAGTCAACTGGAAGAAGAAACGCAAAGACCCGAGTATAGAAAAGAATACATAGAGAACGAACCATCGAACCGTTTTCTCGGTGTTCCTATATTTTTTTCGTTTTTTTCGTTCGCACAATCGATGATTAACTCATCGCCAATTATCCTGAACTCTTTACCTAATAGATGGCCAGAGAAGAATTTGGTTCGTTTGTGTAGCAAGAGGAGTAACAAAAAGTGTGCCTAGAAAGATTTCAAGTTCGTTTTACTCGGTTTTTGTCGACGTTTATCGTACAACATGATGTCACAGCAGCCGTTTCCTATCTATCTGTCTTTCATACATAAACCTAACACACCCAACAAGCATCACACAGATTTGTTGCTGAGTCAGACTAATATCATCATGCTCTCATGCACCTTCCTACCACCAGACGTATGAATGATGATCGTATGCATAGACGAACGTCACTACTTCACGCTACAGCGAGCTTGCATGGCAACTAGCCTAGACATACAAAGCAGGTGGCACCCACACAAAAAAGCACCCACTAATTCTCCTGTCGACCTTCCCCTGCCAACTTTTGGGGCTCACGTAGAACAGCAGAGTAGTGTATATCTCCGCTCCGATCGCATGCGGTCATCATCACGATACACATCCAACACATGACAACACACGATGTACAATGCATATGATGCTTTGCATACAACAGAGTTGCACATTGTTTCTTGCAAAATACGGTACAAGTAGTGGTCCCGCTATAGTGCTGGTGCGGTCCAGCCGACTTCACCGGCATTATAGCAGGCCCCCGGCATAATATACTGCTGTAAATGCCTGAATAGTGCCGGTTCCGGCATTATTCAGGTTCTGAGAAGTCCGCTATAATGCCGGTACGGCACTATTCAGGAAATCATCGAGTTATTCAGCACGAAAACGTGATCATACGCCAGCATGTACACCACAAGCATCGCGAGATGGGGAAAGAAAAGTAGATGCAGTGTCAAGAGGCTTGGGAAGCATGCTGCGGCCGAGCATCATTCAGAGGCGCGTGCATCGATGGGCCGTATCTCATACACTCAAACGTATCTGTAGGTCCGCTGCAGTTTATTCACAGCAGCGTCTACTTGAATGCACAAACTCGTCCTCCGATACCCTGAGTTGTCGTTCTGACCCGATGCCATCCCCGACTCGCAAAACACACGTAAGATATATCGTAACGCAAACATCGGAAAAAAACAAAGCAAAAAAACCAAGAACATCTGAACACACTCAAGTGCAACCTATTAAACGGGATACAAAAGATCTGAGGCACCCACCTGTAGCATACGCATATTTCACCGGCATTATACCGGGCGACCGACATTATTCGACCGGCATTTACCGGGACAACTACTGATGCTTCCATCATACATGTCGAATAAAATGCAGGGATGGTCATCTTCTCGCATGCTACCGGCTACCGGCCCGACATCGTGCCAGCACTCTAGCCAGTAACTCGTCGGCCGATACGTCGATACATAAAGGGACACAAAAGACACTGCTGTGTGTATGCGGATTCTATGAGGTACTTGTAGGGCAAGGGGTGCTTCTTACAAGAGGAATCCGCACGTACGTGAAGAAGGCCGTGTTGCATGATCATAAGATTCTGCCGGCCCTCCTCGAGAAGAGCCTACTACTGCGGTACTCTCGCTCGACACAAGCTCTGTCTTTGTTTTGGAAGCAACTCTCACTTGCTCACACTGCTCGGCTGTCTCGGCAACTCTCAGCAAACATTTTCACGTGATGACACATTTCTTCCTAGCTCTCGGACCCTCGGACCCTCCCCGCAGCGGGGCGGAGAGTTGATGTTGCGAACGTTCCACTTGTCACCCAGCAGTTCCGCAGCAGCACCTGGTCTAGACGAGACATGTTACCTGTCGGCGCCGCAACAGCACCAAGACGGGGGCCCACGATACACTTCTCTCGACGCAACTTCTGTGCCTCCAGAGCAACGGAAGCACTTCTTGTAGCAAGCATACGCATACCGTATGAACTGTACTCCTGTTGTATGCATAGCACACAGAACACAGAGGCCACACCTCGAAGCAACCCGTAACGGAAGTCGGCGCCTGTCTGTGTCTCCCAAGCGGCTGCGGAACAGAAAACCGCAGTCAAGGAGCGTCCGTGGATTCAACCCAGGGTTAGGTGCTTCCAGTGTAGGCCCTCGACCTCTCCGCGCTCTCTGAAACACGCAGGATGACTCCACACTCCACACTATGTTTTCTATTCCGTTTCTGCTTCCCAGCTACTATAGCCTCCCAGCAGCCCACGGATAGATCCACGCACACGGTGCCTCCCGCCCGTCCCACCCCCGGGTTCACGTAATCGATTTGACGTGCCCCCCATTTTCATTTTTCCTGTGGTTTCGCCAACAGCAACCGCTGTCTCTGCTCGGCTCTGTGCACCCATCTCTCATCTCTCTGCGTAGAGGCACAACGAGGTTGGGAAATTAGCAGACCGCTATGAATCCGTCTCTGACAGGTACCGTGCTGAAAAATAAATGGAAGCTGGGCGCTCTGGTGGGATCAGGAGGGTGTGCGGAGGTATACGAAGCGATCGACGCCCGGGCAGAAAGCGCGGGAGCATCGGATGGGCCGTTTGTTGCCAAGATCGCGCCTCTGCCTGTGGGCCTCCCTCCCGCCATGACCAAGGGGAGGAAGCGAAAGAAAACGGAAGAGGAGAAGCATGCGGATATGATCTACTACGAGTACACGCTGTACAAAGGTTTTCTAGCCGAACACGGAGGGGTCGTTGAGGTGCGTGCAGCTGTGTACAGGAACATTCTAAATACAATACTTGTATGTGTGCTGCGATGTCGCATACTTCTACTTACACTCAGCCGTAGCAACCGAGGCTGCTCGTCAGCCAACGCTGTAGCACGTGCGAAAGGTGCTGATGGCATCGAGTTGATAACCAACCGAACAATTCGTGTGGGTCTACCCGCGTTCAAGCGTGAGTGTCAGGCCACAGCACATTGTATGCACCTACCCATTCCACGCGGAAACCAGCAGCCACCGCGGCGTGCGAGTTGGCTTATTTTTCAACGGACCGGCAGCTTTGCATGCCGAGGGGATGACATGTACAAGATGATACAAGACGATAGCCAACTTCGGTTCCTTTATTTCTTTTGTTCTGTTGCAGCAGTCGCGGCTCCTCTGTGCCCCAGCACCCTACTGTCCTCGGGGAAATACGGCACAGGCGGCCATTTCGACTCGGCACTCACACACGTACAGCGGGTGATGTTGCCCTGTGACAACCCGCGGACTTGGTGGGGATGGGGAAGGAGGCTTTAGACTAAGGGGGACAGGGGAACGAAGACTAGACTTGAACAACCGCGGTTTTGACCAATCACGAACGTGTGACAGGTCGCTGTCACCTGTGTCGTTGTATATAGTGGGCATACCATAAGAGGTGGGAACGCCTAGACGGATTGATTTCAAAGCTCGACTGCTCAACAATCAATTGTGCCAACACCAACAACTGAGAAAGCTGCATGTAGTTTTTGGGAAACACCTTGTCGAGGGCTTTCCGTGGAATTATCGGGCTCTTTCCGCTCTCCCCTTGGTTGTGAGAAATCGAGTTTTGAAAGTCGGTCTATAGGGGGTGCCGTCTGTCCACCTCTTCGGTACTGGTCGAGTGTGGAGCAGGCGTGCCGTTCGTAAGGAAAAGCTACGTCTACACTTGCAGTTCCGCCACGCGGAAGGGTGAGGGATAAGGGTCGGTCTCAACGAAGAAATCAGATCTCGAAATCACATTCAGATTTGGTTAGAAGACCGTAAGATCCACAGAACTCTTTCGTTGATTGGCTGAAATGTTATGGAACCCGTCGAACCTTTAGGACTTGAAACAGGACGACCCAAAACCAAATCGGGATTTGAAAAAAGGTGAAATAATTTAGTCGGATCCCGATTTGGGTGAACAGCGTCCATAGTTGCGGGACCACGGTCTACTCGCATGCACGGCGCGTGCCCACCTACCCCCATCCACACGAACTCCATCCACCGCCGAGCACAGACGAAAGAGAGAGCAAAAAAAGCCAACCCAAAGGGAGGGTGACTGCGCATCGTTGTTGCACGTGACTGGTGCCGAAAAAAACGTGTGTGGGATGTGTTGGTCTGTGGGGCAATCTCCCGTGGGTTGTCGAACTTCAAATGCACAGACGAATTGGCGGCTTTCCGTCGGACGAGGCTCGATTCAAACTCTCACATGCATATAGACATCGTGTCAGTACCGCACAGAGGCCATGTACGCGTTTGTGTGTGCTTGTCGGGAGCGATAACTCCTTATGTGGTGCGGCCACGTCATAACAGTACGTTACGACAGCAATCTGGCAGTTGGCAAGCGGCGGACCTCTCGGGTTGTTCGCGGTGGACTGCAGAGATTCGTTTCCATTTGGCAGATCTCCCGTTAAGACACACAGGCCATTTCTGTCCGGATTTGGGTAGATCCGACTCTTTTACTCTTATATCGAAATGTGATTTCGAGATCTGATTTCTTCGTTAAGACTTAAGACCGACCCTAAAGGGGTTAGGTTGGAACCGTCGCGCGGGAGGAAAGACGGAGGGATTGGGAAGGCGAGGAGAGCGGGCGAGGCGAGGGTAAATGTAAAACATAGAGAGAGAGGAAACATCTTGGCGTTTGTCGCCACAACAGCAGCACCGGTGGTCAGGAAAACCAGCACCGAGACCGAGGGACCATACCACGAAAACTTCTAGCACTAACTAATGACAAACGCTGCCAAACCCGGTGGTGAACCCCTTCGCCTCCTCCCAGCCTACATCCAATTGTGCCTACAACAATCTGCCTGTTTCCATTCCGTCCAGCAGTGTGATCCATTCATGCCAAACCACGGCTGTCTTGTGCGAGAAATAAGACCATTACCCAATGAAAAGATGCTGAGCCGGTCTGCGTTGTGCAGGGCACCGGCCGTTGTCTTGCTCATCACCACCGTATCCGTTGTGTTGCTCTGGTCACCGCAGTCTGTGGCTGACGGCGTTGACAAGCCCTTTGCGAAGAAACAAAAAAATAGGCTACTCACGCATCGGGTTCTTGTTGAAACAAGTTGTTTTCGAAATGCTGATCTTCCCCGAAGATTTACCCGAAATTCCTTGACTTCTTCCGGGTAAAGAAAAGTAAACATCGTACACAGCAGTTTTTTTTTTTTTGTGCCAGCTTTCGATAGAACGTTCGTTGAGGGCCAGCCCGCCTTCTCTCTTACCTACGAATTCGATCTATTCCATGTCGCGCTTATCCTTGGGGATTTCATTTCCCCCCTCTGGAAACCAAAACAAACGAAAACAGATCCCACCCGGGGGCTACGGCGAAGACCAGAACCTGCGTTACCTCGTGATGAGCAGGCTTGGTCCGGACGTGGAAGCCGCGCTAAAGAAGAGCGAAGGCTGGTCGGTGGCTCGCAAGGCCGGCTACGCGAGACAGATGCTGGCCCTCCTGCGCACCCTGCACGAGAGCTGCAGGATGGTGTTCATTGACGTCAAGCCAGGTGCGAGGGAGTCGCGAACGTAGACGGGGGTACGAACCATCGAAAGCATGCGAGTCTATTGTGGCCGTGGTAGAAGGGTTGCGCGGTTTCGATGTTGATCCTTGAGCATGGGACGGGCGCTTTGCGGGGTGCTGTATAGGTAGGTAGGTTTGGAAGCTGATGTCGCGCGGCGTGGTGGAAGAGGTATTTGTTTCTGCGGTCGAAGTACTCGAAGAGATGGCGGCAATCGAAATCACTGATACTTCAGGACGAACGTTGTGTTTGCATAGTGTTATATTTAATGAACTTTATGTGAGGCTTGTGGGGGTTGCTTGGCTAGGAGTTGGTCGGTATGTACGGGAAGAGCGCATGGCCTTGTGTTTTATTCCAGCACCAACCTTGGGAGGTGAAAAGGGTTCTCATCCTACAGCGGTGCAGCTGATGGTGGCGAGAGAGAGAGAGAGAGAGAGAGAGAGTAGAGAGAAAGACCGGGGGGGTCACACAGAACCGAAATAGCTGCATCACTCCCAACACTGCCCCTCGCTGCCCCCCCCACTTGCTGCCGCGTCCCATCGTAGAAAATTTCATGTTCGGGGTGCCGGACTCAGCCGATGAGGATAAGATCTTCCTGATCGACTTCGGGCTCAGCGCGAGGTTAGTCGCCGTAGGACCAACGTCGGAGAAATCAGAACCTCATTTGGTTGTGTGTGGTGGGACCAAGATGTTGCTTGTTTCCTCTTTTCGCGAGAGTGAAGCTTTCTCGTGACGTCGACACGGTCCATGCTGAGCATATCATAATTGACCACTCCCCGACTTCCTCTAGAGAACGGTGCATGTAACAGCATTTCTTAGGCCGACTCGCATTTCAACAGGGGGCGCCATTCGCTCAGCCAGCGAGACAGATTCAGGCCAGAGGGTAGATACACGAAACAAATCGACCTTTGCCTTGGCATGATGCGCGTCCTTTTGGCTGGTGCTTGACACCAGGTATACCGGACCGGCAGGCGCAATCAAGCCCCAGGGCCAAAGCGCCCAGATCCAGGGCACCCCGGAGTTCCTGTCTCTCAAATGCCATGGGGGTGCCAGCGCTGGAAGGTATGGGAGTCAGGGTGGACCTTGTTAAAAAACTGTTGCATCGAAAATCGAAATCGAAATCGAAATTAGATTTGATTTTCGATGTCGGGTTGGCTCTACACAGCGCAGGCGGGGTATCGAAATCGAAAATCAACCTGGAAGAGGCGAACAAGGCCCGTACATGCCGGTTGCGATGATTCAAACCATGACCATGAGAGCCAAACGGCATCCAAGACAGCGAACGATAGCTCCGAACAACGGCCATAATCAGGCGGGTTGGGGGTCTTTGTCTCGCATCGATACGCTTCGAACTCAGCGAGCAATATGTGATTGAATGGGGCGTGCTGATGTAGGAAAGCCAAAATAGCTGCCGTTGAACTGCGTTTACAAAGAAATAATTTCACGGCGATGACTCTCTCTCTCTCAACTTAGGGCAGATCTCGCTCGCATCACCAAGCAGTCTGTAGGTGGCTAGACGAGTATGGAGGCATGTACGATTCTGTGAGGGTGTGGCAGCCAGCTTGATGTTCCGGTTGGCATTTTCAATTTTCGATTTCGAGTCTGTTCGTGCTCGCTTATGATTCTAGCATATCGGAGAATATTCGGAACTTTTATCCCCAGATCGAAAAACCGGCGGCGGAACACTGGAGCTCTGTCCAATCAGTGACATTTTCGATTTTCGATTTTCGATTTTCGACGGAATAGTGGTCTGACAAGGTCCACCCTCAGTGAAGAGGCCCCAACCGCAATTGAGGCTCGAAGTAGGATCGGTTTTGCGCGGGGGGCTGGCGGGACAATTGGTTTTGTTGAGGCGCATGTCTGTCGACGTTTACCGCTGGCGCGCTCTTTTTTCTTGTCTTGTTTTCCGTCCGCTCTTTGCCACACCCCCTTGTGCTGACACAAAGAAAGGTGTCTGTTGCACGGTGTACTTGTATGCTTTTACTGCCCGAGCTATTATTCGCTCTTTGGCCCGTGCCCCCCATGTTGCGGTGTGAGTTTTTGCAGCACGGCAGATATATGTCCTGTGTCCGCTGAATTTCGGTTGACTCCTTCCGATTGGATCGTGTGTGTGTGCGCGCGCGTGCAGGTGCGACGACCTCGAGTCTCTCGGCTACGTGATCGTGGCCATGCTGAAGGAGGGCGACAGAGCCCTGCCTTGGAGCGGGTCGACTAGCGTCAAGGACGGCCTCGCATCCAAGAAGTCCACCACGCTCGAAGAGGTGTGCGAGGGATGCCCGGCGGGCATGCTCAAGTACATGAAGGCCGTGCGCGGCTTGGAGTACGAAGAGACTCCCGACTACGACAGCCTCGACGCCATGCTCAAGTCCATGGAGAGCGGCGGGGCGGCAGCAGGCGGGGCGAGAGGAGGACGCGCCGCACCTAAATCCAAGACTCCGGCCGCCGCCGCTGGCGCTTCGACCCGCGGATCATCTAAGGCCGCGTCACGGGAGGAGGAGCGGGACGTGGGGGCGTGTGTCGACGACGGGAAGGGTAAAGGAAGGAAGGGGAAGGGGCGAGGAGAGGCGTCATCCGCGAAGGCGCCGCCGCCGGCACCTGGGTCTCCCAAGCAGCGCGCCACGACGGCGGTTCGGCGTAGCCGCCGGCTGTCGTCGCCGAAAGACGGGGAGGAATTCCATGACGCGCTCCAAGAGCACGGCATGGACGAAGGGGAGGAAGAGGAGGAGGAGGACCTCCAAGTCACGAAGGTTGTGAACGGGGCGGCGAATAAGGGGACAGGCCGGCGAGGCACCAAACCTACGGAGAAACTATCAACGGCGGCGGCGGCGGCTGTCAAGAAGAGCACTCGCGCCAAGGCTACAAAGGCGAAGGCTAACGGGGTCTTCCTGCTTGAGGTGTGTTTGCGCCGAGGCGAACATGGTGTCAGGACGGTTTGTGTTGGTGGTTCGGAGGGCGCGAGCGAGGTCCGGCGGGGGGTGCGCTAGAGAAGCACGTTGTACGGGGGGGTATGAACGTGGGTCGTTCCAATTCTTGTTGCGTTGAGTCTACGACGACTTCCCAAACAAAGACAAGCGCCGATGGTTGCTCATTGACCACGCACCCAGAGGAAGAGAGGCTTCCACTCGTCATTACGTACCCAAACAGAAGTGCCTTCCATACCCAAACGGAAGCACTTTCCGTACCCCACGGAAGCACGTGCAATTGAAAACAACACCCGGCTGGTATGCATACCGCGCGCTCTGTCGATGGCTACAGGTGGTTTCAGGTCCCCATGAAGGGGAGACGCTCAGGATGAAGGCGAGCGGTGCTGAGGTCCGCGTTGGGCGGAACGCGCCCAGGAGGAACGGCCTGCGGCTCGACAAAGACTTCGAGGTTTCGGACAAGTGCGGTCTGTGGTGCAAAGCCGTCGGGCGTTGTCGGGCTTCCCGTCATTGTTCTCTTTCCCGACCTCGCCGTAGAGAGTACCAACATGTCGTATTGTGCTCATGCCCTGTGCTCATGAGGAGCATGCCGACGAGCGATCCATCCGCGCCACAAAGATTTAGATTTTTTGCTTTCCGTGAAGTGGAGGTCGTGCTCGTTTCCGCGTGTGTCCTTTTGAGCGATGACTTCTGAGCTCCACTCCAGATTGACCGGATGCTCTGTAAGGCCTGGTTGGGCTCGTAAGGATGGTTGGTGACAACGAGTCGCCCGCTGGTGTCATTTCGCCAGGTGCTGCGGCAAGCTCGGGCTTGCAACGAAACCGGCAGCAGTTTCGTACGTTGGCGCGCCAATAATGAGCCTGTTTTCCGCTGGTTCTTTGTTGACGCGTGTTTTTGTCCTCGGTGGTGCGCCCTTTCCCCAGGCACGCCATCTTACGCCCAGGTGCAGATGGGATCGGCCTCGAAGACCTGGGCAGCCTGAACGGGAGCTTCGTTAACGAGGACCGGCTGGAGGGAGCCGCCGTGCTGCAACACGGAGACGTGCTGCAAGTCGGGCAATCGATCGTCCAGATCACTGGCTAAGATTTTTGTAGCCTTTCTGTCGGTACTCTTTCGCTGAATTTACCCACGTCAGTATCTGTTTTATCACGCAAGTGACGTTAGCCCGTACGTAGGCCGTGGCGTGAATTATTTTCAAAGGACATGCAAGAGAAATGCTGACGCATTTCCCTTTTTTTGTCCCCACCGTCTTAGGTCTTTTGGCACCGCGTTAGAATTGGTGGAGGTTGTCGTTGCTTGTTTGTTTTGATGGCGTATCCGTGCAGCAACTGTATCAAGCACATTGAGTTCGTCTAATATGTTGTGAGGGTAGGGCAGCTTTCATATTCCGATATACATTAGCAGTCGTGACTTTTCTCCTAGAGTTTATGTTGAAGGCAGCAAGTAGAGGATGCTTGAGTCGTCCCATCGGAGGTAGGCCCCACGGAAACTTTGAAAACCTTGATGTTTCTTCTTTGTTTGCGTCGAATCTGCGCGCGCCATGTATGTTGATGTATCATACGTTGTGCCGAAAGTGAGCCATGTCGCTGGAAATCTAAAAAGGTGTGTGTACATTTTCTTGTACGAGTGCAGACGAATGCGAGTTTGTACGAATTAAGATGTTCCATTTGCGGACATCTTGTCGTGACGGGATCAGATATCTTCTTAGGCTGCACCGACCCCCTTTCTAGTAATGAAATCAGCGATTACACTATATATCAGCATTTCTGCCGTATGGGAGCTCCAATCCGTGCTTGCATTGTCAGTATTGCCTCACTGTCATACAGCTTGGGCTGGTCTGCCTCCAACAACTTCGCGAGGACGTTG
The DNA here is from genome assembly GCA_000310025.1 of Ectocarpus siliculosus. Classification (NCBI taxonomy): domain Eukaryota; class Phaeophyceae; order Ectocarpales; family Ectocarpaceae; genus Ectocarpus; species Ectocarpus siliculosus. Next base: position 9,104,117 of record FN649727.1, on the reverse strand, counting down.
CAACATCTACAATCTCGTTAACGTACACGACAATCACTAAGGACGCATTTCTTTTTGGAAAGCATCCAACGACGTCCCTACGTGACGTAAGATATCGCACTCCCTGGACTGATTTCGAAGCTCCAATGCTCCGCAACAAAAAGAGTGGCGGTGCAAAAAATCGTCGCGTTAGATTGTGGTGGAGAGCTTTCCAACAACATATCGTGTGATTTGGGCATCCTCTTTGTCGTCGAGTAGCCGAGCGTTGACAATCGGTCCAGCGGTGGTGATATCGTCTGTCAACCTGGGAAGAAAGTGATGGTACGCGGTTTCATTCTGCTCGGAGCCACGGAACGAGAAATCCTTCTACACAATACAACCAACAACCAACAGAGGCGCGTAGCATGTACTCTTCTACACAATACAACCAACAACCAACAGAGGCGCGTAGCATGTGCCAATCATAGAACTGCCATCCCCTAGTATTTTCGAGTGCATTGTGGTTGACTTGTTGGTCTGGGCCTGTCGAGAGTGAAAAGTAACCGTGTGTCTGCCCCTCCAAATAAAACATAAAAAAAATGGTCCATAAAACATGAAACCGCAAGGGGCAACACCGCGCGACGATCTACCAGATCTCCGGAGAACGGAGATCTCTCGCGTATCCAACCAAGATTTGCGCTCGACCAACGCCCATATTACATGCCGAACGAGTCCTCAATGGTAGGGCAGGACCAGCTGGCCGTAGACAGCGTGGAGTCCAGCTTCAGAGCGGCCGTCGCCAAGCAAGAGGACGTGTTCACCCTCACCGCCCTAGCACACCTCCTCGCCGACCTCGGTCGAAACGACGAGGCTGGATCGTTCTTCGAGAAGGCCCTGAAATGCCCCCACCACGCCACCAAGCATGGATCTCCGTCGTCCGACGGCGAGACTAGAGGCCTGGCCATGGGGTGGTACGCGGCGCTAGTGGAAGGAAACGGCAGCGAGGGGGCAGTTAAGGCCGAGGGGCTGTACAAGCGGGCGTTGCGGATTAACGACAGAGATGCGTTGGCCATGGGAAACTACGCCGTTTTCCTGCACAAGATCAAGCGGGACCACCGTGTGAGAATTTTATGCATGTAGCCGGGACTGGACAGCAGCGTGAACTCTTTTGCGACCAACATGCGGTTGCCAACTCGACGTCAACGAGCCTGTCGCAGACTGCTCTCGTTTCTTAGGAGACGTCGTGCTCAAAAGGAAAGACTTCATACCGGAACGATGATGTTTGTTTGCCGTCCAAATCATTATTCTCTCCCCACAGGCCGCCGCAACCGCATACAAGAAGGCGGTGGAAGCGCACCCAACGCACTCGTCCATATTATGCAAGTACGGGGGCTTCGTAAAGCACGTGGAAAACGATTACGAGAAGGTATGCATACCTCAAACAAGTCCCTGCTAGGGTGTCGAATCTCGTGCTGCTGTTGTTGTGTACAATCCGGTGCCTTACGAACATACGTTACCAAGTCGTGCCTCGCACGATACGGCAGAGTCACGCGGACAAAAAAAATGAGCTGCACATTCCATAGCGCACGACGAGTTTCATCACTTTTTCTTGTGTAGGTGCTAGGTACGTTTTGCTTGGGTGCACTGCACTGCTCCACTACACAGACCTATGTACAGACAAGAGACAAGTGTTTTTGCTTTCCTCTCCGTTTTTGTCTTCCCTCTCGTGTGTCCTACCAACTCCACGAAGCACCTTGCTTGCTTCATGATCGGGATCAGGAACTCAGAACATTATTGGCACCATCTCTACACTGACCCACGAGTTGCCTCTTCAATTGAAACGCGGTGTCACCTCATTGTATTCGCTCTAAAAGGCCAAGACGTTGTTCGAAGCAGCCATCGCCGCAAATCCGTCGCATGCGGAAAGTCTGGGCAACCTGGCGGTGTTGCTGCACGGGCAGCTCTGCACCTCAGCGCCGCTGCTCGACAAAATCGAAGGGTTGTACAAGCGTGCGGTGCATGCCGATCCCGTCAATGCGAACAACTTCTCGAACTTCGGGCTTTTTCTCGCTGAGGTAAAGAAAGCGAGTTTGGGATCATTTGGGCACGCACGGATCAAGGCTTCAACAGAAAATCCTGCACGGTAGTCTACTGACTACGGTTGTTGCGTTGTGATAATTTTCAGCCAGGTGACGGCGCTTGCAAACCCACCGAGAAACCCTAGACTACTGCTGTAGTAGTGGATTGGCACCGTCCGATCATTGAGATATGGTCATTTATTTGTTGCCATCGGTTTTGATCTCTCAGACACGATTGAGGGGCGCACAGAGAAATAAGAAATACTTGACGTGGGCATTTTGAAGAAGAACCACCTTCTGTTTGTACGTGTACGGAACAGCAACTCGAACACTGCCTATACCCAACCCTTTGAGCCCCCTGCCCGGCGGTACCGACCATTCTGCGTCTGAACGCACAATGTGTACCTGTTTGCCCCACTGATGCCTCATCACCCCTTCCATCCCGAATTCCGTCGGTCTGGGTCGCATCAGAAACGTGGAGATGTTGTCGGAGCGGAGGCGTTGTACAAGAAGGCTCGCGCGATCGACCCCTTCCATGCCAACTCAATCTATAACTACGCCGTCTTGCTCGATAGTAGCCTGAAGCAACAGGAGGTGAGGACCTCTCATTTTGTACCCGTTGCTATCGCCTAAGAGGGAAGAAGGTAGAGAACGTATTTCCTAGAGGCTGAGTAGAGACTACCCTGCCACGTGTAGTGGACGGTGGACAGACAAGTGTGTCACCCTAGACAACGGCTCCGTGCGTAGGAGAACAAGAAGCCAGTCACAAAGCTGAAACAAACTTGAACGCGTTTTTTCCGCATGGCGGCAGGGAGTTCCCGCCCTAAAATACCAAAAAAAAGTCGAGTGACGTACCGTTTGTCACGTCGACAGCAAGACCACCCACCCCATCGTTCCGTCGCCGCAACAAAAAACTCTCCTTGTAGCTGGTAAAGAACCTGCATCCCGATATCAACGCGCGATCCAATACAGCAGTTGCATGCTCCTGGCACTTTACTGGTAAAGGTGTCCGCAGCCACTGCAAACATTGCGAGGACTGTATCGTTCTCAACCGCCGAGGATGGAACCGTGCTTCAGATCGCTTGTCCACCCTCCCTTCCTTCTGTTCACAACAACCGGCTTTCCAGCGGGCCGAGGCGATGTATAGACAATGCTTGGTTGTCAACTCGGAACACAGCTACGCTCTGTACAACCTTGCCGTCCTCAAGGAAGAGACCACGAAGAACGGCGACTATTCTGAGGTAAAGGCGGACGTTGAGGTCAATTGTGGACATAAGTTGTTTGGCACTGGTTCGTTTGGTAACCTCGCGACCTCCTGACGTTTGGGCACGTGAGCTTGGAAGTCGGTACAGTGAAGGGAACTGGGAGCTTCTCTCATCTTCATGGGTCCGAAAATGTGTAGATAAGGGTTACTTCATGTGTCGAAGGTTCGCCTTCACGGTCGACGAGGGAAAGGAACAACGATTTTAACCCTTCTCGCGAACAACAATACTTCTAGTTGTTGACGAGAGCGCCGCGCAACTCAGCTGCGCTGAATATCGCAATAATACTTTTGCCACCTTAGGCGAAGCAGCTATTCGAGCGAGCGGTGAGATCTAGCCCGTCTGACGCGTTGACACGAGCGGACTATGGGCGGTTCCTGGCTATGGTTGAGAATAACTTGGAGGGTGCACTCGAGAATCTGAGGGAGGCGATTCGGTGCGATCCGGACTGGTGAGTAGAGGTCAGGTACACCACCTGTTACTCCTGGCGAGCTCGTACACTATCGCTGGTGCCACACAATCTCTGCGCCGAGTAAAAAGAATCTCCTCGCGGCGCCCAACCTTCAATCCCCCTCGCAGCACCACAGCGCAATTCAACCTCGGCAAGCTCCTCCTCCAACGCCGACGTACAGAACCCGCCTCAGAGGGGTCCGGTGGCATCAGACGGAAGGCTGCAGGTGGCGACGCGCGAGAGGCCAAAGTCCTGCTGCGGAAAGTAATTCGAGACAACGAGGAGCATTCGGGGGCCCAACTTTGCCTTGCGCATGCCCTTGCGGAGGAAGGAGGTGCGAGATCCTCGTGGGGTGATGCTAATAGCACACGTTGATATCGATGACATTGCTCGTTAGAGATGGGTCCTTTCTGTCTATCCTTGAAGTACGTGCCTCACTGATGGAAGACTGTACATACTTGAACTAGCGCGGCGTGCCTGAACCCGCTCTCTGTCGTTTCAAAGAAGCGGCCCTCGTCTTTATTTTTTGGTGTACGACTGAAGCTTGCTCCCACCCCCGCCCGCGCCCCCCTCTTCATCGATATTCATTGTATTTTATTTCTGCTGAGTGAAGACTTCGAAGACGCCGCAAATCTTTGCAGGGCGGCGTTGAAAGGAACGGCGTGCACAGACGTGGCGGCCATGTCGAACCTGGCGGCGTTGCTAGGAAGGAATGGCATGTCAGACACCGTCATCGCAACGTGAGAGACCAAACGTGACGGCAAGCAAAGAGTAATTACGTGATGTTGATTGACCAAGGTGAAACCACAGTTTTGTGTTGGGTTGAGCATGTGTAATGCGACACTGGAGCTAAACACTTTGTTGTTGTATTTGTAGGATTTACGTTAAACAGAGAGAAACTTGTCCGTTTGTCTAACTTAGGGCGCATAGGATACGTCCGCTGAAAACCGACGGCGATCCCTTCTCTCTCTCGAAGGAGCCCTTCTCAGCTCTTCAAAAAGCTTAAGAAGCCATGAAACCTTTCTTTCCGAAAGTTTGCGCGAGCAGTTCACGGGGGTACAGAATGCGCACCAACGGCAAGAGCTCCCATCACAGTTTCCTCCGTGAGCTACTTCAAATGACATGTGTCAGTGGACGACCACTCGTGATGAACTTCCCCCGTCTTGTGTCACCTTGTCGTCCTTCGCCTCCGAAACAAGAGCGGACAATCTGTTGCAACATGCAACTTCACTGTCCCCGACAAACGAAAGCCTGCTTCAGCAGCAGCTTCTGTTCCTCGAAGAGGTTAAACAAGACAAGCGTAGGAGCGAAACCGTGGCTGCGGCGTTGAAGAAGTGTTTGTTGTTGGCGGGGTATCGTAACTCGAGGAACTCGTCGTAGCGGTCTTGACGTGGTGTCAACGGCGAGCACAAGCATTAGTAACAACAGGAAGGCCTCCATCGATTCGATTGTGGAGGGCGACGAAAGACAAGGGGCGGGGGCATGTTTGTGTGCGGCGTGCCATACTGCCCTGGCAGGCAAGTTCACGTTCCGTCCTTGAAGTGTCAGTGTCTGGTATGTATCTATTCTTGAAACTTCAAATAGTCAAATAGCCTTGAACATGAAAGTTTTTCTTCACCTTTCGACGTTCTCCATCGATTCCTTGGTACTGTATCCCACTTGCACCCCGAAGGATTTTTCATTGGCAGAACTTCGCTAGCGGACGTATGGGGGAGTCTCACGTAGCAAGCGTCGACGTCAGTTCTGCATGCACCGCGGGCAAGTGATGGATGATCTTGCGATGTGCCCGTCTCAGCCTAGGGAAGCGTGTCCTAGGTGCCACCCGTCGCCAACCTAGTTTTCGATTTGAACCGAGTCTTTCGGGTCTCGAGAACCCTGCTCATACATGTACTGCAGTACAACAGAAACACTTGTGTGTGACACGGATCGGAGCGCTTCACAAAGGGTAAGTATGTAGGATCGTGCGAGCATGGATTGTTTTTCGGGATGAAGGACGAGAGAGAAAGCGTGAGTAGTGGTACATGTTGGGCGGTGTTTCGCTGGGAGAGAGTTGGCCGCTTTCTCCTGTGGGCTTGACATGTTACTTCGCAAAGACAGACCTCGATTCGCACCTCTCTTATGACTGGGCGGCGATGCCTTTTGGAGTCTGGAGTCTCTAGCGGGCAGCAGTCTCCCTTTCTGACTACGCTACATTTGACATTGATGATTGTACATACTGTATGGCAGGGCACGCGATTCTAAGCTACATGAATATCATCTGAGTCCCGTTCCTTCGATGTTCTGGGTAATCTCAATCAGGTCGTTACTCTGGGTCAACGCGACCAGGTGCAATGTATTGCTTCTCCTCGCTAGGCCTGGCGGTACATCTGTGCTACATTGTCGTTGAACTTTCCAGACTGCAAGAAAACTACACAAAATGCTTCCTGCTCCAAAAACAAACGATAAACCTGAAGAATCTATCCTCGTACCCCAGCAAAATCGGGGAGCGTGCATCATCGGTTCTTTTTCGCCGACCAGAGGCCAACACGGGTATGTAGGGCGTGAGGAGGGCTTGATACACAAAATGAAACTAGGGAAAGTCGTAGTTAACCACGCGCACACCCCGTAGCATCGCACGTCCTGCCCTAGGTAGCATCTCTGCCTAAAGCTCTCTGTCGGCCTCTTCATCACTCAGAAAAATCCTCTCTCGCACCCACATTTAGGGCGTGGGCTGGTGGTCAGGCAACAAGGACTGCCCCGACGATTTCCTGAAACGGTGCCAGGAAAAAAACAATGGATGCTACCAAACTCACGGGACACCAAAGGAGGCACCGGCTAACTCACAATATCGGCGCTACGAAGTTCCGCATCAGTCAACGGGACATGCCCAGCTCTCGCAGTTCTATTTCAATCGATGGTACGTTATGAAGACACCACGGTTACGCCGTACAACACCCATACCGAGCTGTCGTTGGTCAAGCACCTTCAGTACGACCAACGCACAACGTACAACTATATTCACCATGCACCCACCACGTCGCGTGAACGAAGCAGTTCATCGCTCTTCATGCCAGCGCGAGTGGTGACCAACCTGGGTGTACACGGGGTGCAACATCCGTTCACAGCCGCGGAGTCCGCCCTCTGTACAAAACAGGATCGAGAAACACATGGAAACACATAAACGGAACGAACAACGAACGTGAGGACTACAATAGTGCATCCACGATGTTTCAGTCTTTGTTCAGTGCGTTGGTTCCATCTAAACTCATAATCCAAGCGACAGACGCACCACCTGCCTTGCACAAGTCTCGTCAAGGACATACCAAGCTCTGCTTGACGCGGAACCGTTCCATGGTAGATAAATCATTGCTACATTTCGCGAGGCTATCCATACCCGTTTGGGTTTGGGGATGTGTGGACCATTGCATTATGAAAGATCAACGGATTCGGGTGATTCGCGGACATGATTCCGACATACACCTAGAAGACACCAACGTAAAAAAAATTGTAGAAGTATGCCCTGTATTTCAATGTACAACTTGGCGAGTGCACGCCCGACAGGGTGGGCGATCACAGTCCCAACTCTACACGCAGGCACGTTGTGAGACATATGCAACCGAATCCTGCTGTTCACCCAGTTGTACAGCAGGGAATTCAACTCGTTCGCTAGATCTACAGCTCGTTGGCGCTGGCTCTGAATCAAAATTCGAACATTATGAGATGTATCACTCCAGCATTTACACTTGACTTGACCCAAGCATAGGAATAGCGAAGTGTTCTTCTATTGTCGATTGATCGGTGGCCGATACGCCTAACCCCCACCTTCACCAACGCTGCACCATTGCACCAACCCCCCACGAGTGATGAAGTACCATTACTACAATGCATCGCTGGTTGGTGGCCATGTGTGCGTGTTTGCTTGTTCGTTAGTGGTCTGTCTACCGTGTGCCTTTTTCTGTCTCTTGTTTCTTGTTATTTCCGTCCTGGTCCTTTTTTGTCCTCGCTCTTTTTCTTTTTTTCTTTTTCTCTTTCCTTCCTGTTTCCTTCCTGTTTCCTTTTATTTTTCTCTTTTTCTCTCTTTCCCCTTTTTCTCTCTTTTTCTCTCTTTTTCTGTGGCAGATGGCCTTGTCTCTTCTTGCGTTGTAAAGTACCAAGATTGAACCAAGGGGTGTACCTCTTTCTCTCTGGCCCGTGATGCTGACTCCTAGTCTAGGTTGTTACCTCGCATAGCGCGCAGAGGGAGCGGAGGACTCCAGAATATTTGTCGTTGATTTCTATTGACTTGCAGACCCCTCGGGGCCAGTTTATTTGAGTGTACCTTTTTAGGGTACGTTAGCCTGTGACCATGGGCATCGACCGCGTCAAGTGTTGGATCAGTACGGACATATGAAGGTACTGGGTAGAGACAGATCGGAACGGTTTTTAATGCGAAGACAACACCAATCAACAACAACCAACGCTTTGCATTGGCTGCTATTCCTCACAGGTGGGCGAGAAAAAAGTGGGGGACAGGACACAATCTAGTTGACGCGGACGACAAACCAATGTTCTCGTAGTGAATCAATACCCTCGCGAATTCGGTCTACCACAAGTTCCAGCCGTTGAAACACGGAACAGACGATATCTACATACGTTGCCGCAGTGCATATGGACCTGTGCATACACTCCGACTATACAGTACTTCTAGAAATCTGGCAATCACATCTCACCTCAGGGTCTACACGAACTCCATGATGGTCCTGAAGACGCCATCCTCGTGCAAGCCAACCACCTTCGCCACCAGCGCACTCAAGCCACCAGCAACAACACCGTGCTTCTCGCGCAGCAGTGTGCCTACTGCGACTCCCCCGGCTTCTCCAACAGGAGGGACGCTGCCGCTGCCAGACCCCGACCCAGCACCAACGCTCCGTGCTCGAACACTCCGGCCAGCCCCGGGACAAGTCCCAGCGTTGTCCGCTTTCAGCCGCACGCTGTTTGGGAAGGCACGGCACAGAACTAGCCAGCCACGTCGACGCCACGCTTTGTCTCTGGGTGCCCGTTGGAACATCTTCTTCACAGATTGCTTGTTCGCCCACGAAAGCGTGTACATGGACTCATTCTCTCTCCAAACGGTTACGGGGGTGTTGCCGAGTGAGTCGACCGCATTCTCGTCAGCACCCCATCGTAGCAGCAAGTCCATTGTCGTGGCCATCGCGGAATCACCGGAAGTACACTGGTCGTGGGCTGCCGCCAGGTGCAACGCTGAGAAGCCGTCGTTGTCCGCTGAAGAAATGTCCGCACCGCTCCTTAGCAACATCCGCATGGCGTTCCATTTATGGTTGATGGTGGCGAGGTGAAGAGGCGTGCGGCCGTTCCTGTCCTTGACATTGGTCGAGGCCCCGGCACTGATGAGGGCCTCGATGCATACCCCGTTGTCGTCTTGCGCGGCCTTGTGTAACGCTGTTCCACCGCCCTTGGTTTGCACATTCGTGTCCGCCCCGTGCAGCAGTAGTTCGGAGAACATCTCGGGGTGATCTTGGGAGACCATGAGTGGAGTGCATTCGTCGTCGGCACGGACGTCAAGGTTCGGACCGACAGCAAGAAGCTCCCGGAACACGGAAATCGGGCATCCGCAACGTATGAAGTAGTAGAGCAAAGAATTCGGACAGCCTTTGTCTATGTTGCCGGTGTTGGGATCGGCGCCGTGCTTCAGCAAGGAGACCATGGCCGCGAAGTCCCCAGCACCACCGTTGTACTTCTTCCAACGATAAACGGCCTCCCGAAACGCGACGGCGAGAGGCGTGCTCTTGTGATTATCCAGTGCCTCGATGATAGCCCCGGCCGAGATCAGAAGATCGACGCCGTCAACCTCGTTGTACATAGCGGCACGGTGCAGAGCGGTGAACCCATCTGTGTTCCTTGCGTTTACGTCGGCTCCGTGCTGAATCAAGATTTTCATAGTGTCGTCCACGTACTCGCTCAAGGTGGCCAAAGACAGAGCAGCTGATCCATCGGTGTGGTCAGCGGGAGCGTTGACGTCTGCCCCAGCGTCCAACAAGACTACCGTAGCATCTTCACAGCCGAACTCGGCGGTCAAGGCGAGCGGCGTGCGGCCTTTGGCGTTGAGCGCTTTGATGTCAGCCCCGTATTCTACAAGTGCGCGAATCCCTTCGGAGCACCCAGCACTGGATGCCGCGTGAAGAGGCGTGTCACCACAATTGTCCTTCACGTCGATAAGAGCCCCATACCGTAACATCGAGACGACAGCTCCTGGGCAGTCATTCATACACGCGTGATGGAGGGGTGTTTTGCCGTGGTGGTCTGCCATCCCGTTCACAGAAGCCCCGGCTGCCACAAGCTTATCGATCAAAGCTGCGTTAGTGTCATGGCTGACCTTGAACAGCGCCGTACACCCACGTGAGTCTGTGGCGTCGACAAACGCTCCGTGCTGGATCAAAGGTTGTCACAATGTCGGCGTGGCCTCCCTGAAAAGCCGCGTCCAACGCTGACTTGTCTGAGTATGCTGGGCGAAGGTTGACATTCACGCCGGCAGCCAGAAGCGATGTCACGATCATGGTGTGGCCACGGCCGGCAGCTAGGATGAGAGCATTGCCGCAACTCCGCCCCCACCTGGACATCCTCCCCGACCTGTGCACGTCCGCTCCGTGCTTGACCAGCGATAGTGCGGCTTCGGACGAACCCTTCTCGCTCGCCACGTGCAGAGGTGTGTACATTTCTCCATCCTCGCCACCCTGAGCGTCGATACTCGCCCCAGCCTCGATGAGCACGTCGATCGCACCCACCGCATCCCCGATCGCAGCCGAGTGCAAGGCCGTGCAGCCGTTCGAGTCGGGGGCATTAACGTCCACTCCGTGCCGAATCAACGCTTGCATGACCTCAACATGTCCACCTCTAGCAGCCAGACCCAACGCCGAAAATGCCTTGCCCTTCCCGTACCGCAAGCTCGGGTCTCCACCGGCCGCCAACAGAGCTTGAACGGTGGATGGAGACCCACGCTCCGCCGAGAGATGAATTGACGTCCGACCCTTGTTGTCTAGCACATCCACCTCAGCCCCGTCACGAAGAAGCAAGGACACGACATCGCCGAGGCCACTGGCGGCAGCAAGGTGGAGAGGTGTGTCGCCGTTGTTGTCTTTCGCCTTCGTGGGAGCTCCCAGCCTTAGGAGCTCTTGCGCGAGTGCGTCCTGGCCTGCTCTGAGTGCCAGATGGAGAGCACTCCCGCCCGCCCCGGCTCCCTGGAGCTTAGTCACGAGATCAATGTTGCCCGCACCGGCGGCGTGTTCCAGCGGAGTTCGCAGCCACTCCGCCCACTGCCTTCTGTTAGTCCCAGCACAGACGAGATCGAAGATGGTTTTCTCCGTCCCCTGCAGGTTCGCCCTACGACTGAGCTGGTTGCTGGATTCTGGGACCCTTTGCTGCTGCTGTTGCTGTTGCTGGCCTTGGTTTGCCATGGTGCAGGTTATCTCCGAGTACACTTCATTCAGCACTATCCCGGGTCGTTGGTGAAGAGGCTCGAAGAGAAACCGAGTCCACCTTGGGTCCAAAAGGCGGTAGCCAGTTCCTAATGATGTGGTGGTTGAAGGGGAGGGTAAGCTGCAGGGGATATCGTGGTGGTGTCTCGTCGTGCGCCGTGTGCGGCGATGACGACCACGAAGTTCTTGCCTCCCTGCCGCTGGCTGTTTTCAACAGTCCCGTGCGCGTTGTAATTGTCCCGCATTTGGTCACCTCCCGCAGTTCTGCAGTTCTGCAGTTCCGCAGCTCCGCAGCCCTCAAGGTTTAGTCTAGCGGCTAGCGGCGGCGAGGTTGTCAAGCTGTGGCGTAGCTCGGGGTGTGGGGGAACATGCAACCATATTACCCGAACACACAGACAAATAGGCTGTACATGATGCCAAGAGACAACGACGCAGCCTCAACACAAGAAGAAAGAGCCAGCCGGTGCGTGCGACCGTGCAGCCGTGCAGTCTGCGTCCTGGTTCCCGCGTCCACGGTCGTGCAGTTGCCAAGAACTAAGATTCCGACTCAAAGGGTTCGTTGGCATCGGAGGGAAGGATGCCGGAGTTGACGTGCTAGAGGCCCTGCTACGGAAAGTAATTCGAGACAACGATGATGAGCTTTCGGGGGGCCGACTGTGCCTCGCGCACTCCTTGCACGGAGAAGAAAGTCGATGCGAGATCCTTGGCTGCTACAGCAGTACCGCCGAACGATCGGCACGAAACAGCACGGCCGCTGGCATAACTGAAGAGTGGTGGCGGACACGAAAGCACTAGATAGATAGACCCCATTGGGCAGCGCGGTGTGGCAAGTGATAGGAGCACAGCCGTTCAAACTGAGCGTTCTCTGACGCGGACCATTTCTCATTATCTCAGCTTCATGTTTCATGTCGCATTTTCTAGAGGCGGCATCGTTTGCTTCCCTCGTCCCCCGTCCTAGTATTGTTCGGAAAAAAACGCCATACCTAATTATGAGTCTCATGTGACGACTGCGTCAGTACCGACGCCTCGACTTTGCTCTCTGCTGCTGCAGCAGCAGCAGCAACCTCCCAATTTACAAGTGATTATTTTCACCCGTCATCGACAGATTTTTCATCGGCAAGAAGCGCGCATCGTCAAGAATCCTTGTTGTGTAGCCAGATAGCGGGCACTAGGTCTGTTGGTACTGCTGTACATTCACACACGAGAGTGATTGGGCACGGCGGGCATGTTTCTGTGGATGTGCAAGACTTAGCTGACTGAGTGTTGTTACCACTGTTTTTTCACCAGATTTGAATTCTTGTGTGTGGCATCTCCCTTTTCGTAGTCCGCTTTCTTGAAAACCCCGGTGGATGCAGCGTTACCTGTCTCAGGATCTCCAAATGCAAACGCCTGTGAAGCGCGGCCACTTCTTGTCAGAGCACCAGCAAACCCCGGTTTGACGAACAGTGCCCTGTGTCTCTTCCTCCGGTGCCCTATAGGTCTTGTTCTGATCGAAAAAGAGGGTCATGTAGGTCGCCCGTGTAATCAAGTGTGGGTCCCTGCATTACGTTGGAAATTGGAAGAGGCCGACATACGAAACATTTTCTATCCCTCCTGGGGTGAAGGCACCATCAAGGTCGCGGCTCCGCGGCTCATTGTGGGTAGGGTTCCTGAGACCCCCAAGTGAGTCGTTGTCCCTTCTAGGTAGAGGAAAACGAGATGGGCGACAAGCAGGTCGCACCGATGTTCCGAACTGTGTACTTTAGGAAACAACCATTGGGCACAATCTGACAGAAAGGGGAGAAATCCCGTCGCAAGCCGCAACACGCGACTTGCTGTTGCAGCTTCCGTAATTTGGAAACTGAGAACTTCAAGTAGCCGCTAGAAACAGCCCGAACGCTGATGTTGTAAGGCCATTTGGTACGGTGTCTTTTTTTGGAGATCTTATTTCCCTCCAAAGGGAGGACCCAAAAAGGGATTACAAAAAGAATGACCGCTTCTTACGGTGCTGGTCGATCCTTTTTCTCTTCCGAGTCATCGACCGAAAAAAGAGACCTTGCAATAGCCGTTCGTCACACAACATACACCTTCCACCGCTTCGTTTTTTCGGTGATATCTCCGCACAGAGTGAAGCAGCAGCAACTGTACAGCAATTCCCCGCGAGCTGTGTGTATGGTCCGTCTTGGGTGGTGGCTGATAGAGACCACAGCGCGATTGGAGGCACGGAAACTGCGGTGGCGAGAGTCGACAGCACGCTGGACAAAAAAACACCGCGCCAGCACCATTTTTTTTGCTCTTTCGCCCGTGTCCCAACTATGATTTATCGATGCTCCGTCGCCACCCACTCAAGCAACAGCGATGACAAAGGTATCCGCCATGAGCTGTGTGTTGGTCCGTCTTGTGTGGTAGTTGATACAGACCAGGAGGCTGAAGGGCGCTGAGAAGTTGTGAGCGCGAGAGTCGTGGACAAGCATGAAAAATGACTTGCCTCTTCCAAGCAGCTTTGTTTGCTGTTTCGCCCGTGTCACAACTTTGGTTCATCGATGCGCCCTCGCCACCCACTCAAGCAACAGCGATGACAAAGGTATCCGCCATGAGTTGTGCGTATGGTCCGTCTTGTGTGGTGGTTGATACAGAACAGGAGGCTATAGGGCGCCCAGAAGTTGGGTTCGCAAAAGTTGACAGCACACCAAAGAAGACCCACCGCTACTGCGTCCAGGCTCTCTCGGCTCGTTTGCCCCTTGTTTGGCGCATACATCGGGTTGTCCACCTGGTCCCAGCCCAATGAAAAAACAACGCTACCGCTGATGCTACCGACTCTGCACCAGTCCCATGACACAGCTCGTGTGAACACTGTTAGAGTTTGCGGGGATCAACCGTCGAGAGATTCAAGTTTGTAGGTAAGCGTCATGTGGTTGTGACAAAAAAAGACAACATTTTTGGGAGCCACACCCTGTCCAAAAGCTCCTCAAAAAAAGACAGGATGGCGTGGCTAAAAAGGGTTGTCTATATTGTCGGTAATTTTCGCTGAAAACAGACACGGTAAGAGGGGTTCTTTGGCCAGTTGTCTTTTCTTTGTGCTTGCTGCAAAAAAAGAAAAAGACAGCCAACAAAAGACACCGTAAAAAACGGCCTAAAGGGTGATAGGGAAAACGATCTGAACACCACCTACTACGTCCTCTTCCGTGAGGTTAGTAGTAGGTTCTCTCAAAGCAAAGAACCGAGCTCACTCTGGCCACGAGATCCTCGAAAACAAGGTGCAAATATATTGAATATCCAGAGATAGTCCCACCACTCCGCGAAATCAACCAAACAATTGGAATAAAATAAGGCCAGGTAGACACACATCAAACAAGACATGGAATGGCAAAGCCGAAAGAACAGAACATTAGCCCATGGCTTGAAAGAATACAACTCGGAAGCAGGGTCAAGATTTTTTTTCGCAACGACGGCTGCTGCTCCTAGCAAAATAGAGATAAACAATCACAACCAAGCAAAACCGGGGGAGTACATTATCGTTTGTTTTTGCAAACCAGAGACCAACCCCGCTAGTGTAGGGCATGAGGAGGGCCTCATACGTCATACAGGGCACGTTGAAATCAACGACGCACACCATCTAGCTGAGTACGTGCTGCCGCAGGCAGTATCTCTGCGCGCTCTATCACTATGCCAGAAAGCTCTCCTTCGTTCTCCTTCATCACCCACACACAAACACTTCCCTCGCGCCCACATTTCAGGGCGTGGGGGGTCGTCAGGCAAACAAGGACTGTCTTCTCATGCAACTTCGTAGGTGGGCTAGTGGGTACAAGAGAAACAACGGATGCCACCAGACCCAGCACAACAGAGAAGCCATCGGATAACACAAAATGTCGGTGCTACAAAGTTCTGCCTCGCTCAACGGAACATGCCCACCGCTCCATGTTCTACTTCCATCGACGGTACTATGTGAACGAAGACACCACGGTTACGACGTACAACATCCACAACCGAGCTGTCGTTGGTAAAGCACCAACGTCCAAACTTCACAACTTACATTACAGACAATACACCAGGCACCCACCACGTCGCGCGAACGAAGCAGTTCATCGCTCCTCACGCATGCGAACGTGGTGACCAAGCTGGGTGTGAGGTGGGTGCCGCAGTCACAGCCGCAGGGCCCGCCTTGTATCCGCAGTCACAGCCGCAGGGCCCGCCTTGTATCCGCAGTCACAGCCGCAGGGCCCGCCTTGTATACGCAGTCACAGCCGCAGGGCCCGCCTTGTATACGCAGTCACAGCCGCAGGGCACGCCTTGTATCCGCAGTCACAGCCGCAGGGCCCGCCTTGTATACAAAACAGGATCACGAAGCACACGAACGGAACGAACAGCGAACACGAGGTTTGCAGGGGTACATACAGGATGTTGGGTCAAGGTACCTTAAGTCTGTTGATTTCACCTCCATTCTATCCAAGTGAATCAGGTATTCCCTGCTGCCGACCCGTTGGCTAGTCTCGTTAATGATATCGTACGTCGTAACAAAGCTCTGTTTGACGCGGAAACGTTGTGTGGTAAATAAGTCATGACTACATTTCACCAGGTTTTCCATACCCGAATGGGTTTGGGGATGTGTGGACCATTGCATTATGAAAAAATATCGGATGGGGGTGAGTAAGACATGATTCCGGCATACACCTAGAAGACATCAACACAAATACATAACAATAATGTATGCCCTGTAAAATGAACAACTAGGCGAATGAACGCCCGAAAAGGGTTTGTGATCACACTCCCCCTAAATCTAGACGCAGGCACCCTTTGAAATATACATATAGTTAAAAATATATCCAATTACCCTGTTGTTGACCCTATTGTACAACAGGGAATGTTCAAAACGTTCGCTTGTTCTCATTTCATGGCGCTGGCTCAAAGTGAGTGCCCGAAAATACAAATAGAGAAGGAGACGTGTCATCCAAGCATTTAAACTTCACCAAGCTAGGAAGGGCAGAGTGCTCGTCGACTTTCAATTGATCGACGGCTGATGCACTTTGCCTACACCTTCACCATTGCTTTGTCTTGTTTTCTTTCCCTCGAAGGTGAGCGAGAAAAAAATGGGGGGCAGGACACAATCAAACTTGCCGCGGACCAACAAACCGAGCCGCAGCATCATTCGTAGTGGTTCAATACCCTCGCGGAACCGGTCCTCCACAAGCCCCAGCCTTCTGGGCACATACGGCTTACTTGCGTTGTCACAGTGCGACAGACCTGTGCACACCCTGCAACCATACTTCGCACACCTGGCGGTCATATCTCACCTCCGGGTCTACACGAACTCCATGATGGTCATGAACACGCCATCCTCGTGCAAACCCACCACCTTCGCCACCAACGCACTCAAGCCACCAGCCATCTTCTCGGGCGGCAGTGTGCCTACCGGGACTCCCCCGGCTTCTCCGACAGGAGGGACGCTGCTGCTGCCAGACCCCGACCCAGCACCAACCCTCCGTGCTCGAAGACTCCGGCCGGCCCTGGGACAAGTTCCAGCGTTGTCCTCCTTCAGCCGCACCCTGTTTGGGAAGGCACGGCACAGAACTAGCCAGCCACGTCGACGCCACGCTTTGTCTCTGGGTGCCCGTTGGAACATCTTCTTCACAGATTGCTTGTTCGCCCACGAAAGCGTGTACATGGACTCATTCTCTCTCCAAACTGTTACGGGGGTTCTACCGGCGGAGTCGACCGCATTCTCGTCAGCACCCCATCGTAGCAGCAAGTCCATTGTCGTGGCCATCGCGGAATCACCGGAAGTACACTGGTCGTGGGCTGCCGCCAGGTGCAACGCTGAGAAGCCGTCGTTGTCCGCTGAAGAAATGTCCGCACCGCTCCTTAGCAACATCCGCATGGCGTTCCATTTATGGTTGATGGTGGCGAGGTGAAGAGGCGTGCGGCCGTTCCTGTCCTTAACATTGGTCGAGGCCCCGGCACTGATGAGGGCCTCGATGCATACCCCGTTGTCGTCTTGCGCGGCCTTGTGCAACGCGGTTTTACCGCGCTTGGTTTGCACATTCGTGTCCGCCCCGTGCAGCAGTAGTTCGGAGAACAACTCGGGGTGATCTTGGGAGAGCAGTAGAAGAGTGCACCCTTCGTCGTCACGGACGTCAAGGTTCGGACCGACAGCAAGAAGCTCCCGGAACACGGAAATCGGGCATCCGCAACGTATGAAGTACCAGAGCAAAGAATTCGGACAGCCTTCTTGTATGTTCCCGATGTTGGGGTCGGCTCCGTGCTTCAGCAAGGAGACCATGGCCGCGAAGTCCCCAGCACCACCGTTGTACTTCTTCCAACGATAAACGGCCTCCCGAAACGCGACGGCGAGAGGCGTGCTCTTGTGATTATCCAGTGCCTCGATGATAGCCCCGGCCGAGATCAGAAGATCGACGCCGTCAACCTCGTTGTACATAGCGGCACGGTGCAGAGCGGTGAACCCATCTGTGTTCCTTGCGTTTACGTCGGCTCCGTGCTGAATCAAGATTTTCATAGTGTCGTCCACGTACTCGCTCAAGGTGGCCAAAGACAGAGCAGCTGATCCATCGGTGTGGTCAGCGGGAGCGTTGACGTCTGCCCCAGCGTCCAACAAGACTACCGTAGCATCTTCACAGCCGAACTCGGCGGTCAAGGCGAGCGGCGTGCGGCCTTTGGCGTTGAGCGCTTTGATGTCAGCCCCATGTTGTACAAGCGCGCGAATCCCTTCCGAGCATCCCTCCGTCGATGCCACATGAAGAGGCGTGTCACCATCATCGTCCTTCGCATCCACGCGAGCCCCGTGGCGTAGCATCGAAATAATTGCTTCAGGGCAGTCATTCATACACGCGTGATGGAGGGGTGTTCTACCTGTAGCGTCCACTATCCCGTTCACAGAAGCCCCGGCTGCCACAAGCTTATCGATCAAAGCTGCGTTAGTGTTATGGCTGACCTTGAACAGCGCCGTACACCCACGTGAGTCTGTGGCGTCGACAAACGCTCCGTGCTGGATCAAGGATGTCACAATGTCGGCGTGGCCTCCCTGAAAAGCCGCGTCCAACGCTGACTTGTCTGAGTATGCTGGGCGAAGGTTGACATTCACGCCGGCAGCCAGAAGCGATGTCACGATCATGGTGTGGCCACGGCCGGCAGCTAGGTTAAGAGCGTTGCAGCGCCTCCGCCGGCACGTCTTCCCCGACCTGTGCACGTCCGCTCCGTGCTTGACCAGCGATAGTGCGGCTTCGGACGAACCCTGCTCGCTCGCCACGTGCAGAGGTGTGTACCGTGCGCCATCCTCGCCACCCTGAGCGTCGATACTCGCCCCAGCCTCGATGAGCACGTCGATTGCACCCACCGCATCCCCGATCGCAGCCGAGTGCAAGGCCGTGCAGCCGTTCGAGTCAGGGCCGTCGACGTCCACTCCGTGCCGAATCAACGCTTGCATGACCTCAACATGTCCACCTCTAGCAGCCAGACCCAACGCCGAAAATGCCTTGCCCTTCCCGTACCGCAAGCTCGGGTCTCCACCGGCCGCCAACAGAGCTTGAACGGTGGATGGAGACCCACGCTCCGCCGAGAGATGAATTGACGTCCGACCCTTGTTGTCTAGCACATCCACCTCAGCCCCGTCACGAAGAAGCAAGGACACGACATCGCCGAGGCCACTGGCGGCAGCAAGGTGGAGAGGTGTGTCGCCGTTGTTGTCTTTCGCCTTCGTGGGAGCTCCCAGCCTTAGGAGCTCTTGCGCGAGTGCGTCCTGGCCTGCTCTGAGTGCCAGATGGAGAGCACTCCCGCCCGCCCCGGCTCCCTGGAGCTTAGTCACGAGATCAATGTTGCCTACACCGGCGGCGTGTTCCAACGGAGTTCGCAGCCACTCCGCCCACTGCCTTCTGTTAGTCCCAGCACAGACGAGATCGAAGATGGTTTTCTCCGTCCCCCGCAGGTTCGACCTGCAGCTGAGCTGGTTGCTGGATTCTGAGACCCTTTGCTGCTGCTGTTGCTGCCCTTGGCTCGCCATCTCCGAGTAGTCTACACTTCAGCATGCAGCGTACACCCCTCACGAACAAACCGAGAGGCCACCTTTTGGGTCCAACTGCTGTGAACGGTAAAGAAAATGCCCTACCTTTGTGGTGGTTTCTACTTTTTAGGAGAGTGTAAGCTGCTAGGTATATTGTGGTGTCGCGTCGTGCGCCGTGTGTGGTAACGACGACGAAGACGACCACGAAGTGGGTGCGAACGAGCAAAGCCCGCCCAACACGCAACTCGGGCTCGGGGCTTTCCGATGCATGTTTTCACAGTCCCGTCAAAAATTTGTCCCGCGTTCGACATTATTTTTTTTTTTCGTAATATGACACAACGAAACCATCTCTAAATTTATCATAGAAAAGTAGAAAAGAGTCTGAGACAGATTAGCAATGGATTCAAAGCGTCAGAAAGTACCTGTATGTCTACATTATTTGCATACTTGTGCCTGCGACATGCGACATTTGCATATTTGTATGCTCTGTATTTATCTCTTCGCGTCCTTGCCTCCAGCAAGCCCACACCGTCAAAAAGTCCCTCGCCGGTAAATGCTGATTTCCACCTTCAGTTGAAGACGTGTGTTTAGCTACACCGGCTGTTGTGCACAAAAACCGAGAGCAAAATCTGGGGGGGGGTTGCGAGACGGCCCAAAAATCATTCTTGGCCGTTCGGCGAAAGCGTTTACTGTTTACTTTCTAAAGAGTGAGAACCCCCTTTTTTTATTCTTTTTTTTTTCGCCTGCGCAAGACCGACGGCAAAAATGTGCGGGCCCAGTTGTCGATATGCGGCAGGACGGCACGACGCATGCATATAGCCTCCCAAAATGTGTGGGCTGAGGGTAGAGTTTCGGACAAAAAATGTGCGGAGCCCCATACCACCGCACGCCCTACTGTTTGTGGTCGCAAGAGAAATCGATTCCCCTGCAGACTTCAGAACATTATCACAGCGGAAACATGGTACAACCGAATCCGAGCATACTTTTGACGTCCAAGTTTGGAGGAGACGTTGGGAGACTGTTGCGGTGTGAGCTAAAAGAAACATACATATGCCACGTCGAGGGCCTGGACCCACTTGGGTAGCTCGAACTGCAAGACCTCTCCCACTTTAGTCCTCCTCATACTGCTGCCATCCTCGGAAATACGTGGCATCAGGCATGCTACAAACGATTTGCATAACACTGCACGTGGTACATTTGGCGCGTCTTTTGCGATCACCTGTTGTGCGGGCCATCTCGTGTTGACGAGAGGTCAGCTGGACACCAGCCCTCAACCCTTGCTATCGCTTGCTCCGACTCCACGCAAGCAAAATTGCACACAGCTCAGTTGTACATGTGCCATCCAACCATTTTGTTGTGTTCAAAACCAACGGGAATGCTGTGACGCTATCGTCACTATCGGCAGGGCTTCAAAGGCTACAAAACACGCACGGATCGGAGCCGCAAAGCCAATTCGACCTCCCGCGTCGTTTCCGACTCTTTACTAACTGCAGGGGGCTTCAGAACGGCACGCGCGAACTTACGAACCCCTCCGGTAGTTTGAGAACCAAGCACATACACACCAGGCTGAGCCAGGCCTCGGGCACAAAACGACGACGCCTGGTCTCTGCCTGGGAGCAACGCGAACTCGCACTTCGAAAGTGCCAATGCGTCCCCGTGGTCGTGGTCCGAGTCAAACCGCCTCAGAAAATCCACAACCGGCCGCGCAACGGTGCCACGTAAACAGCACAGGGGCGGAGCCAAGCTGGCCCGGTCAGCATGCCCAGCCGCGGTCTACTGCTTGTCGTCCGTTTACTTTGTAAAATGTACATGCAACGCTCAGAGGCGAGCGCGCCACGTTGAGTGCCCTCCACCGCCCCCGCCCCCGTACTTGGCCATGAAGCCCCTGTGGAATGACGTGAAACCGTCCACAACGGACTGGAACGTGTCCTCTGCGGGCAGGATAGTCGTGCTGCCACGGTGGTCGATTCATGACGCATTTTTCAAATGGCGGACAACAAACGAAGCGGACGGGCGGGGTACGAGGAGGTTGAAAAAGCACCGAATGGGGAAAATGAACAGAGTATCTACCAGGTCGCTTCAACAAAACGCCGTACGAGGCCGCCTTACGGGGACGACCTTCACTTGCGTTGAAATCTCAATTCTTCGAAGTAAAATGCCGATGATTTGGCGGACACAACGTTGCCACAACAACGCTTCCCTCCGGAAGATAGCGGCATGTTCAACGGCCTAGGCTGGTGCTCCGTCGGTGATTTCCGAGTCAACATGCTGGAATTTGTGTGTGGAACAACAGATTGTTGTGTCTTAATCGAAAAAATCACCGATTGAGCACCAGTCTTTTCTACGGCGCCAAAAAAAATATGCGGCAAACAAAACGCCTCACCGGAAGTGATACGTTCCTTCTGCCTGGCCGAACCCTGAACCCGGCACACACGACAGGCCGGTCTCCTTGAGCAGCTCGAGGCAGTAGAACACGTCGGGGGCCTTGCCCGCGGCCTTCGCAGCGTCGATCGCTGCGCGGGGGAGGTCGATCTTGGGGAAGGCGTACAGAGCCCCCTCGGTCTCCTCGCAGGTGACGCCGTCCAAGCTGTGGGATGATAACGGAACGGGAACAGAATGTCAACAGGGCAACGCAGAAACAAAACACAGAAACCGCTACAAGGAGAGTACGGTAGTAGGACACCGAGAAGGGGGGTATGGGGTAGGGAGGGGCGGTCGGTTGTGCGCAAGTGTACTGTGCTGGCAGACCAATGGACAAAAACACAATAGACAGGCGGGACCGTGGGGCGCGGGGCAGCAAGACCAGCTTCCTGGGGGGGTGTAAGGCCTGTTTGACAGCGCGGGCGGTCGTGTGAGCACAAACCCAAGCCGAGACATGTCATGTCAACCAAAAACAGGCACACATGAAACGTAGGGTACGATAAGACGCAATGCGACGCCGTCTGCAAGGTTGAGTGCGTGTACCTCTGTATGCATATGGTCAAGGAAACACATAAACACATCAAACCGTGTACCACATACTTATCCCGCTGCGCGGCTGACGTCTCTTCTTTGGTCAGCCCGTCGGCGGGGTCGATGGTGATTAAAGAAGCACACAACGCTTGAGATTCACACGCAGGAAGAATACAAGCAAGAGGGGAGCCAAAAAGTGACGTACACACCAGTGACGGTTGCAACCGTCAGATCCTGCTATCAGCAGGGGTTTCTACTGAATGTCTTCTCACGCCCTTCGTTTCTTTACCCGTTAAAGGCGTCCACGATGGACCTCGCCCTTCGGATGAGCGACTGCAGCAGCACCTCCTTCTCCCGCATGTGCAGAGCGTACGATTCCGACCCGGGCTTTGGGGGGTTGCACATGATACCCATGGCCACCTGCCCCGTCACGTTCGGAGAGAGGTTGATGGAGCACAGCTTGTACATCTCGTCCGACACCCTGCAAAGATCAGAAAAGAAGAGAACAGCGTCAACTGGGGGGGGGATACTCATGTTTTGCATGCCATAGCGGTCACACCATTGACCACGCGTCCTCGAGAGTACGGAGCATTGTTCTACATGGAGGGGGGGAGGGACTAGCGCGTGATCTCCGCAGTACGCAACCTTTCGCGCCCAGAGCACCTTGTCCACGCGCGCAGGCGAGAAAGAGGGAATCCGTCAAGAGGCCTTGTACCTTTGATCGATGTTGGTGAGCTCCATGTAGCCCCCCCTCAGCCCGCACTCTCCGTACACGCCTTTGGAAACCGTGTGGAAGGACACCAGCTCCACGCTGCTCGAGTATGGGTACCCCATTTCGGCAAGCACCTGCAAACGCGGAAAGTTGCCCTTCGTTAGCAAGACATGCCTTCGCCACACGCGACCAGTACCTACCGACCAGGGTTGACTATGTGTGCGAAACACGTAGCGCAGTTCGAAGTCTGTTTTCCGAAAAAGAAGTAGGTCGACCAACTTCTTGGTGGGCCCACCGCTTGAGATCTGAGGGTTCTTAGAACAAAACAAAACCAACCGTAGTGAGGTTTATTCGCCGAGTGGCGCAAGGTGTTGCAACAGACCCAGCCCCCGAGATCTCCGGACGAAGGGCGGCACACCGGTGCTGGAACCGACCTTTTTGCAGGAGGTAAAGGGCGTCTTGCTCTGGTAGATGTTCTCCTGATACACCTCGTCCGCCATAAGCACCAGCCTGGGCACAGCCGTTGGAGAATATCAACCAAACGAGAGCGCACGCCAAACAAGCGCTGGTGACGTCAATCAACCGCAATTGTTGAGGGCGTTCATCCCAGTGAGCTACCCTCTCGCGCGGTCGACGCTGACAGCACACACGCAGTAGTTAGTCTAGGCAGGTTTTTCAAACCGAACTAAGTAAGAAGATCGGCGAAGTTGGGGGTGGGGTTAGGGTCTGCGTGCACCCTCCCTGGCCTCTCTTCGTAATAAATTATTTTCTCCCCGTAGGCAGTCCCACACACGCAAAAAAACTGTCATGGCAAGATCGCCTGCCTGTACGGCATCGCCAGTATGCACCGACTTCTAGCGTGAAGCGCGCGATAAGCGCATGAGCATAAAGGGCATCAGCTGGAATGCAAGACACAGCAGCGCAGGTAGGAGCGCGGCGACTCGAAACCTTTCCGTATGCTTTACGCACGGGGTCGTCCAGAACAAAACTCGAAGACATTCAGATGATGTAAGGAATCCTCGGCAAGGGACCCGCAATGTGGCCACTTCCGCGACAAATCAACACCAACACGAGGAGCGCGCCTTAGTATCCTTTGAGCAAGCTCATGATCTCACAACGCGTGTGCTGAGAATAGGGGGTCTGGCAACAGCGGGTTGATCAGGGGGGGGCGGGGAATAGGCTGGACTCGAAACGACTCCGCTCCAAAACACTCCTCGCGCGGGAGGGTGTGGAGTGCCGCTTGAGAATCACGCGACAAACTCCGATTCTTGAAAAAGAAAACTTCTGCTCAGGCTTAGTAAAATGCTTCCAAACAGACAGCGCGTGATGTAGACTAATAGAGGAACGGCGACGGCGAGGGCACAATATTCCCGTCTCACCTGTTGTCGTACGCGAATCGCACGAGCTGCCGCAAGTCCTCGACGGTAAGGCAGTTGCCTGTCGGGTTACCGGGGTTGATGAACACCAAAGCGCGGAGCGTGATCCCGTTCCGCCTCGCCTCGTTCAACGCGTTGTTCAGCGACGCCGTGTCAAGCCCCCACCCCTACGTACAACCATCCACAGAACAAAGTGCAGGACACGTCAGGCGCTGTTGACCGCGAGAGTGGTTGGTGACGTTTCTGTCTCGATGCCGTTCAGCCTGCACGAAAAAATTGCCTCGACAACAGCAACTGCAATGCTTCAAACGTCACAGCGTCAATCGTAAATTGTCAACTCGAGGTAGAAGTAGTAAAGAAAGGGACAATCAGCCACAGCTATTGGACGACGGCAGGACCAGGCTTCACGCTAGCCACTTGTGGCCCACCCAGCACACACGTAGCCGAAGCAGACCGCCGAAACCGAACAAGATCTAGCCTATGACTCTGGCGTTAGATCGTGGACCACAAACGACACATGAAACTACTTTGGTCTTTGAGAGTCGTGAACAACACCGAGGTAAATGAAACACGTCCGATTTCGACGATAAACCTCGTCCCGTCTTGCCGTTACCTTGGCCTCGCAGAGGTTGTAGCCGACGAAAGTGCCACTGTAAAGCGCTACCGACGCCGAATAGAGCGGGTACTGCAGCGGCAGCGGCAGCAGCAACAGCATCATGGGGTGGACATGATGCGCACGCAGGAGAGATAGCAGTACAGGCAAGGAAGAAACGGTTGAAATTGGGGGAGGGGGCGGGAGCGCCGTCATGTTGATGCGCTCGCAACTTTGCCCAGAGCATGAAAAAAAGTCGGTGCAGTACACAAGAGATGTCAGGTGCCCATTCGCCGCACGAGACCAGCAGGGCAAGAGGGCTTGCGGATCTCAATTCTGGACGCACTGCCACAAACTGGATTAAGGACCAGATCAGGGGGGAGGGGGGTCTGTTATCTACCGAAAATGGAACTTCAAGTAGGATTATGTGTAAAGTACAACCTATGTTTTTTTATATTGTGTAGGATTTAGTATGGGTAAGCATAAACTAATACACCTCTTACTATTAGGGGTTTTTAGACTGTGTGATACCGTTGTAATCGTCAACACATAATCCCATACACACGTCTTAGTACATAAAAGGTTGTTATACTACGATACTAAATCCTATTGTTAGGGTACTTGGACCCTTGGACTAAGATCAACGGTCTTGGGGGAAGCGAGCAAGACGGCCGATGTGCACTTGGTTGGGTGCTAGCCCTGTTGCGGCGCTCACGGTGTTGTTGTAGGCAAATTCCACATCCGGGAGGTGTAGACCCTAGTCATCTTGCCTCTCATTGACGGACACAGCTAGCATTTGAGCCATTGTGTGGTTGACGCGTTCCACGCCGCCGTTGCCGCTACGGCCGCCAAAGACGAAGAAGCCGCCGCCGCCACCATACACGCCCGGGAACCCATCCAACAAGAGAGCGAGCAGAATGCAAGCAGTCTTTCTGCTCCCTCTCGTGTTGGATGGGTTCCCGCCTGTGTTTGGCGGCGGCCGCCTCTTCGTCTTTGGCGACTGTAGCGGCGGCGGGGGCGCTGTTGACCGCATGCTGCTGGTTTTCGAGGGCGAGTTCGCCCCAGGCGTATCCTCGAGTCTAGAGCCGATGCTTCAGATGGATTGTTATCTCCCCCTCTCGCGTTCTAGCCTCTGCGTAAATGTCCCATCAGGGTGGGCTAGTGTTATGTACGGTATGGTATTCGGACCCTTGGACTAAGATACAATCTGGGCGGGTATATCTTTCAGGAATATCCCGACCACTTGCCCAGATTCCTGGTATTCCGACATTAGTCAGGTAGCAGTACAATGGTTACTATTAATAGCAGCAGCAGGCGACGTGCAAGCGTTCCCTCTTGCTCAGTGCTGCCTCGGAGAAAACAATAGCGAGCGACTGAGAGAGCAAGGAAGATAGGAAGGAAACAGACTGAAGAAGCGAAGCGGCTCCAACCTGTACACAGTGGTCGGACTAGCTCCACACTGACCCCGTGTCAGATATCGTCACACCTATACAATGAGCAATGCATGGACTCTAATGTTACCATACTAAATCCTATTTAATAAGCGCATTTAACAACTGGATTAAGCGCCAGAAAAAATGGCCGGGGGGGTAGGGGGGGGGGGGGTAGCAGTACGTCCAGAATTCGGATCCGCGAGCCCTCTTGAGCAGGGCGAAAGGATGTCCACGTTCCGTGTGCGTGTTCGTGATCTTACATAGCACTAAGTCTGACGGCATGTGGCATCATGCACTATTACTGTTCAGGCGCAGCTATGTATAGGTGATTATTTCCTAGAAGCACAACGCGCCCGCATGCCCGAGAGTGCCATGGTCACCCGAGAGTTGGCGCCTCTAAGAGAGATGGCACCACCGCGAGATAAAAAATCAAAAACGAGACGATTTGATTGCGCGCTCGAACGGGGATCGGAGAGATCGTACTTTAGCTCATGCCGGTTTCCAGAACACATACCCACCACCTCAGAAGGTCTGATCTTATTGAATACGACGAACTGCTGCTGCGTCATCTTAATAGCGCGCAGGCAAAAAAAAGAAAAGAAACACAATACAACCAAAACGGAAACAAAATCTATTCTGGACACACCTGTGGCACGGGCACCATAACCCCGTCGCTTGGGCCCCGGATCGCGGTACGCAGGACCAGTCTCACCGCTTCGCTAGCGCCGTTGGTGAGGAAAATGTTGTCCGGGCTGGTGCGGTGGCCATCGCGGCGCTCGATAAAATCGCACACCTGTTTGGTGTTGTTCGCCAGTCGGAAACCCACGGAACGCGGCGGTGGGACATCGGTTGGGGTGGGGTGGGGGCGGTTGCCGTGTGCTGCTGTCGTGCATATTTGACTGAGGGTGTGGCAGAGGCGGTGACACGCTAAATACGTGTATATTTTCTGCAGCATCTGCAGCATCGGGGGCCGAGGTAGGTAACATGATGCCTAGAGGCAGAGCACGATGCCAACACGGTAGACCTGGAGCGTCCTGACGCCCGTGCGGTATGTACGATGAAAAACCATGGGAGGAGTGGAAAACCGTAAAATGCGGAGTACGTAGAGCGCAGAGGTGCGGGCGTTTTCAAAATTTTCGGTGCACAGTATAGGCTGAAATAGACTCCAAATAAGCCCAGTACCCAGCCGGTTTCCCTCCATTCACTATAAGAGACTCCAACACATCCCGTTCGACTGTGGTCATATCTCGAATGGGCAATCTTTTTGTGTTTGTATTATGTTTCCCAAACTAGCCACCTATTCCAGCTGCCATAAGGCCAACGAGATGGGAACTGGAAGAACTGCGAGAAAAATATCTCTCGGTTGAGGGAGCCCGAGGGCTCGCCCACGTTGTGACATTTTTTTTTTTTTCAGCAAACATGATGCGGCCCGTGGGCAGATATCACAAGGTGGTCGTGCCCGTGTCTTATCTCGTGATTATCTTCCAAAAGAAGAGCTCAGGCAGAATAATCCCGAGGTGTGACATACTGCTGTATGCATAGAACACGTTGAAAGCTGTTGAACTGATGCCATCCAATAAGCAACAACTACTACCGTCGGTGTGTTTCCAGCAAGTGAACGGGGGTGAAAGCGCGCCGGACAATCCGGGAGAAAGGCAAAACTGGCAACTTTACCCGGCCTGAGAACAAACCTGGCGTGACTGCGCCATGTCGTCTATGCTGAATGACCTCACAACTACACCTGCCGTTGTGTGTCACACAGAAGAAGCCACGGCGGATGGATAGACTGCTGTGCAGCTGCTGTGACGTATGATGACGCGAGGTCTGCCGGTAAATTGCGTTTCGATGGTGTATCCGTGCTGCAGGTATCTACGATCTAGACCATGTAGGCAAGAGACCAGTTCAACACACCACGTTTTCCCCGTGGATATATACACGTACCTCCTGCCGGACGTAAGGGTTGCCCTTCGAGTCGCTGTAGGCGCCGAAGCCCCCCTTGACGTGGACGAGGTATTCGCGTGCTCTGGCGATCGCGTCACCGGGGAACATGTCGCTCACGCGAGGATCCTCGAGCAAAAACGGAGCCATGACGAGGGCCATCACCTGATGCGACAACGGTGTCATCACACCCATAGAATCGAACGGCGAGTGAGCGAGCGCTACGTTGCAGCCGACGATGCGGTGGGAACCAGAGCAAGGCACCAACCGCCCTTACACCGCCCAGCGTGAGATGTGCGGGCAAACGTCATCGTCGCGTCCGTCCACGACACACAGCAGCAGCAGCAGCAGCAGCAGCAGCATCGCAAATGGTCCGACCGACCGTGCATGCACAATTGCATGTCCAACACACAAGCCCACAGCTCGACCTCACAAGCCACCCAAAAACGTCCACCCTCTTATCTCTCACCTGACGCAGGAACGTGAGGGGCTTCTGCCCCAGGCCGTGGGGGTTGCCCACGTTGGTGAAGATGACCTCCTTGCCCGCCTTGATGCGCTCGGTTGCGGCAAGGTAGATCTCCCCGCGGACAGCGTACTGGCAGTCCTTGACGCATTCGGCGATTGTGTCGTATGTCAAGACCTTCCCTCTGCGAGCGCGAAGAGCCGGGGCATGGGCAGGGCATGGCAGAGCAACAAGGGCCATCGTACGGCGCAGCACCATGAGAGTCTCATGGGATTATCACTGCTAGGCTGCAACTATCTCAGCTAGCTCTCTCTGCGGGGCCTTTCGGACATGCAGTGTGGACATGTTGGGCTTCTGTTGCATCACGCAGCATTACTCACCCTGAAGCAGCCATCTTTCAGTCGTGCCCTCTTGTCGCTTATGGATCCCTGCGTTGATTACTAACTTGTGTTGGGACTTCGTGACCTCGTGCTACAGACCAGACACGGCGTTGTTCGACAGGAGAAAGAGGTAGCACACGCACAGCGCGAGCGAGGCAGGAGGCGGGCTATTTTCCATTTTCTCGACTCGGTCACACCAACCCCCGACATTTTTTTCCCTTCACGGACCCCCCCAGGGTTCACTTGGGGTTCACCGCCGGGACGGCGCACGTGAGCGGCGATACCTACTGATATCAGAGCTCTCTCGCGGGGAAAACTAGGCTTTCAATGGGGCGTAGATCGTAGCCCTTTGTGTGTGTACAAAATGCCTACCTGTATGTACGAAAAGTATGAAAGCAAGGCATTTTACTTCAGTGTATTATAGCTGTGTGTTCATGAATGTCTTCCAGAGTGGAACCGCATTGTTCATGTTGGCGGTTTCTGAGGTGCGAAAGCATGGCGACCAGGGTTACTTCAGCTTATGCCGCTCGAGTATCACCCGGTGTTTCTTCCACTTCAAACTAGGAGCGCGCCCCAACAGCAGTGACGACTATTGGCAACAAATTATAACACTTTGCGAACATCTATCTACAGAACAACGAGCCGGCGAGAGTCTCCTTGGTGAGGCATGTTTCAACCTAGCCCGAATACTGTAACGACAGCAGTAGTACACTGTCGTTCACCTCCTGGCTATCCGAGTGTCACGATACACCACAACAACAGAAGGCTCAATATCCAACGTGCGGCTGCGTTTGGGAAGCCGCAGCGTGGCAAACTTTTGCCTCCTATCCTACTTACTTTACAAGATACGTCCGTTACCTTAGTGGATCTACGAAAAACTTAAGAAGACTACACTTACAGTAGTACACACATGACACGCACTCACGAGACAGAGCATCTACGAGAGGTAGACTAACCTCTCACTCGTTCGTTTGCCACCAACAAATCGTGATACAACGCTTCCAACAACACGATGCCCGTGCCGACGCGTGCCGCGATGACATAATTACGGGCTCGCCCTGCGCATGTGGCAGCACAAATCAAAATCCATCGTTGGTTAGCCTTGCCTTCTCATGCCAACCGCTTCCCTTGCCCCTTCCGCCACTTTTCGGTCATTCACTGCCCAAACGGCAGCAAAACGTAGGCGTGGGCACCATCCCCACCCTCTCGACTACATACTACCAGCTCAGCTTGAACGCCGAAAACTCCAGCAAGAAGAATCGGTGAGGACGGAACTTACGGGCCATACTGGGGCCGGTCATCAATTTGCGGGGGTCATGCGCCCTCCTCCGCGGTACCGCCCTTCTTGCACACGTAGAGGTAGTGGACGCTCTCTGCATCCCGTGTGTCGGGCACAGCCGCGGCGGAAATGGTGGGCTTGGGGATGGTGTGCACCGTGACGGTCCAGCTGTAGTCGTCATTTTCCAAGTACTGCGATAGAGGGGCCGCGCGGATAACAGGTAGTTCACGGAGGCACGAGACGCGAAGAATAAGAAAACGATGTCTAAAAATCAAGCGCTTTCGACTAGGTTGCACCAACGCATCAAGAGTATCTGCATGTCCTCAACGTGTTGCAGGATCGTCATTGCCGTAAGGTACAGCGAATTCTCGAGAGGTGTTGTTCATGCAGAGGTTGGAGTTGCTCGTGAGCGAGCGGCAAAGAGGGCCTCTCCCTGCCATCATTGTAGCTGACCCAACCGTGTTTTGCATGGGGAGTCCACCTCCTCCATGGCTGGCGCCACTAAACCCTCACACCTGAAGGCGGTTGTCCGGCACGCCGTAGGAGCAGATGAAGTAGACGCCGTTGGGCTTGAGCACTCGCGAGATCTCCATGCACATCTTGGCGACGTTCGCGGTGGAGCCCTCTCCGCACAGCACCGAGTCTAGGGTGCCTTTGTCGATCACGGCGTTGAAAGATTCGTCCGGGTAGTCCAGGGCGCACACGTTCATCATCGACCACATGAGAGCTGGTTTGTCCCTGCGGGGGTGCGTGAAGCGGAGGGGGCAACCAGGGAAACAGGCATCCTTCCCGTTAAATCCGAACCCTGACAAAGAATAAAATGGAAAATTTACCTCCCTGGGATTGTACACTCGGCTTTACACACAACAAACGCACAGAGTGTGTGCAGGCGCATGCGGAATTCCTCTTTGGAGCCACAAAAAAAGTTGAACCCACATGTAGTTTTAGCTGACCAGTTCCTATCGACAGAGACTACATATATATAGCGTCTCGCATGATATGGAGTATGTATGCCCCAACGAGTTTTGGACAATTTTCGATGCCAACAAGGCGTGTGGAGTAATCAACGCGAAATACAACAAAAGATCATCAACGAGGGATCAGGCGCACAATACCACACCTGTATCGAGCGATCATCTGCTCGACTACCACCCTCGAGACGTCGATATTTGTGAGTGTCGTGAAGCCGTCGTCGAACATATCTTCGCTCAGCCGAGAGTTGCCGCAGCCCACCATGAGAATGTTGTCATCCTTACGAACGTACTGCGATATCCAATCCTTCAGCCCGGAGTAGCGCTGGGAAACGAGAGTAAAAACCCACAGAGTGGGCGTGTACATGCCACGTGTTGAAGTTACGAAAGCCCTCGTGCTCGGCGTACTGCTTCTTCAGCGTTTAATCCGGAAAGAAGGAAAGATGAACCAGCCATCAAACACTACAAACTGTGGATACACTTCGAATGTACTTTAATTGCTCTGCATGCCCAACGATATTAAGATTTCAATGGTGGAAATCGAGCGCAATATATCGTGCGTCGGTCGGCAACCATCAAGCATTCGCACTGCTTACGGTATTGCAGCACTACTGCTGTAATCCTGTATGCGTGGAAGTATCACATGCACATGTACAACAGACTGCTACACGTCATACCAACTATACCATCACACCTAGAGGTGAGTGAATTAAACAGACCACAGCTACGATAGCATGATAGCATCCGTCGACATACAAACAGTCTAAATAGCGATCTACCGTACGGCGGCACGCTGTGAATGAGATGCCATCGCACCTGGTACCAGTCGAAGATCTCCGGGTCCTTGGTGTACCGGTCGTCCCAGTAGGACGCCTTGCCGTATTGCTGATGTGACATTGCTCCTCCAAAGCGTGGCCGGCGAGCTCGGCTGCTAGAAACTGCAGGTTTAGACAAGGAGTCGAGGCAGCAGAAGACAGGCGACAGTAGTAAATGTTGCGCACACAGAGAGCCGACGGGTTTGGGCGTTCGCCGAAGGAACATGCAAGCACCAGCGGTTCCAGAAATCGTTCCTCGTAAAATTTAAAAAAAACGAAACGGAAATGCGGCGGGCTTTCCTTGCTGGCTAGGCATTCAAACCCCACGCGGACCGGCTGAGCGGAGAGATTATAGGCACTGCAAGCTCATAAGAAGTGCTGCCCACGCGATCGTGCTTAACATCGTAACACGAACCTTGGTAGAGACAACCACACAGCACAGATCCGGTGGAAGCCAGTGCAAGCTGAAGCGACTGCTGTGTGCTGCACTTTCACAACGCGGCGCTCCGTGGCGCACACCTGGTACTGTAAACTGGCTTGTAGACTTTGCGCACCCCCTTCCTCTGAGATTGCTGAGATTGTCGAGATTGGCAGCACCAGCCACTGCAGGCGGTTGTGGTACGTGTCGCCCCATCTGCTGCCCTTCAAATAATTCCTAGGCCATGAATCACGGAACATGCCCGGAGGGGATGGAGTGCGCATGCTGCTTCGATGACATCGAGGGTGGCACCGATGGAAACTATGTGGAGTACAGGACTGGCGAAGGTGAGGACCACTACTTTAAGTCTATAATGCGAACCATTGTACAACTACCCACTTTCAGCTGCTTTACCGCTGTAGGTGATACCACCCTCTCCCTCGCCCGATTTCCAAAGCTCATTTTCCCCGCAACGAAGAGGATGTTTCAGTGGATCCAAACATTTTTTTAATGCCTCTATTTTTTTCACACCGCCACTCCATCTGCGGAGTAATCGAGGTTTGAAAATCGATCCAGGGGGTGTGATATCTTGTGTCAACCTATGGTATTGTTGATGCGCATGAAGGGACCGCGGCGGAAATCAGGCAGCATGTCTATCACGCGGTCTTTGTACACGATAACCATCATTTTAAAAGTATTTCCGCCTGCCTGCCATACTCTAGAAGCGATCTCAAGTCAATGGTGTACCCGACTACCAGTCAGAGTAGTTCTGCACACAGCAGTTGCAACCTTGCAGCCACAACAGCAGCTGTCGTGGCGTCTGTGTGTGGGATGCCACCGAACACCTTGCCGATGCGGACATGACAGCATCACCTATTGCTTGCATGTGGCAGTATCTACCACAACGCTCGTACCGAATCACAGTTCAAGCACCGACCCCGCTGCACTCGCGAAACATGGAACCTCTCGGTGACGTAGGTATCCCACCCTCGCAGTCCTGTGCCCTCGCTGTTCTCTCAAACCGAACACGGAGAACCGATGTTTTCATGGTATTTGGAGGTCTAGAGATACTGCCGCCCACTCTCATTTCTCTCCCGCACACACGTCTCCCTCTCTTTTTCTCTCCCTGTCTTTGGTACTTGCTGGTCCGTCTGACGTTGCATGTGACTCCGTCTCTCCGCCAGGTGCATTCCTGTAATTCTTCCCCTGTCAATCAATTTTCGTTGTTGGCAAACCCATGTTTTTTGTCTCTGTCTGTCACGCAACGCAGGCAAGGAATGGCGCCCATCGTTCTTTTGCAAGATGTGCATCGGGGTTCTCATCAAGAGTCAGTGGTCCATCTACGAGGACACGTTGGCCAAGGCTACGTGCAAGGTGTGTTGTCGGCGGTCTGCCCTGTACTGAAAAGTTCTATATAGCCGGCTGCCCACAACATGCGCAGCTTTCTTCCAACCGCAAGAGCACACGTTGTTTGGCTTCCCTGTGGCAACTCCTTTCGTAGGTCGGAATATATCCTGAAAAGCGTCCATCCCTCCCCTCGTGTTCCGCAATGATCCAGGCGCAGCAGAAGCGAATGCTAGGGGAGGGGCCTCCAACGCACGTACACGTGAGTATCGCACTCGCGTCCACCGAGTACGGGAGTATTGGGGTGGTGGAGGGATGCGTTAAAAACGTGGGGATGCTCGCTCACGTTTCCCTGTGCGGCTTATCACTGCCCCCGTCATCTCGGAGGACGGCGTGCTGGCGTGGCGTTGTGCCGTCACAGAAAGAAAGTGTTACTGACGAAGGCTCGTGTGTTCTCTGGGTCCATGGGTCCAAGAATGTTGTGGCTGTGGCCTACGATGTTGAGACGTCGAGCTTTTGTCTTCGCGTACAGAGAAGGTGTGGTGCGGAGCTTGCCGGCATGGGAGCTTCAGAGTGGGTCTTGCGTCATGAGGACTCAGCACGTGGCCCGTGAGTATTGCAACACGTCTAAAGTGTCAACACGGTGAAACACCGTGGGCATACTTTCGCTTTGGCCCCAAGGAGGAGGTATGTCGCTTTGTTGCACAACGTGCCGCCCTAATGAGTGACGCATCGCCTTTTCCCCAACAGGACAAAACAGCTCTCAAGTGTGAAGAGGGCGAGAGCGTGCACTCGTTGTGGTTTGTTGGAGACGAGGGCGGCGAGCCCAAGGTAAGCTTTTCTGCAAGCCGCCTCTCTGCGTGGCGTTAATCAACAACATTTGAATGGATGCGGCGATCGAATGGCTCCCAACGATACTTGATTTTGAGTGATCTTGCTGGTGTTGCAGTTTTGGCCAAGAAGAGGAGCGTGGTTCCGGGCTTTCACCTGTTCAGAGAATCAAGACACGATCGTGGAATAGTCAGTGGTATGTTTATGAGAAAGACTCGATACAGGACCCTTGGTGTGGCGATTCTACCAGTCTGAACTGCTGCTTCGCTGCGCCTTCGTCCGTGTTGGCATACTGCTGTTGTTGACCACACCTCCAAGATTCAATCTGCGCTGTTAGAAGGGGCTCCGCAGGGTGAAGCCCGACAGATCTGGTGGGACGAGAAGCTAGCGTTTCAGTTCGACGAGGACGACGACGAAGACGAGGCGGGGGGAAACACCACCGCTGCGACGACCGTGGCTGCTTCGACACCACCCCCGGTGCCGGGTGCGCCATCTCCTGCCCCCGTTCCTCCCGCACCCGCTACTGATTCCCCTGCTGCTGCTTCGGCTACCAGCAACACTGCGCAAGCAGGAGATGGTGCAGAAACCGCGGCGGCGAGCCCACAAGCAGCGCGGGCGGCAACAGCAACAACACCGGTTGCTGCTGGCGCAGAGGTGACCGAGGCAGATGCGGCTCCCTCGAAGATGGACGTCGAGGGAGAGAAAGGGGTCTCGCCGCCTGCCGCGCCAGTGACCGCCTCTGCACCTGCGATTCCATTAGGCTAAGAATAGGGAACAGTAGTATTAGTCATTCCCACTGACTGGTCCGGCTGCTCGATGCATGTCGCTCCGAGTGATTGGCGGGATCTCTGTCGGGAACCCCAATAGCAGGGTGCGCAAAGGTTATTTGCAGCTGGGATGATTCCACCTGTAAGTTGTTTTCTGTGGTTTCGGAGGAGTCTGCGGGATGAACGTGGGCCACCCCGCTTGTGCTTGGGATGGATGGGGGCTTGATGACTTCTGGAGGCTGATGTTGCGTCCGTGCGGTGGGTCAAGCAAGCTGACACATTACTGGTGTTTTGTTGTTTCGGTGTTGTTTCCTGATGCATGACTGGAATGATTGGAAGGTCGCTTGTTGTGTCACAGCTTTCAATTTTACTCGCGTCCTTGGTGTGTTTGCATGTGTCGTTCTTGCGCATCCCGTCCGCAGCACGGCGTTTAGTACTCGGACTATACTTTGTACCGTTCAGTGGGAAAATCATAATATAGGAAGGCCGATGCGGTCGCGACTATTTGCCCGCTCATAGAGATCGTTATGGTTGGAATTCCTCTTGGCAAGGTGCACCTACAGTGAGGAACACCCCCAGCGTCTCGACACAAACGCTGCTGTACGATGCATTGCACCTGAGGAAGTGCCCATGCAAATATCCTGTGCACTCACAGACCGGGGGCACAAGACAATGCCCAATAAAACCCTGAAAAAATGAAAGTAGCTTGCGGGCCTAGCCAACGCAGCAATACACCTATTTAGAACTGGCGGGGGTGTGGTACAATAGAGGACCACGCCGGGCCACATCTGAGGGCGATGGGAGATCGGCTGCAAGGGGAACATGAAACAATGAGACAGACAGCTCCAACTTCTTACCCCTACC
This sequence comes from Ectocarpus siliculosus, assembly GCA_000310025.1. NCBI lineage: Eukaryota > Phaeophyceae > Ectocarpales > Ectocarpaceae > Ectocarpus > Ectocarpus siliculosus. Next base: position 9,067,792 of record FN649727.1, on the reverse strand, counting down.
CCTACTCCTTCCTTCCAATACTATGCTTTCTTACAAGACAACATGTCTTTGAACACGCTTCTGTGTGTTTTTTCGCCCATCAAAGCTGGGCGTCGGTCTACACCTCTACGACATATTGACGCTCCAGCCGGGGTCTTCGAGGAGGAAGGCAAACATACGACCATGTGCTTTTTGTCGCTCTCCATTTGTTCCCCTGCGTTGCGGGCCTTCAACTCTTAACACGAAAAGGGTTCAGCGGTTCAGCCGCCCCTGCCCTCAATGTTGTGTGCACTCACGACTATGCACCGTCATTCAAAAATGCGACTATTTTCACTTACAGGGAGACTTAAACCAACGACCAAGGACCATACAGTTTTACGAGGGTACCAACTGAACAGCTGAACCACGGTTATGCGACCACTCCAGAATCCTACAAGAGGGGCAATTTTTGTCAACGTGGGCGTTGTCACCAGTTCGGTTATTTTCGGTCACTCGTCTTCGACCTTAAGCCCCACTCGGTGCCAGCTGTTGCTAAGCACGCCTCGGATGTTCCAGATAGGCTCCGGCCGTTCGGGCTGAGAATTGTACCCGGCGTCTACCGCCTTGCACACCAGCTTCATTTCGCCTTTGCCCTTCGGAACTGGCAGCGACGCTTCCCACAGTGTCCACGCCCAAGTCCTGCCCGAACACCCACCCAAGGCGAAACGTGTGGAATATTTCAGTTAGAATAAAAGGGGAGACCCCAATGCTAAAAACCAACAAGACGCATTTTCATGATCTATGGGCAGCTGTAAGCTGCAGGCTTTGTCGTTCCTCAGGACAGAACACAAACTACCGAAGACAAACGATTGATGAGCGTTGAGAGGGTTGCGGAAAATGGTTAATACCTCCGCACGTTCGAGGAGCCGAAACACGAACTGTCTTCCATGTGTTCCAACCATCACGCCTGCTTGCCCCTCCCTGTGATCACCTATACAACGGCTGCGACGTCGGCTTGAGTTCCGCAGAGGTCCAAGTCTCCCCCCCGTCCGCGCTTACGTCCACCCGTACCACCGCGCGACCGCCTCCAGCCACTGCGTACCCCTTAACCGTCACCTCGTCGTCGTATTGGGACACCGACGACCCATCGGCTGGTGACAGGATCGCCGAGTTGATCGGCAGTTGCTGGATTGCCGGAGACTGTTTTGTGTTTCGTTGCCGTCATAGCAAGAGGAGCGGGGCGGAGTTAAAATCCAAGACGTTTCGATTTTGATGCCAGGGTGGGGGGGGGGGGGGGGGGCGTGTCGTTTAAGGGTGCTGCTATTGCTGTTGTCACGACAGAAATAGCCGTGTAAACACACCTGTGATGCCGGAGACGGGTGACACTCTCGCCTTCTCCTCCAGCCTGTTGCAGCTATAACACCGTAAAATGGGGGCACCTTGCCAATGCTAAGTCCGCAACAGCGTCAGCAAGGTGAGCTATCCGCTGCGCGAACCTGACTTTGTAACGGGCCTACCTTATCGCGTACTTTCACACGTTGTGAACAAATACCGGGGGAACTGTGCAGAATCCTCTAGGCAACACGTCTTTTGATATACATCGCTTCTCAGAGGCTAGCTATTGCCGGCGTTTACTACGTCTTCAACCACCGCTTCACCGAAGCTCCACAAGACTTGCCTTGGAGAAGTCAGCAGTGTCCCAGTCAGTAGACGAGTTGAAACCCTTGTAGTCTTTTTGCTGCCAATGATTCTTGCTCTCCTCCTTCGAAGCGATCACCTAGGTATGTAATTCCGCAGAAATATCACAGCAGGGTGCGTTATCATAGGAGAGTGTCGAAGTTCTTCAGGTCCCTAGCACCTCGAGAAGGGTCATGAGATAAGTTCCTGCCGCCAACGCGCTCCCGAAAGACTTGCACACAAACCACACCTTCCACGCGTGCAGCGTGCGCGACCGGATCTTCGTGTCGGCAAACGAACACGAATATTTGTCTCTTCGCATCACGCAGGGTCAGTGCCACCGACAGCGATCCCGAAGAACGACGGTGCGAGACAAACGGCAGAAAAATTCCATGTACAGTTGGGGTTTGAATTAAGCGGTTCCCCGTTGCGGGATTCCATCTCAACGGGGGGGCAACACTCGCCCAACAGCAGCACACGGTACCAGCTTTGGCAATTTTACCACAGAAGGCAAACGGATAGCACCGTACCTTGTCTAGCCACTTTACGTTGCGCGCGCCCACGACGCCGGGCACGACCGCCCGGACGGGAAAGCCGTGGTCCCTCGGGATGGGTTCCCCGTTCATCTCGAACGCCAACAGGACGTCCCCCTTGGGGTCCACGGCCATGCCAGCCGGGATGGACGAGCCGTAGCACGTCGTCAGGTCGCGGTCAAGCCCTGCTCGGTCGATCGAACGTCGAGGTCGGGGCGGCGCAGATGAGAACGGGTGGCGACAGGGGTCTCGAAGGCCCAGCGGCCGGGAGGAGGACAAGGGGATCGGGAAGATGCATCTGCGCGACAAAAGACACTTTGGTATTGAGTGCTTCGCGATTGAGAGCGACAGCCGAGGGTCCGAAAGGCCTCTTACTTACAAAGTGAAGTGATGCCCGTGTCTGCCACCAACGGCGGTAACGATGGGAATGTTGTCTCTTCCCGTTACGAACGTGGTCGATACCCTCGCTGTCGAAACGTGCAAGGGGCCAGGGTGTGTGTACAATTGCTGTTTTTCGGTACGCGTGCTTTGTGCGGCGCCTGACCTTCGAATTGAACGTGCTCGATGCCGGAACTCTCTGGATCGTTGACGTTCACGCCGGCGTGCTCCAGCACATCTCTCAGCAGCACGCCCGTCCACTCCGAGTTGCTAATGGCGCCGCAACTCCACCCCAGCCCCTTGACCGGCTTGACATTCGTCATGTCCTCCCGCCGGTTGCCCGCGCACTGGATAGCAGTGACCACCTTAACCTGACGGTGTGTGGGGGGGGGGGGGGCGCTCGTTTGTTGTTTACCTGCGATGCTCAAACGTCCGTCAGGCGTCACCCCTTTTGATACGGAGAAAACGAGAAATGTTCCTACTCCGATCGAGACATCACCGACAGTCGGGAGCTCTTGACGTCCCTGCCATGCTTGACATCAGAATTGTTTGTTGTTTTCCTATCCTACACAACAGCGATCATTTTCTCGCCACGTATTCACTATTGCCCAATACCCCAAACTCAACCAGTCATATATATTCCTCCCACCCCTTGTTCGGGGGTGTGCCTCGTTTCGTCTATACTATGACATGAATCCCAGCTTGTGAGTGGGCCTGGCGATATAGGGATGGGCCAAGAGTATGTGCAGCAATAGTTATTTGTAAACCGCTCGCAACTACTCTCGGGGTGTTGTTGAAGTGCCTGTAAGGAGAGCGATGACGCGGACAGGGGCCGCACAATTCGCAACAAAATCGACAAACCAATATTTGCGTGTTGTTTATGCAGGGCACACGGGCATCTTACGTTCTCCCCGCCCTGTTTGCGACCCTCTAGCTTGCTAGACACATCTGGTTGATCGCGAGACGTGGCCTGAACAAAAAATCCGTCCGCACCTGGGGAAACTTGGTCTTGAGATCCGCCAGGGAGTACTGCACGCACCGTGCTCCCTTTCCTTCCACCTCTACGTGGAGGCGGTACTTGTCGGGGTCGACATCGGGTACTGGGAGGTGATTGCGCACGTAGTACAGGTCGTTGGGGGTAATGAACCCCGCGTCGAGCAGAAGCTCCGGGGGAGGCTCCGCGTTGAACGGCCGCGGGTTGTTCACGATGAAAAACGGATGCCTGGCAGGGTCCTGTCAACAAGAGTGCAAGAGGGAAGGTGCTCGTGTTTCTCCACAACTTCCAGGTGGCGCATAAAAAGCTAACCTCCGGCCAAAGCGAAACCGGGAACACCCTTCGTACAAAGGGTAAAAATACACTTAGGAGGACTGTGCCTAGATGTGATACCCCGCACAAGTCCTCAACAGAGATGGCAAGATTGGACGATAGGCACCGAAAAGGAACAAGGCACGGTGTCTTGTAGCCCGCTTGCTTTGCGATGTTGTCTGCGATGTTGTCTCTGGCGCTATCTAGTGTAGGTACTCGCGTAGTGACTCCCGGCGATTCTTCCTGCGGTTGTAAGCTGACAGAAGTGCAAGCCGACGTACCTTGGCGTAAGGGTCGTCGCTGTTCTTGTCCGCGTTGCTCTTGTTCTCCGCCATGTCTTCTAAGGATAGACTGCCTATTCGCAACGTCTTCAGGATGTCCAGGACCTGCGCGGTTCCAACGTCAGCGTGTCACAAGTGCCGGAGGGTCGGTCCTCCTTGCATTGTAGTAGTAATAGTGTACTTCTTCGCGCGTGTACAGCCGACTACACAAAAACCTACCTCGAAACCGGCCAGCGTGCAAACAGACGGCAGAGGCGACACATATTTCTTCAAGAGGAACCGTACCTCGTCCTTCATATGGAGGGCATAAAGCTTCCAGAACGGCTCCAGCGCGCCGCCAGCGGCCATGCTAATCCTAGACGCCCCGCCGGGGTGGCTGGCGATGAACTCCGTTATGTCGTACACGCCCCCGTCGTACGTTACCCATACACCGCCCGCCTCTGCGCTTTTGTGCTTAGCGACCTCGGCCTTGGAAATGATGGGGAAGCCGTCGCGCTTGCCGCCCGCCTTGGCAGCCCTTTTGCAGGCCGGGCGCTCTTGAGAGTCCTGCTGGGAGACTGCTGCGGCGGCGAGGCATGCTGCCGCAGCGAGCAGTCCCGCTGCACCCGCCATCGAGGATGATGCATCGTGGTGGTGGTTGGATGGTCGGGAGAGATGGGCGAGGGTGCCCTTGTGGCGCTCTGCCGCCGCCACTGCAGCTGCTCCTCGGACGACTGACCTGTGGGGTCGCGAGAAGGGACGTTGTGGCTCGTGCCATCACCTCATCATGTACTCAAATCTTTGGAGAGCGCATGTACATGATACCCATGGGCAATGTTCTACTTGCCGCATGTCACGTGCACATCGTGTGCCCATGTACATGTACACCTACAGCGGAAAGAGACTCGTGATTTCCAAAGCACTAAGACCATGTGCGGAGACTGTTACCCACGGGAGGAGTCGTGTAGACTAAAACACTAAAACTGGTGGACCAACTTGGCTGAACTGCATTCTGTACAACGGCTTTCTGCTGCCTACGGAGGGGCGAGCATCTTCGCCCCTGGAGCCAAAGTCAAACAAGGTCTACATGACTTGATTCTTCAGAGTAAGGTCACGGTATAATGCCGGTGCGATCCAGCCGCTTTCACCGGCATAATAGCACGCGACCGGCATTATTCAGAGTATGAACAACGTGAAGATTCCATCTGTGCCAGACGACTTCACCGGCATTTACAAAGAAACCGGCAGTGTAATTCGACCGCGTTATACCGGGACCACTGCTGCTGTACACTACTGCTGTACCTGTGGGTACATGAGTGAAGGGTGGATTTGCACTCACTATTATGCTACTCTATGATGCAGAGAAGACCCACTCTTCTTATAAGCGTTGTAGAAGTGCGACCAATCAAGTAGAACAAGTATACTGCAACACGGGCGTTACATGTACCACACGGGTCTGGACGTCTGGACTAAACTTAGCTCAAGTTGCAGTCAAGGAACGCTGTAACTGCACGCCGCCACCACATAGGAAGACCCATAAAACCTGGCGCCACCTACCTTTCAAAGCCGGCACGCTTCCCGGCTGATGCGACAAGGCTAGCCGCCCTCCTGCATACCATCATAGTGGTCTTGTTGATCGCCACGCACCACCAAGCAAGGCCTGAGGCTGCCGAGCTGCCGAGCGCCAAATGCACTCTCCAAAGGGGCATCGCAGAAAGCATCTCGGTGCCCCCCAACAGAATAACCAAGCAAGAGCGGGAATGGCTGTGCCCCCTTCGCCTGCTCTCTCACACACAGAGAGGACAGAAACCGGGAAGATAAGAAGAAGACAGCCAGCCTTTCCACGGGGGGCTCCCTCCGCCGAGCTCCGGCGCCATGGAGAACATGCCGGTTGTCATCGGCCGATATCGGCTCAGTAAGACCTTGGGAATCGGGGCCTTCGGGAAGGTCAAATGTGAGTTTAGAGGCCTTCCTTTTTTTCCTGCTGCGCCGGACCGAAAATGAACAAGAAAGCTGCTGTGCTGCTTAGACCTTGAGCAGTCGCAGCAGCGGACTAAGCCGTCGTCACGATTAGCGTTGTCACACGCGGCGTTCAATCGTGTGTGAAGTCGTGGCTACTGCCGTTTCTAGCGGCGATAGCAACTGCCTGCCTGTCTACGCTATTGCGTCCATGGGTTGGTTCTCTCTTCGAGAACCACGGTGGTGTCGACGCGCTTTTCTTGTAGACGAGGTTCCGTTCGCATGCGGGCCAGCCCCGGTGTATCCGTTGAGTCTCCGTAGCTCACGCCAGTAGCACCGAGACGGCATGAGTCGAGAGTCACAGCAGCTTCTTTTGCCCTCTTCGTCGCCCCTGCTGTGTACGCGTCTTCGTACTACCATGAACAATAAAAATGGTTTTGGTCGATCGATGTGATGTGTCCGAGTTTTTTTCATCAGGAAAATCACCCCAGGGATACACACACGAGCGTATATTGTAATATATTGTGTGCGTACAAGGATGCGCGTGTTCCTCCGTTGTTTTGGTGACATCTACTGCTGGATTTGAAATTTGGCTGCTGTCATTACAATATTGTTGCGAGCTAATCGATTCGTCCTCTGCCCTCTGCACCGTTGTTGCTGTCCGTCGCCCTCTACTGTTGCAGTGGGGGAGCACATGCTCACGGGACACCGAGTGGCAGTGAAAATTCTCAACAGAGGCAAGATCCAAGCCCTGGACATGGAGGACAAGGTCAAGCGCGAGATTAACATCCTCAAGCTTTGCCGGCATCCGCACATCGTCCGACTGCACGAGATCATCGACACACCGAGCGATATCTTCATGGTCATGGTGAGAGAGAGAGAGCTCTTGTGTTGTGCATATGTAAAGATGAAGAGAGATGAAAACGTGGGCATGTCGGACATTCAATTTAGGCCGCGTACCTCGAAAGAGGGGGACCCACACACACATTTGTGTTTTATTTACTTTACTTGCCACCGACACCACACGCGGGCGAGGGGTACGATCTGTTGTCATGGTAGCATGAGGTGCCGCTGGCGCACACGGAGCGTGCGTTTTGCTTGGCACACTCGCCTTAGCCATGGGACTGGACTTGAACGACACATTTCTTGTATTGAGCAGTGATAGGAGTGCGGAAGTTTACACGTATCGTACCACCGCACTCCTTGTCATCTGCCTCTTGCTCCGAAGTACAACACTTGTTTAGTGTGTGCATAGATTGGTTCGGAACGGTTCCACCCTCCGGGCAGCGAAGGACTGCCGCCATCTCTCTCTCTACATGTCTCTCCCTGTTCCCCTCGTGGGCCGGAAGGAAACATGCCTGCCTCGGCCTGCTGTGTCTGTCTGTCTGTCTGTATGTCTGTCTGTCTGTCTGTCTGTCCCGCACAACCCCGCACTCCTGTATATGCGTCCCCGTGACGACGCAAACGAAGGTAAGCACCGTCCCATCGTGCAAAGATTTTAGCAGCGGGCCCTCTCTTTTTTTTTTGTTCCCGAGTGTTGTTGTTGATGATGTCTTGTTGTGGCTGTTGTTGTTGTTGCTGTTGTGGTCGTGGTGGTCATTATTGTTGCTGGTGGCGGTGGTGGTGGTGGTGGTGGCTAGAGAAATAATGCAGGCCGAAACTACATACAGCATCGGCGTGGAGCTCCTGTTTGCATGCATAGCTATGTGTTTGAACAGAACACAGAGCCCTTGTACAGCTGGCGTTCAGACACCTGGTGCGGCATGTGACCTACAGCCTTATCGACGCGTGCAAACGATAAAAAAGACAACAGGTTTCTTTCGAGTCCCGACCGCGCACTCTACCTCGTAGACTCTAGAAGCTGACAAGAGCCGATTACCGCCACCGTTGAGGCAAAATGAAGCCCGAAATGTACGTAGCAGCGTGGGCTCCGATTCCGCGCGCCGCCCCCGAGACACGTGTGGGCGTTGATACCCAAGCGGAGCTAATTCCAGCACATCAAAGTGGAGCTTGGTTGGTGCTTGGAACCCGCGGGTTTTGGCCCGGTCACAGCAGTGAAGTCGGAGCCATCCCGACACTCGGATTTTTTTTACTCACGTGTTTGATGTTCCGGCCTTTCACGCGTCGAGTCGAATTTCCTCTTCACGCCAAGGATTTTATTCCCCTCTCTCCTGGACTTATCTCTCCCCCATGTAGAGATTTACCCGAACAATATTTTTTTCAATGTCACCGTTCGCGCACCGTCAACATCAGCAGTATCGGGTGCAATTTACTCCATTTTTTTTGTCTCAGGCTTTTTTTGATGATGATGTTTTTATCTTTCCGCAGAGACGACCTACAAGCGCAGCTTTCGTGTGACCCCTGACCCCGTCTTCCGTCATTAGGCAGCAACGCCTTTGTTCCTCCTACACGTCCCAGCATGATTGTGTGCTAATTGCGGGATTGTTGTGGGCTTGCCCTAGCGTAGGGGGGCTTGTCCTGCCAAAAACAAAAGAAAGCAAAAAGAGCTACTATGGACGGTTTCGACACGGTTTGGTGTCCAGTTCCTGAGGGAAAATATAAATCAGCTGGCTCTTTCCGGGATTGTATTTCTTTCATGTATTGCCGGACGTGAAAAAACCGTGAATGGCACCACATGACGTAGCACCGGGCACTTGGGCGTATCATGGATAAGTATAGTGGTAGCGAGGGGGTTTGCGTGTGATTGACCTTTTGATCGTCACGCACCCATCGTGTGTTGTCTACATAGTAAGCCGACAATGACAGCAGTTTTATATATACTTGATGAGACGTGGTCTAGCCCCCGCCGCAATGCCCGGTAAGCATCCAGTGCCCCCACGCCAATGTTTCCGTGTCGATTTTGGCAGCAAGCTGACCTGCTGCTTTTCGTGCTTTCTCTTTCGAACGCCGCGTGTGTTGAGGCCACGCCGCCACCACCACCCCCGAAACGGTTACATAGTTCGGTTCTGTTACATTTTACACGCAACGGCCTGCTTGACGCATGCATGCATGCATGCATACGCTGCTTGCTGCAGGAGTACGCGCCCAACGGAGAGTTGTTCGACTACATCGTCTCCAAAGGGAGGCCTACAACAGAGGAGGCGCAGCGTCTGTTCCAGCAAATCGTCACCGCAGTGGAGTACTGCCACTTCCACAACATAGTACACCGGTACGCCAAAATTTTGCGCAACACCGGCAGTTTTGCACGTGTTGGTAGAGCGAGCCTTGCGGCATTGCGTGTCAGGTTTCGACATGAGAGAAGCCGCGACAAGCCAGGCTAGTTTGCTTTCGCCGTTTTGCGTCGGGCAAGGAATCCCCGGTTGGCCTCCCCTCCCCTCCTCCTATGTCCGTGCTTTCCCCTTTTCCTGTGAAGCTCGGGTAACGAAGCCTGTTTTCCCCGCTCCGATCCCTGCACGGACGTGTCGCGGTTGTGTTGTGACAGCGACTTGAAACCGGAGAATTTGCTCCTGGACCAGGACAACAACCTCAAGATCGCTGATTTCGGGCTGTCGAATATGATGAGGGACGGGGAGTTCTTGCGAACATCTTGCGGTGAGCGAGAGAGGCATGTTTGCACGGGCCGGAAGAGAGCCCCCGTGTGGTCAGGCTGGCACCACCGTGCTGGGTGTCCCGAACTTTGCGCCCGTGTGTCCGTCTCTTGTAGGATTGCGTCGGGGGCCTGGCGCGCTGGACACGACGAATTGAACCGTTTGCCGGTCTTGTCTTGGAGCGGACCGCTATAAGCAGCCATGTTTAAAAATCAAAACTGCACGAATGCTTCCAGCAATGCGCTCGCTCTCTGCTCCAGACCTCCTTCCCCTGCACATTGTCCCGGGATTTTTTTTGACGGCGTTCCGTGTAGTGTATCTCAACGCCAATCCGCACCGCTTACGCAGGGTCCCCCAACTACGCGGCGCCGGAGGTGATCATGGGCACACTCTACGCTGGCCCGGAGGTAGACGTGTGGTCGTGCGGCGTGATACTGTACGCGTTGTTGTGCGGCAGCCTGCCCTTCGACGACGAGAGCATTCCGTCTCTCTTCAAGAAGATCAAATCCGGGATGTACTCCCTCCCGAGCCACCTGAGCGCCTTGACCCGAGACCTGGTGCCACGGATGCTGGTGGTGGATCCGATGAAGCGCATCACGATCGCCGAGATCAAGCAGCACCCGTGGTTCCAGCAGAGCATCCCGCTGTACCTGACGCTCACGCCGGCGCAGCTGGAGGACCAGGCCAGCAAGGTCGATGAAGACGTGAGTCAAGGCGGCCTTGGTTTTCGCAAGAAAACAATATTATAGTACAAGATGTGTTCATGTTCCGTCTCTCTGTTCCCAGATCAAAGTCCGGGTCAGGTTGGTTTTGGTTCTCGCAGGACAAACTTAGCAAGATGCTGCTCTTTTTAGTGGAGGTGGGTAGCCGTACACGGAGCACCAGCCCTAGCCCTTGCCGCCGTTGAGATAACCTCTTTCTGCTACCCTTGTGGATGGTCACGCCTGTTGAAATTTCACTATTGTGCGTCTTGACTCGCATCTCAAGCGTAACAAATGGTTACTCGCACCTGGCGGATACCCGCATACCCGCGCCTCTGTTGCGGCAGGTGGTGGCGATGCTGTGCGAGCTACCTTTCAAGGGCATTACGCGAGAGCGAATTTTGTTGGCCCTGGCTCACAAGGGGTACAAGAAGAAGGGCGAGTTCGAGCACGAGCTGAGAGTAGTGTACGAGCTCTTGCAGGGGAACAAGCTTCACAAGGCGCGGCTGAAGGTGCGTGGGCTCCCTTAGCTCCTCTCTTGGTTGTGTACCTCCGTACCGCTGCTTCGAGACGCTGCTGTACGCGGCTTAGGCCGCACCTGTGTGTGGCACCGTATCAAGCTAGGACGTCGGCGTGCTGGACAACACAGCCCTTGCGTTGGTTCGTTTCGGACTACAGAACGGGCCCGAATTTTAGAAACGTCAACATCGGGTTGAGGCTCGGTTTCGTATTTTATCGCCGCGATCGAGCACACGTTTTCATTTAGTCTATAGGATCCACCGCTGAGCTGCATTTCCTACCCTTATTTTCTTGTTCCTCGTGAAAAATTTGAGCCCCTGTTTCTTAGCGAAATACCACAATATTTTTCTCAACTGCGGGCCCGTTGTGTATGCATATAACTGGCACTTGGAAGTGGGCCGCCTTCGTCAAAAATTAAGTTTATTGGGGAAATAAAACAGGGAGGGGGTACGCAGACCCTATCCCTAACCCCAACCTTAACCCAACTTCTTCACCGATTGCGTGCTTTATCCAACATGTTTACTTACTGGAAAACCCTGCGGAGGCTACTGTCGGAAGTACACCCCATCCCCCCTTGACCAAGGGCAAATCCTGGCTGCGTAATCTGCCTCACCCGCTCTCCGTTACCGACGCTACTACACGTTTCCTTTGTGTTAAGAACCCCCCTCTTGCTTTCTCATGCACTGTACCGCACACCGGGTCACCAACAGCAATGCGTGTCGGAGAACAAGCTGCACATGCAAACGCCGCCCACCTTCGTGGGGACCAATCGGGCGCGCGGGGGGAGTTCTCCGAGCCGGGGGGGGGGGCGGAATTCGGGGTCGCTGCCGAAGCAGATGACGGACACCCCACGGGAGGCTGCTGCAGCACTCATCAGAAAGGTGGGTGGGCTCTATTGGCGTGGTAGGCAGCAGGGGGTGACGCAGGGTGTGTGTGCCGGAGGTAGGCGGCGGAATCCGGCAGTGTCATATATATGGCTTTGGATTTTGCTCCCGTCAGCGCGTATACTGCGGAGCTGAATTTGGCTGAAAGGCATGAAATTTGCGTCCAACTCAGGGTTGGTCGAGATGCAACGCATGCCTTGTTTCGTTGGGGATGAGAAAGTTTGACACGGCTTCTTGTGTGTTGTGATGGGATACCCTAGGACATGTCTGGTACCAACGAGGAGGAAACCGACGGCTTCGCGGTTCGCACGGCATCGCAAAAGCTTGAGGCCAATCGATTTTCGATTCAGCGATCTTCCATCCTAGTGTCCCTCTCATAACGGGAAAGCAACTGCAAGTGGAAATCACGTACGTTTGGGTGATGTCGTATGAAGCCCGGTAGTCATGTAATAGCTGGTTCAGACGTGCCAAGTATCACGCGCTCTAGATGAGGCGAACTTGTCTTCCTGCGATTACGGCTGCGGCCCCCCTTTCGAGAGTATCGACTCCCCCCAACCAACTTGGTTGTTATCCTGCCAAGCCAACATTCATAGCAGCAGGGCAAGGTAGCTCATGTTTTGTTGGAACTTGGACCACTCGCGGGCGTTGACAAATCGTCTTCGTCTCTTGGTTCTACCCCGCCCCTCGAGGTAGTGAGTACAACCGGGCGCTGATCTCCCCCTACTGTGCTTAGTGCCTCGGGAATGCTCTTGTCGTTACCCCGCTGCCTTCCCGAGAGCAACAGTGACGCCGGCTCCCACTTGTGTTCTGTTCCTTTTATCCCACAGGGGTATGCGCAAGGCGGCAGCAGCAGCCGTCCAGGACAACCTGCTTCAGGTGGGACGGGGGGGACGGGGGGTGCAGCGGCGGCGGGGGCACCGATGAAGCGAAGGCGATGGTACCTGGGCATCCAGTCCAAGAAGGACCCGGCGCATGTCATGACGGAGGTGAGTGAGCGAAAGCGGCAGCAATGTCGGGCCGGACATCCTGGTGCCGCGAGCGGGTGGTGGCGATGCCGTTCTGTGGCCTCGAGTGTGACGTAAGGGTAGCGTGCGTATGTGCGGCCAGAGGCTGGAAGGAGGGAGGCTACCGAAGTTGCCGCAGGATTCTGCGTCTGTTAAATCAAAGGAGACTCCGGGCCGGGGGGGCTATCTGGCATACCTGTGGCTCGAGTGTGGGACACGTTTGTGCCTGGCCTTTTACCGGCGAAAGCGGGACGATGCATCTCGTAGAGGTGTCCATTTATCGTGGATCACCGCTGCGCACGGGGTTCCTGAATATTTCGTTGGCAGCAGTGTTTTGAGTGTTCTTCTGCGCTAGGGTCTATCAATCGCTGTAGGCGGTGGTGATGTTTTGCTGGGGTGTTTCCTGGCTGCGTGGGCTAAAAGCTGACAGCCAAGCATGAAAAAACAAATGAATGTCAGCTCGACTTCTCTTTCCTGCTGCGTGCTGCATCCGCCACCTCGGGCTACTATAATAGGGCTGTATTCGTGCAGGGTCACCGGCTGGTTGACACAGCAGTTCGCGCAAGAGTGACGGCGATGTCATGCGGATATGTATTCGGTACAGGGCAAACTGCTGCTGCTGCTGTTGATGGTGAATTTGTGAGAGGAAGCTGGGGTGGCTTGGCAGCACTACTATAGCCGAGTTGTGATGGATACGTACACGATCCACAAGAATTACAAACGACCCGGTTGCATACGCCCACACATCCAGGTGTATCGGGCGTTGCTGCAGCTGGGGTGCGAGTGGCACCTGCACTCGTCGTACCGAATCCAGTGCATGTGGAAACCAGACGCCGAGCCGGTGATGCCGAGAGGGGGCTTGAAACGGCCGGGGGGGCTTAGAACACCTCCAGGAGGGGCGGGGCAGGGGGGCTACTTGGGCGGGGGCGGCGGCGGGCTGTCGAAGAGGGAGGGGGGGCAGGGGACGGGAGGGGACAGGCTGGGGGCGGTCGGGCCGGGGGGGAGGGCGGAGGAATACAGAGTCGTCGCGGGGTTGACGCTGTACAAGGTCCAGACGAACATCTACCTGCTGGACTTCCACAAACGAGAAGGAGACCAGTTCACCTTCATGGTAAGCCTCTTGCTCCCCACCCGTTCCTAACGAACTGGTTGTTTCACGATTTTTGTTTTTCGTGTTGCGTTTTCTGGGGTTGTTGGTTGCCTGATGCGTAGCAGGTTGTTTTACGCACGTGCTTGATGACTGATGCACGTGTCGCCTCCACCGACCGCATGCTCTCCACCCCGTCTTGGTTCGACCTCTAGACGGACAGACCCTACCGTAAGGCCAAGCCCCACGACTTGTCGCTTGACGCAACCGCCGTTTAGCCCAGTTGCCCAAAGGCCACTCAAACCGACCGTAGCATGCCACTGGGCAATCGTGGTCTTGGGGGGTATGAACTGCTGCTGCTGCCGCTGGACTTGTTGTCATTGCTCTTTTACAAGCGCACACGCTTGTTTCCTGCTGTTCCGTTGGTGTGTCGGTGGTGCTTGTTCGGGACCCGCTAATATACCAATGTTTACGCCTACATGTTTGATACACTGCACCGCTCTTCACGCGTTGACATTTTCTAATAACTCGCATGTTTCACGTCCATTCCTCGCATGCTCCGCAAAAATGTTGCAGACGCTGTGCGCGAAAATCATCATCCAGCTCAAGACTCTCAGCGCTCAAAGTAAAATGCAGGTCACCGGCCGCCTGCAGGTAATACATCGGCTTCTTGGATGCGATCGTAGGGGATATGTTTTCGAGCTGTGATGTACGTAGCGTACCATGCCACCGGACCGGTGGGATGTAACACTGCTTGCAAGGTTTGGCGACTTCGAGGTCCCTTGTCCTGTATTTGATGTAGAGAGGAGACAAAAAAACAAATTCATTGGGACACAGCGTCGTCCATGAGTTAGTTTCGCAGTCGGCAACGACGTATACAGCGCGACACAGGCGTTTGGGAAGACAGCAGCAACACGCACAGTAGTGCACGCGCGCAGCCGTGGCGACATCGGTCTTGACCTTTTCATCATACAAAGAACGCCTCTCGTGTGAAGGAAAACGTGAATTGTGTAAGGATGTCGATGTTGCCGTTATCTTGGGTATATCGAGAACTGTGTCCCGGCTGCCCGTGTATTCCGGACCCGTGATGGGTGATCCTGACCATCACGACGAAATATTGATGCTTGAGCGGGGACGCGTCATGTCGATGTAGGGCTGACATTCGATTTTTTGCGCTGGGCACGCCGTGGACAGTCAATATGGTGCATGTTGTGTGCAGATCTCTGATGTTACCGCCAACCGCTGCCGCCGCTGCTGTCCCTGCTAACGCATCTCAGCAAGTGAGCCCTCAGGCCATGGCACCACAACCTCAAGGGCAGGCAATGGCCATCCCGCACATGCACGGCCAGCAGCAGCAACAGCAGCAGTACCGCCAAGCACAGGTGTCTCCCACAGCAGGACAGCAGCAGCAGCATCAACACCATCCGCAGCAGCAGCAGCAGCAGCAGCAGCAGCAGCAGCAGCAACAACAACAACAACAACAACAACAACAACGTGGCGGTGGCGGTGGCGGTGGCGTCGCGGCGGGTTTCCACCATCCTGGTGGCGTGCAGCCGATACCACAATACCGCATACCAACCCATCAGCAGCAACAACAAGCACGAGGGGCACCGATGCTGCAACCGCCGGTCATGGCGCCGACGCACCAGCGGATGCAACAGCACGGGTACGGCGGGCCAGGGGCGGCGGCGCCGCCACCACCACCACAGCAGCAGCAGCAGCAGCAGCAGCAGCAGCAGAGATCCTCACCACACCAATACGACTGAGGGTCTCGCGACTGCCAATGCGAGCAGGGAACAACACGAGGACAGCACTGTTCTTGGAGATGGTTGGTGGTGTAGTTCGTTTTTTCCCGCATTTTGTAATGGATGTGTTTTGTCTTCTTCCGTGGGGTTTGCTCGTTGAGGTGCATAGCCTGACACGGCGTTGTGATTTTCCAACAGGGTTCGTAGGGGGGGGGGGGGGGGAGCGACAGATGGGGAAGGGGGGGCAATTGTCTGGAGCAACATACCCAACGATGGTCAGGAGGGCATGGGATTTTGAGAGGACCACCTGCAATAATGTTTTCATGTGGCCGCCGGCCGTTATTCGTGTTTTTCGAATACTGCTGTGAAAGTGTAGCGCAAACGCGCAAACACAAGATGAGGGAAAAGGGCGCGGGATGATGCAACGACGTGTTTCTTTTTTGTGGAGGTAGCGAATGAAGTTGTTTTTTGCGCGGCGTTGTTGCAATTGTGGACGGAGTCGCGTGTTAACGGCAGCTACAATACGGAAGGATGTTTTTGAGTGTTGTGGAGCGCGTGGAGCGATTGGTGCCATGTTTCCCGCCAAGCCTCACGCACCTGCTGTGTTCTTTTCGAACCAATATGAAGTGAGGAAGAATCCTTTTGCGAGGTAAACAGTGAGGCTGGCGGCGGGATGCAGTGCGCGCTAAGCGAGATGCAGTGCGACGCGTGGGAGCTACCCCGTTGCGCTCCGTCTAGAGGGAACCAGTAACACATCATACTACACATTTTGAACATAGATAACAGTCGGAGCCATCCATCGATCGGTGAGTTGTTGTTTCTGATGGAAGAGCGTCTGGTGCACTTGGTGCCCAGTCGCCCCGCCGGAAACGCTGCTGCGAACGTCTTGCGGCGTTCCGTGTAGCAACAGCTCTACGACCAATCGTGTTCCATCGGACACCCGAGGCGTGTAGGGGGTTTGAGGATGGCCAGCATTCGGGAGTGACGACACCGATCGTGTTTGCCTGTATTTTGGCGGCACCGTGCGCTGTCAAGGCATTGGGCGGGATGGTTTGGTCCTGGGATATTTCCTTGAGGCAGACGGGGAGGATGTGGGTATTCAGACCTCAGGGGGGACAGACAAGCAAAAGGAGTGTTACCACAGAAGGGAAGTGTGTTTCAGGGTGGTGGTGTTTTTGTTTGTTTTCCGTCAGGTTTGTGGCGTACTTGTGCTTGTGCTCCACCCTGCCACGCCACGATTTGACCCGACCACCACCAGAGTGCACTGGTCTTGTATCAGAGGGATGCGAAGTGTGTAGCGCTGTAGGGGTAAGCGAGGCGTCATATATGTGGAGCAAGTGGACCCTGATGGTTCGGTCTGGAACAGTGTGGTAGTCCGCGACGTGGCGTGAGGACGAGCATCGACCCTGAACCGGATGTTTATTGTGTCTCGAAACAGGCGTCCTCAGTCTGTAGCAGCCCCGTTGTATCAAGTATCATGGTGAGATTTATGGTATCGACCAGCGGTAATGTTTTTTTGCCAAAAGCAGCGGCATTGTACGGCCAAGAGGTGGCAGCGAGCGTACGATCTATCGCAGTCAAACGGTACAACGTTAGTGAGTGCGGATGCGAAGCAATCGTGTGTGCCCGCCCTGCTGCTTCCGTTGGCTACTTGTGTTGGAAGTTGGAAAAAGACGAGGAACAGAACCCCGGTGTTGCTAACCGGGCACGTTCCGTTTTGTATGTATTTCGGGGGTGGTGGTGGGGCTGCGTAGTTGCCATAGCGTTAACGTTTGCTACTACTGACATGAGACACGGTTGGTTTGGTGAGAGTAGAGCAAAATGCGGAATACACCGCAAGGCAGCGATGTGAGAACCCCCCGGACGCATATGCGAGAAATATAATTGCAAAGCGAAGGAGATTCCATTCTTAAGGAGGGATTACGTGCGGCTCACGCGCACGGCGGTAACTGCTGCTGGTGATGTCGGTTTTGTGCTGCCGGCGAAGGAGAAGGCGTTCCGTGCCGTAGAAAAACAGCCAAATCTAGAGACCTCCTCGCGACGGGCAGTGACTGGTCGTCGCAAGCAAGACAGACGGGTCTTTTTATAACACAACAAAGAAAGACGAAGTTCGTGCGATCTTGTATTCAGAAAACGTGGATCGTTCCGTGTGTGCCATGTAGACTCTAGCTGTGCCATAACCTCCATGCAGAATCAATGCAAGAGTGCAAACGTCATGCGTGCGATCGATGTTGAAGCTCGACTGGTGCACAACCAAAGAGGGGCTTTTGGGTAGAAGGGTGTTTTTCTTGGTATATGCCGTCGTCGACAGCTACATGTACATTTTCCTGCACTTTTTAGAGTTGTCGGTCGACGTTCGCACCCTCTTGTTGGTGCAGCACTCCGTAGCGGCCGTGGATGACTGAGCAAGAGGTGTACCTAACACTCGCCTGCGTGCCGGATTCTTTCGTCCACTGTCCGACCGAGATCATTAACTCATGAACGCAATACACTCTCGCCATGGCACTTCGAAACAAATACGTTATTGGGTTGATTTCGCCACTGTGCGTGCGCCCGCACGTTTTCGGCACCCTGCCTCCCGCCAGCGCACGGTTGGGCTGACCATATCCATCCAGTCGTTAATATGTATATTCCTGTGCTTCGGCAGCATACTGTTTCCCTGCTTTTACACATTTGAGTCGTGACCTAGATGAACCTCGCTGTCTCATCTGTCTTCTCTCGGTAGATCTATTCGGTGCGAAGCGTCAACCTCACAACTAACCAAAACCGGGTGAGCATGGTGACGACTTTTGACTGGTCACAACGAACAGCTGCCGTTGCGATGCTTCGCGCAAACAGCAATAATGCAACTGCCGCGGTGGTCGTGGTGCCCTCTCATGAAACGGTAGATTTATTTCCAACAAAAAGCGACAGGTGGTATGCGACGAAAAGACAAACTTGATGTAGACTACCCTCAGAGCTCCAGGGTTTGCAACGCATATATCTAGCTAGACTTCCATTGGAGACATGAACGCGGGTCCTGCAAAGGCACTTTTTGTCGATACAGTAGTGGTTTTCGAAGTCTGAACTACAGTAGCACATAAAGTCCGAAAGCGACGAAAGGAGACCCATGGGCGGACAGAGTGGAACATCGGCTGCCCTTGGGTCCCTATTGTACGTGCCCCGACGTGCTCGGCACCGCACACACCCGCAGAAAGCCGGCGCCTCGGTACTAGCTCATGTCCTTCTTGGTCAGGGTTAAGCTCTAGAAGAAACGGGGTCTGGCAAGCGAGAGAAACCGACATGGGTGAAAGGAATGGGGGAGGAGGAAGTGAGGCCTGAAATCAGGTCCGAGGACCTGTCGAAGGATTGAAGGAACGGTGCCGATTCCGTGGGTTTAGCAGGTACAAATCAAAGTTTGAAACCACGAGGGGCGGGATAAAATATGCCATCCGTAGAGTGGAAGGAGAACGCTCTCACGGCATGAGTTGGCTGGGGCTGAACGGCGGCCGCCGAACGTGTGAGTATCTAGCGTGGAGGCAACAGCAGCAGCAGCAGCAACAACGACAACATCAACAATGTCAACAAAGAATGTGGTAACAGCACATCGCTTTCGGGTGGAAGGAGGCTCGCCACTGGCAGCACGCGGAGATGGGGGTTGCAAGGAAGATCTGAGAGCAAAACAGCTTGCAAGTCCCCATTTATCTACTAAGTGTACATGATTTTGGCGTAGTGTAGTCGTGCATACCGTCGCAAAAGCCACCAACAGATCAGCACTCATGCACTTGTAGTTTACCACCGCAACCAGCCACAAAGAAACCGCCTTGGCAGTAACCTCCACATCACCCGTCTTCACTTAAGCCAGCGTGTTCTATTGGAAACATTCGAGGGCCTCGGTATGTAAGCAGCAGTTGTATGTAGATCACAAATATCCCACGCTTGTCTGGAACACGCCAGCACCAACCTTAGCACCTAAGATACCACGGCGGTCTAGTCACGAGCAATTCGGTCATCATCGTCAACAGGGCGATCCCCGATGGCCGTGCTCGCCTCCACTTTTGTCAGCTTGCCACGGCCGCAGCTTCCCCATTTTGTGTCCAAGTCGGTCGCCATTTTGCTGCCCGCAGCTGTAACCTGGTTGGGGTGAGCTCGGCGTGAGACCAGATAGTTGCGGCAAACCGGTGCCTTGTCAGGCGGCGTTGTTCGAGATCTCGATCACATCCGCCGTTTTTTTCTCATCGATTGTCTCGCCCGCTCCTGGCCTCAGCAGACATCAGATCCATCATAACTGCAGCTCAATATTTCAACTCCGCATGGGGTGGCTGCATCGTGGATGGAAGCGCTGTGTTTGTTGTCCTCCCCATCTTGTACCTTGACACCTTCACCGTTGTACCAAACGCGGGTTGACGAGGACCGAATCGGGAAACACGGCCCACGGCCGGCGTTAGGAACACGGTAACGCCACTCGTTCATTGTTGCGATGTTTTCTCTAACGTTGATGAGCATACCGAACGCTCCCGCCCTGTATCATAACCCGCGAGTTGAAGGGGTACGGTGCCGACAGCACGTGTGCCCACTTGTTTTTATTGCTCCGCGCTGAATGCATACTGTAGTCCAATTCGAATACGCCTACGTGGCCGTCCATGTACATAAGACAGCTCTGTTTTGACCGCGACAGACAACGTGGAAGCAGGGTGTTGTTTGGGCTCCGTTGAACAACAAAAGGCTACTCAAATAGTTTTTCGGTACCCTCGCCTACCTCATGTTCAGCAGGAGGCGCGATAATATGAACAAGACGGTTCACCGTGCTTGGCGCCTGCGGACGCTCCATTCTGGAGCGAATGTCCATGAGCTCTTCATGGCCACACCGAACGGAGTCATGCAAGGCGTCCTCGGTCTCTTCCCCGGCCCCCACGACTTTCAATTGGGCCTCATGTAGACCCCGATCTCGTTGATGGAGGGGCGCCTCCACGTGTGTCCTTCACTTCGGCAACCCGATCCCCCTGTGTCATGGGTGAAGGCTTCGGATTGCAGGTCTAAGAGTTCCTCTTCTGCTTCTCGAGATGCGGGCTTCTTCCTCTCTATCTCTCTCTGGTGCCGTCCGTTGTTTCAAACAGCAGTACACGACCTCACACTATTACTGCACGATCTACTCTATCTCGTCTCCAGTTGCTGACCTCGCCGCCCCATGACTTTGGTGCGTCATGGTCGTAGACACGTCGTGCCAGAACTTTATCGGTCTGTTCGGGTAACATGGTTGCATGTTCCTTCACACCCCAAGCTACGCCATAGCTTGACAGCCTCGCTAGACCATGGGACCAGATGATTGGATGGATCAGGCTTTACACATACATGCGGGATGCGGGACATTACGCGGACGGGACTGTTGAAAACAGCCAACGGGCAGGCAACGTGAAAACCAGAGATTCGAAGGTGTGAAGGTGTGCTTGCTTTGCGGTACCCTCTGGTACGCTTCGTGGTTGTCATCGTCGCCGGTGCCACGCACTGCGCACGGCACGACACCACAATATACCCAGCAGCTTACTCTCCCCTTCAAAACACCGCATCGAGGAGGTAGGGCATTTTTACCCTTCACCGTTGGACCCAAGGTGACCTAGTTTTTTGTCATGGTGTACAGCAGTAGACTATTGCTGCACTGGTGCTCGGAAATAAACCTGCAACATGGCAAACCAAGGCCAGCAACAGCAACAACAGCAGCAAAGGGCCCCAAAATCCAGCAACCAGCTCAGTTTTAGGGCGAACCTGCAGGGGACGGAGAAAATCATCTTCGATCTCGTCTGTGCTGGGACAAGCAGAAGGCAGTGGGCGGAATGGCTGCGAACTCCGCCGCCGGTGCGGGCAACCTTGATCTCGTGACTAAGCTCCAGGGAGCTGGGGCGGGCGGGAGTGCTCTCCATCTGGCGCTGAGAGCAGGCCAGGACGCACTCGCGCGAGATCTGTTGAGGCTGGGAGCTCCCACGAAGGCGAAAAGCAGCAACGGCGACACACCTCTCCACCTTGCTGCCGCCAGTGGCCTCGGCGATGTCGTGTCCTTGCTTCTTCGTGACGGGGCTGAAGTGGATGTGCTAGACAGCAAGGGCCGGGCGCCAATTCATCTCTCAGCGAAGCGTGGATCTCCATCTGCCGTTGAAGCTCTGTTGGCGGCCGGTGGAGACCCGAGCTTGCGGTGCGGGAAGGACGAGGCGTTTTCGACGTTGGGTCTGGCTGCTAGAGGTGGGCATGTTGAGGTCATGCAAGCGTTGATTCGGCACGGAGCGGACGTGAATGCCCCTGACTCGAACGGCTGCACGGCCTTGCACACTGACTCGAACGGCTGCACGACCTTGCACTCGGCTGCGATCGGGGATAAGGTGGGAGCCATAGATACACTCATCGAAGCTGGGGCAAATATCAACGTTCAGGGTGGCAAGTATGATGACGCACGGTCCACACCTCTGCACATGGCGAGCAAGAAGGGTTCATCCGAAGCCGCATTGTCGCTTGTGAAACACAGAGCGGACGTGCACAGGTTAAAAGGCTATGAGCGCTACTCCGCCCTTCGCCTGGCAGCTTGCAGTGGCCACATCGCGATCGTGAAAACGCTCCTGGCCGCAGGTGCGAACGTCAATCTTCGTCCCGCAGCCTTATGCGAGTCAGCGTTGGACTCAGCGCGTTCGGGAGGGAACGCCAACGTCGTGACGACCTTGATCCAGCACGGAGCGATAGTCGATGCTACAGACTCACGTGGGCGCACGGCCCTGTTCAACGTCAGCCGGGAAAACACCGTGGCTGTGATCGACAAGCTTGTGGCAGCCTGGGCTTCTGTCAACGGCATAGTGGACCATTACGGTAGAACACCCCTCCATCACGCATGCTTGGATGATTACCCTGGAGCTGTTGTCTCGATGTTGCGGCACGGGGCTCGTGTCGAGGTGAAAGCTAATAATGGTGAGACACCTCTTCATGCGGCATCCGCGTCGGGATGCTCCGAAGGGATTCGCGCGCTTGTACAGCATGGGGCAGATATCAACACGATTACCGCCGAAGGCCTCACGCCGCTCTCCTTGGCTGCCGAGAACAACTGGGATGGCTCTACGAAACTCTTGTTGGACGCTGGGGCAGACGTCAACGCTCCCGCTAGAATCACCGATGAATCACAGGCTCTATCCTTAGCCGCCTCTCGCGGGTGCGTGGACGCCATAAAAGTCTTGATCCAGCACGGAGCGGACGCAAACGCAAGGGACACGGATGGGTATTCCGCTCTAAACCATGCCGCTTTGAGCTACCAGGTTGACGCTATCGATGCTCTCGTCTCGGCCGGGGCTATCATCGACGCACAGGAGAATCATATGAGTGCACCTCTAGCCATCGCGTTTCGATCGGCTTTTCATGGTGGCAAGAAGAAGGACAACCGTGGTTCTGAGGGGTTCGCAGCTATGATCGCCTTGTTGAAGCACGGGGCCGACCCCAACGTCCGGAATGTACAAGAAGGCTCTCAGCAAACGTTGCTCTATACTGCCTAGGCTCCGAGTGTCCAAGTTCCGTGCTCCGGGAGTTTATTGCTGCCGGTCCGAATCTTGACCCCCGTGACGATGAAGGATGCACTGCGCTGCATGCAACCCGACACCACCCCGAAGCGCTGTCAGCACTACTTCGGAGCGGGGCGGATATGGAAGCGCAAGATTCTATGGGTCAGACCGCGGTGCACGAGGCTGCCGAGAGCGGGAACGTGCTCTGTATCGATGTCCTCGTCAGTGCCGCAGCCGTCACAGATGTGAAAGACATGAGAGGTTGCACGCCTTTTCACATCGCCGCTTGGAACCGTCATCGAACCGCCACGTTGGCCCTCCTACGAACCGGTGCAGATATTGCTTCGGTGGACAACGACGGTCGCTCATCGTTGCACCTAGCGGTGACTGACAGGCTTTGACCTGAATTCTTCCGACGTTGCCTCAACTGTGGACCTGCTGTTGAGATGGGGGTGCCGACGAGAATGCTGTCGACTCTACCGGCGACACGCCGGCCTTCAAATGGGCGATAAATGCGCCAGAACACCATGTTTCGTGGAAGAACAACAAATCTGTGCGTAAGCTGTTTAAACGGGCACCGAGAGGGACAAAGCGTGGCGCCGACGCGGCTGGTTGGTCCTATGCCGAGCGTTTCGAACCAGGGTGCAGCTGAAGTCGGAGACTGCTCGGACTTGCCCTTCGTTGGTCCGGCGTGTTCGAGCGCGGAACGCTGGTGCTGAGGAGTGGCTTGGCAGTGGAAATGTTCCCGCTCCTGAAAAAGCTGATGTACACACGGCAGACGCATTGACACTTGAGGGACGGCTTGAGTGCGTTGGTGGCGAAGGTGGTGGGTCTGCACGAGGAAGGCGTGTTCCGGGCCATCGTGGAGTTTGTTTGACATCCGTCGGTGAGTGGTAACTGATACCGACTTTTGCATGTTTTCCGGCATCCCAGAAGCCTAACTGCCAGAGCATTTCGTTCTCGAGAAAATCAAACTCGTGCCTTGGATCGTCTTGTTGTATTGTGAAAGAAACGCATGTTAGTGATGGGGTCAAAATATGCGTTTTGCTATCCACCAGCCCGGCGTTGTCTTTTCGCTTTAGCCGTTGTCGAAGCAAATTCAAAATTTCAGCCAAAAAATGTGTATTCCCATCGAAAATACAAAACATTCTGTGTGTCTCACGACACTTCCTTGGCGCAGTCGAGGTTCTTGCACCGACTACGGAACGCGGTCGTTTAAACTGTTGCTACAAATCATCACCGGTTTGGTTTTTCAGGGATTTCTCTGCACTGGCTTGAACAACAGTAATATGAAAGCCACCCGCCCGAAACGTGCATAGGGTGCCTGTTAAGGTGTACAGCATGTCCACTATGCTATGAGAAGACTGTATGCCTTAACAAAAGTACAACCAGGATCCTTCAGCTTGCTAGAGCTGTTAGACCTCGGAACTAACCCCAGGGTCGTAATCCCTGTAAATCAGCGCTGCCCCATGCGGTTCATCGACATACAGGCGGGAATATGTGTCTTCACTTGGACGTCTGGAATGTATACCGTCTTTCAGGCGTATCCCAGACTTTTTTCCCGGAAAAGTCGTCACAAATGGTCCACGAGGGATTCGAACCCCGGTTGTACTTGTAGCGTAGTGGATATGCTGTATACCTTAACAGTGCCTCTTGTGGAGTGGTTGTTAGAGACCGTGAGTTGCTGGGAGGTTGAGAATGGAATTTGGAAAGAGGGTCGACTGCTGTTCGAAAAGACCACCGGCACACCTCTCTGCCAGGTTTTTGCCCCCGTCACCGGTCTTGGAGAAACTGCACGAATCAATAGGTTAGCCAAAGAGACTCGCCCGTAGCTGTGTGTGTGGTGGCTCTTGTGTTGTGGTTGACATGAGACCACGACGCGCTGGGAGGGTGAGAAACGAACTTGGCAAAGTTCGACTCCTATTCGAAAAATGACATCTGCTTGTTGCTGGATGGGCAGGTTTGTTGCCGTGTCACTGGCATTTTTTAGCTATCCCTCTCAACTGACCCAAGCAACAGTAATGGCACAGCCCGTCCGACCGACAACAATTGATGGACGTCACTTCTTCGCAAGTTTTAGCAGGAGGGCAATCTAGCGAGCGAGAAAATGAACCCTTTGTCCATCGATGCGTGTGTATGTGTTGGAATGATGTTTTTTTGTGGGTTTGAACAAGCGGTGTGTGTGTGAACATATCAGCGTCTGGGATGGCAGCAAAGTAGTGCTCGTAGCTCTTGATGAGCTCGCTACGACCAGTACTTGCTACGCAATCGATGGTTTTGCCCGTATGGAGACCATTTCCAAACGCGAAATACGAACAGGCAATCCGCTAAGAAATTGTCATCATTCCGAATGGATGCCCGCTTGAACACGTGAAATCAGAGATGTGCGGCCGAAAATGAGTAATTTCCGGTAGCGGAAGAAAACATTGTTGTCCGAAATCGGAAATGGCACACTATTATAGACTATTTACCTGCGGTTTCCGGACGCTTTAGAAACCGCCTTACCACGGCGACTTGACAAAACCGGATAATGCACTGCTTTTGTGAACGGATCTCAGGAAGAGGACGCGACATGTTTGAAAAATGCCGATGCCACAGCGAAAGAGTCACCATAACCTCAAACCCCCTTCCAGGTGAAGGTCGTTCATCCTTCAAGGATCCTGAGGCAGACGCCCTCGGTCTTTGCCTATTCACAGCGTTTGATCAAATATCCCAGTGTCGTAAATTCGACGAGGTGATGTCTTTCACCTCCGGACGGCTGCCGCATAAAAGAGCATCCTGGCATGCGACTCCGTTAGTACGTCCTAAACTCCTACTGTCTATAAGTCACCTTGTGGTTTCCCTCTCTTACAGTGTAGTACCATGCCGCGGCCGGAGGGTGATGGATGTACACACGCTGTGGTGCCGCCGCCATCAGTTAATCAGATTACAACGTGCGCCCACCTGTAGTTTCGCGCGCATCACCCAGACTTTGATCCACCCCTTTGCTGCAGGTTACATTGTCTGCTTGAGGTATCGCTATGTCATTTGGGGTGCAGCACCCGATTCTACTTCCGCCTCCAGCCTCTCTGAGTATGTAGCATGTCAAAGCACCGCGCGCTGGCGAGGAGGGAGAAACTACTCGAGGGGAATAGTTTGCAGCCTCAATTGTCTGACATGATCACCTTGCGTTCCTTGCTCGTGCGAATCCTCCGTCCGCAGTGCCTCGTGTTCGCGTGGTGAGCTGGAACAGCTGTACTTCATGCTCACTCATTCTCTCTCGCGAAAATGCTTCAGACTACCAATGGACACGCGGTGAAACACATATATCTGGGATCTACTAGGGGCGGCCACCACGCACAAATCGGGCTTCTTGTGGGTCAGGATGCTGTATCAGCCCGTACGGCGACTCTTCTTGGCGAACGTACGGGATTGAACGACCTTCCGCCGTGATTTTGTCCGTCCGCTTTCCACCTGTCGACCGTGTGCTCGTATATCATGACTGACTGCGGTCGGTCGTCGTTTTGCGCCCACGATTATCGTTGTGGGAGGGTGCGCTTGGGTTGCTCACATGGTGTTCTGGCAGCAAACATTTTGATCGAGGTTTGAGCACAAGTAGGTGTGCAATGCCAGCACTTCAAATGGGATCAAAATTAGGACGATTGGACTATAACAGTCCACATCGCCGTGTGCCTACGGAGGCGGTCGAACTGTGTACAACGGCTCAAACAGCGAAACAAGGTGCATGCCAATCGATACCTGGTACATGCGGGGCGGGCCAAGTGGGATATGCGTAGCTTGTTTCACCGACGGAGGAAATAAGAAAATCAATACAGGGCTAGAGAGAGCGACAGCTGAATCAGACGCGGATCGGAGAACCATGTTGCAACCCGTAACCGTGGGAATGAGCACATGCTCCCGCGATTTGCCTCAGATTGGAATTCACTGCTGCTGTACCTCGCTTGTCAGAGCAGGTATGCCTGAAAGGGCACACAAAAAGTGTTCTCGTTTCACGCCCACCTCAATCTACAAGTTTCCCAGTGTATGGTGGAAGGTGGTGAGTGCTTCAGCCTTCAATCAGGGCAAGAGGCGTCAAGGGCAATGAATGCCGGAATTGTGCAGTACGTGGCAATCACATCAGGGATGAGTGTGTGGAGGTAAAGGGCGGAAGTCAGACGCTTGCTGCTGCAGACACGGCGTAACACGTGTTATTTTCACCCACTTTCCGCCTGCCCCTTGTCGTGCAGTGGGTGTGTCGAAGCAAATGCTCACCCGAGGCAGGACAAGCGCACCCGGTAGTCACTAGGGTTAACCCCCTCTCCCTCTCCCAGCAAGAGGCGACCTCACTATTTAATTTCCGACGTCATTCGATCGACGGCAGAGACAGGCGATTCGCCCACAATAACGCATACAACACGTGTTTCGATCGTGCAAGCTAAGGTAGCACATGCCGCAAGAAGAGGTGCTGCGCCCGGCTCTCGCCCAAAAATCACCGGTCTCCGGACGCAAGGAACAACATCAAACCCAAAAGGCTATACAACCGGCGGCTCTGAGTCCGGGTCCGCCTCCTCCAATCCCAAGTTCTCCTCCTGCGCTATCAGCACCCGAACTGCTGCCGCAAGCTCCTCCGGCCGGTATACCACCGCCAGCACAAGCGCGGCCAAGCCCATCATCGGGATGACCGTAAGCG
Organism: Ectocarpus siliculosus; assembly: GCA_000310025.1. NCBI lineage: Eukaryota > Phaeophyceae > Ectocarpales > Ectocarpaceae > Ectocarpus > Ectocarpus siliculosus. The sequence goes on along the minus strand of FN649727.1, from coordinate 9,040,056 downwards.
TTAGGGCCAGCGCGGTCCGTACCAACCAAGATATCGCCTTAAATACGAAGACTACTAACGACCACAGGAACACCTGGTGAGGAGATCATAGATAGATGCGGTCGGCGGCCGAGAACGGGGGAAGCAAGCACGCGCGGCGAGGGATATGTTTGCGGTCATACTGTAACCTTGAACAGAGGCGGGTGAACGCAGGTCCCTCGGACTACTTGGAAAGGGATGGGGGCATTCCCGAGGTGGGGTTCAAGTCACTTGGCGAATTAGTTTTCAGCTCAAAGGGAGCGCGCGCGCCAGTAGAAACTTGTATCTCTGGCTGTTACCGGTATTTGAGAGCCGGCTGCACACCCAAATCAGCACTTCAGTCACAAGAGCAGTGGCGTGTCTTTGTCGAGGAGATATTTTGTAATTTTCAGCCCCAACACGGGTGTGAGGTATGCCATGTTGTAGAACAGTTGCGACGCAAATCAGGGTCCTATCGCTGCCGCCCCGTTTTGCAGTCCATCGAAAAATCGCCAAAAAATAAAAATGTCTTCAACAATCTTGGAAGCACGTCCCCTCATGAATAATGCTCACAGGAATGGCCGTAGCTTCGTAAGAGCTCTGGCTGTAGTGGCGATCCAAAACTACGCACACTCGATCAAGAAGGCGATTGTATCAGCCGCAACATGCAAAAGCGGCAGAGCTGTCGGTGCATCCTACGGGCCACACCAACGACCTCGCGTTCGACCTTTCGGCTTGTTCAAGACGAAATCGGAGGTGATTTCATGCGGTGAGCTGGTCTCCCTGATTCCTCCGCTGATGAACCTTTTACTGCTGTTGGGCGTTCATGTCGATTGTGATCCTCGTGATGGCCATCTAGAATTACGCAATCCGATGCGTCCCATATGCCTATCTGCAATACAATCTAAAGGCCTATCGCCAACCGCTGGGTGGCTACCTTCTTTCCTTGGCCCACACCAAAAGCGCCAACTTCGTCGTTTGGAAGCTGCGCGTGGGCATTTTTCAAACGGATTGCCGAGATGTCATCACGCAGCATTTCTTCAGATGAAAGCAACGCAACTACATGTACATGAAAAGTGTTATCTGATGAAGAATAGGACCATGTGTGAGAGCTTCTCTGTCATTGTGCTCGTCCACCACCTCTGCAAGGGCCATGGCGACGATGAAACTGATGCCCTCTTGGGCGTAGCCGGATATAAAATCGGGAGAGATTGAAAACAGTATTTTTCCGGGAAAAGCTAGCAAAGCTTTCGAATTCGAAGACATGAGTTTTTCAATTTCCCACAGACGGAAACACGTCTATATGGACCGAGGGTAACCAGTCGCACTCACCATCATTTGCCGAACCGCTAGCTTGGTGGCACTCCCTGAGGAACGCGATCGTCCGTCGACCAATTGAGGAACAAATGATAATTGTCGAGGAAACGAAAATCGGGTCCGTGGCGAGCAAAGGCATCGCGGACACCGGAGGGAAGGTCGGTTTAGAGCAGGCGACGATCATGCCGAAGAAAGAACGAAAGTGCCACACACTTGTAGTAAAATGAGCCTGGTGAACGCCCGGAAGGTTGCAGCCAGAACGGGTTTGTCACCTGGTAGGCACATACAGCAACAAGTGCTTGCAGGTGACAAAAACAACGTTGGACGAAAAATATTACCTTCACGAAACACTCTAAAATACTATAAATACCCACGTTCACGTCTCGTGGTCATGCCACGCACTAATCTTCGACATCGTCTACATGGCGACTAAGGACTACACGACAACCTGTATCCTCACCCTGAGACTTGAAGAGGCTTATCTTGTAGTCTGCCGAGCCGGCAAGCAAGTCGTATCCCCCAAGCGCTGCCCCCACCTCCCTCGACGCAAACCCCAGGCCCGTCACTGGCAGGTCGTGGGCAGGATACTCCATGACCTTGTGTCAAAGGTGGCATGAAATGTTGGTAGGCGTTGGGACGGAGGACCGGATGGGCCACACGGCGAAGGTAGAACGAGGACTATTTTACAATAGAAGGTTTGGAGTCAAGAGGAGGTGTACCGACTACACGGAGCGCCCGAGGTGGCCGGAGGACGGCACACGCTCTCGAGGCAACTTACACCCAAACGTTTGGAGGTCACGTGTGCCCCTGGTAGGTTGTATGGCAACTTGAACCGCGGGTTGTACGTCTGTGGTGGCGTTAGCCGGTGTATTCCCGTGTAATGCTTGCTTCTCCGCGGACCCACCCACCCACCCTACCCTACCCTACCTCATGCCTACACCGCACAGCCCGGATCATACGCACTCCTCTCTCTTTCTGGGGAACATCAAATCACACAAGGCATGCATTACCTTCGCAAACCCGGGTAGCCGGTAGACGAGCACCGTCCCCTCCACGTTCCCCACCGCTAGGCGAGCGCCGTCGCTCCGGACGGACAGCGAAGTCGCCGGGTGCGGCGACACGAGCGACACCTTGACCGGCTTGACCTCACAAGCGACCCCCCTGCCCCCGGGGGCGTCGTCGTCCGGCCGCACCGAGTACCTCCACTCAGTGACGTAGGCGTTGCCACGCCCCCCGCTCTGCACAGAGAATATCGCGTCTGGCTTGTCGGGAGAGAAGCAGCAGGAGCGGCACATGATCACCGGGGCCTTCGCGGTTGATGCGGTCGGAGGCAGGCCGGACGTGGTGGGCAACAAAGCCGCTTCGGAGCCTCGCTCGCAGTCCCACAACCTTTGCCAAACAGGGGGTTGAAAAGACAACGAGTTACCGTTAAGGTGGCAATGGGACAGAGTCGACGTTGCGGCGAAACCCTCGTGGAGTTGAGAGGACACGGAAAACGGCTCCCTTCGTCAATGAAACACCGAGAACCGATGGGCGGCTGCGCGTGTGCGCCTGCACGCCTCATGTTGTCCTCTGCATACATGGATCAAATGGACGGCCAAGGTACGCATGAACCGAACACACCAAACAGATCCCAAGCGGATAAATCGAACCATCAGCTACAACGTGCAACCCCTTTTGTAACGCTTACATGAACTTTTCGGGGGGGTGTTTACACAAGTGCGCATCGAAAACACAAAAACGGTGGCACGGCAGCAGGACACGCGTGTTCGAGCAGCACACCTGCAGGTACCGTCTTTCGAGGCAGTGAGCACCAACGCCCCTGAAGGGTGGAATCTCACGCACGTCACCGGCTTTTCGTGCCCTTTGCATGCGTGCACCATATGTACCGAAAGCGACGGTGGTCTTTCGCCCTCTCTCCCATCGCCGCTACCTGCTGCTGAAAGGGCAAATACGTGTGAGAGAAAAAAACAGGAGCGAGTAGGGTCAGCGTGAGGAGAGCACCGGTGTGTCTCGTGGTTCCGCCATCCCAAACACCCAGAACAAGATGAGCTATTTAGCTCAGTCGCAAGGTACACCGAAATATTATCTCGAGTTGGGCCCCCTCCTAGCAAACATGGGGTTCGGGTAAACATGAACGTGCCCGGATAGGTGGGTCCACACTTTCCAGCACCATTAGGACAAGCAACATGCTCCATGTCGTTCACTGCTGTTCTGTCACAAGGGAGCTTTTCCCCAATCACGAAGAGTAGTTGACCTGTGGGAGAGGGTTGTCAAGGCCGCCCTGTAGTCTTCCCGAAAAATATGTTCTGGGAGTATTCCACCCAAAACTCATGTTATTTCCAAAACAGAGCAAAGCACTTGCTGGAAGCTGATGATTTCGGCTAGGCCCACGGGAACAACGACGGAGCCCCCTACGTTCAACCGTTCTCGGGGTCGTTTTGGGCCTTTTAATATGGTAAGGCCGTACCGGGTACCTACACCTGGGCCCTCGATTCATCCTTCGCGGCTCTACCAGCTACTCTCGGTCGGGCCGAACCCGTCGATTTGGGAGTACCCGGTGGCGTCGCGCATAAAGAGCTAGATCTCCGGGCCGTTTTCTTTGGTCGCGCTGCTAACATGTAAACTTGCAGCATGCTCCGATCCACTACCAATTCATTTGCAAGTCGTTTCTGAATGTTCATTACTGCGGCCTGCCGCTTCCTTCACCCTCGGCAAGGAGCGTGCCCCGATTTCGAGGGCTGTGGTTCCTTGTGAGGGGCTCTGGCGATGCGTAACTGAACACCTCAAGCTCCAGTTCGGGTTGTACAAACGTGCCAACAGGACTGCTGTGCGCCAAAATGAACGTTTGGAGTTCGAGTTTCACCACCGCTAGTTAGAAGCCGTCGCCAGCCAAGTCGTGGAGGGGGAGCTCAAGCAGCTGCCAACGAAACACCAAGCATCCAGATTTGTTCTCTGATCAGAGTTCTGCCAGAAGAGACTTGATCGTGTTTTGCACATGCGGTGTCTCGCCAACAATGTACAGCAGTACTGTAGAGGACCACACCGATGCTTCGTGTCTCGGAATTTAACGGAGGTGTATGTGCTATCGACAGCTCAATAGCTTAAGAGAGGACCGGAGAAACACACGGGACTCTTCGAGTGCAAGTACTACCTTCAAGAGTCATGTTTAGACAACAAGGTACGGGTAGCTATTATGCATATTGTAGCACATACAGGGCTAGAGTCAAACATCTGCTGCCGCACTCACTTCGCGCGTCGGCGTGAAGCTCCCACACCCTCAAGACCCCGTCTTCCCCCCCGGTAGCCAAGAGCGTAACGCCTCCGTCCGGTTCTCGGCTACCGTCCCTGCCGCCGTTATTTCTGTCCAGGAACGCCATGGAAAGTACACCGCTCTCCTTCGTCGCAAAATCGGCCTGTCGTCGCCGTGGCGGAGCGGTGTAGCAACATTAACATCGTTGAGAATTAATGACCCTGAAAAACGAGCGGAAAGGTTTTTTTACGAGGCGAATCCTATCCAAACCGTTTCGGAACGGCGTTTGCATTCCCACAACTCTTGTTGATGTAAATCAACCCTGGGCAGCCTCAAAAACGCCGCCAAGCGATGTGTTGTGGGCTAGTCATTCGCGAGCCCGCATCTCGCGCAAACAACGGGGGAAATAACCCGTGAGGCGTGGGTACACAAACAACGCGCACTCGCAAAAGCGCATCACGCGGATGCCAGGGTGCCACGTGTACACCGTCTTAATCCCCGACAACGGACCCTAGCTCACACTGCTGTTGTGGCAGCGAGTGCCTTCGGAGCACTTGGGCGTTTCAACGAGTTTAATCAGCACGTTTTGATGAGGTAACTCAGATGGGCAGTCAAGCTCTCTAAGTGCAACAACACGCAGGGGATATTTGCTCTCTGATGGTCCATCAGGCAATGCCTACGCTGACCGAACACGTTCTACAGCGCAACCCCAGGTGCAGCAACAAATTCGCGTTTTTTAGTGGTGGGATGCCCGACTGCTGCTTTGTCTCACTTACCTCGACTTCCGCCAGCTGGTGGAAGCCTGAGGGGTTGCTGGCGTAGATGCGAACGTTCTTTCCGAACGCAGCGGCCAGGAGCTGACCGTTACCGCTAGCCGCGACGCAGTTGCACGTCTCGGGCGACGTCTCCAGCTCGTGCGCGATGGCATGGGAGGGTTGCTGGGCGCCCCCCTTGAAGGCAATCGAGGACTGCCGCGTAACAGACAGCCGTTCAGTTCAAAGGAACGACAAAAAGGATGGTTGTTATTGTAGAGAGCACTGCTGGTATCAACTGTCCTTCTTGATGCCTGTACATAGCTGTTTCTTGTTTCACTTTGATGTATTAGTTGCTTGTGTTTGGTTTCATTGGCGGGTGAAGCAATCGACTTGGCTTGTGACGAGTAAGTGAATGCATTTTGCACAACCTACAGCAGTTGAGGGTCACACAGGAGAGACGGTGAAATTACGGAGAAGCACGCGAAACCCGCACCGACAGGCGGCAGCTTGTTCCGCGATACCCCCTTGCGTGCACGTGTGCACATCTCTCAGACGATGCACAGAATGGGTATATGTAATACTGTAGCCTCACACCATTATGCAGCATCGTTGATCCTACAGGGATTTGGACGCGTGTCTTCGCAGGTCGTCACTTGCTCCGTGTGCTTATGCATAACAAGAACAGTTATTTCACGACCGAGGACAACCACGCCACCACTCAAACAAAGCCAAGGGTACGGCTACTGCTCCAACTTCGAAAGAATCACAACTGGCTGGGGCCGAGCAACCTGCTGCGCTGTGTTGCACACCAAAACGGCAACAACGTTCCGAGCACCTAACGGGTGTGTGCAAGTGCCCTCGGCAGAACAAACGGCTTGTGAACGACCCCCGGAATATACACACTAAACTCCCTCCTGTTCTCCTAGCACACCACGCAACGAACGCTGCTACGCCTAATGGGCAAGCAAGAGCACTCACAATCTTGTTCCCGACTCCCGTGTTACCAGCACCCCCGCCGCCCGCCGCGAGCACCGCTGGAGAAGAGGCGCCATTAGAATCCGTTGACTCCGACCATACCACCGAGAAGACCGGGAAGTTTACTATCGGAGGTTGATACATTTTATATCAGCAAAGCGACAACAAAGCTTCCGGCCTTTCCTTCCCGTTGGTGCCACCTTGTCACCAAGCGTGTGCAGCATGCGATGCGCGTGTCACGCAGATGAAAGGGGTGTGCGGCTGCCCATGGACGCCCAGCCATGGCCAACAGCAGCGAAGACAGAGGGGGCCTGCAGAGGGCGGTCGGCGAACAGGTCACTGAGAGCGGTACATTCGAGGTGCTGAGGGCAGTCAAGTCTGAGGGGCCTCTCAGTTGCTGCGGTGATGTCGCGGGATCTTTCCCGCAAGAGGTTTGGGGTTGAGGTTTGGTCTTGGAACTGGTCCAGTGCTGCTGCTGTGCACAGGGATACGGAAAGATCTGCATGATCGTACACGACGTATCCGGCGGGTTGCGCTTCTTCACTCGCCACCTATCGCCTCGCATCACGGGAGGCAAACGATGTCTGCGTCGAAAATTGAGTTCTACGTGTCGTGCAAGGTATGTATGTACAATGTACGATGCACTGACTGACCATGAAATCATCCTTCTAGACTTGAGTACGTATGAATTGCGTTTGTTGTCCGTGCATTGAGTGTCTCCGCTTGTCTGTCGTGCGTTCGCCTTGGAGAGGTATTGCTGTGGTGTTGCGTGTGGAGTATTCAAGGACTTCGAACGGCGGGCTTGTCTGTCGGCATCTTCACAGAGGAGGGACGTTTTTACCGTCTGCGTGAAGGGGGCCCGTCTGGAACTGGATATATTTCTGCTACACACGCCCGACCTTGAATGTCTATCTAAGTCGCAATTTGATGAAAAATATACGCGTAAATTCTGACACCCTTTGCAGTGGTTTTTATACCTCTATGCATAGGAGGAAGCGCACCCACAAAGGTCGTTTGCGGCGTGGTTATTATTGCGGATGGTCTTGTGTCTCCTACTGCTGTAGTCTGTAGCAGCACGACGGTTTGCGACGACAATGGTTGGTTGGATCGTGTATGCATGCATGTGCTTCTGATCGGAGCCCGGTCGGTCCGGAGACAGGGGGCAGGCGGGCGAACTCTCTGGCATCTCTCTCCAACAAGACCCGGATGCTCTCACGTAGTAGAGGACATACATACGTCACGCGATTGAATAGTGATCACGAGTTCGGCCGCGCGGCCCTGGACATAGCAGTGTGGTCTATTCACGCGCGCACACCACATGGTTGATGATGTTTGGCGTATGTTCGCCATGTGTACATACTGCATACGTCCATCACTTGTTGCTTGTTTTCGACCGTAATGCTTCGATTCATGTCCACACAGGGTCTCAAGAAAGCCGACGTTCTGAGCAAGTCGGACCCGTTTGCCGTCGTCAAGCTCGGGCATACCAATGAGGATGGCAAAGTCAAGTACACGTGAGTGACCTCGCTTCACAGCAGCGTGCATTCTCTCGTTGTGGATGTACATTGCTTGAAAGAAAGAGTTCGGAAGTCGTTCGTTGTTCATGGTGTGCAGGGAGAGCACGACCACGTAGCAGGCAAAGGTAGCACACTCATGTGAGCACATGGAGCGGAGCAGTGCGGATGTACAGGCAGTGTACGTACCACAACATAATCACGTTGCCTCGCCCGCAAAAACGCAACATCCAAACGATGGTTGATTTTCGGGCGTGATTTTTTTTTCATTCTGTTCTTGCCCGCTGCTGCTGCAACTGCTGGACGAGAACGGTAACATGAAATCATGACATCGACAATCCGAGGCAGCGCGACAAAATAAATTCCTCCGCTTTGGGCAGGGGCGGCGCGGGAAACAAGCGGGCCCGCCCCTGTCCTTAGCTTGAATCCTCACTTCGCTGGTCGCCATTAGCGCCGTCGCGACCCGTCTACATACAGATGAAACAGATCGATGGAGAGACACGTGATAAACTCCTTAGAAATTTCTGGTGGGCGCTTGAGCCATGACTGTTGCTGTGAGCCATTTACTTCCTGTGTGTATCTCCGCATCATCTCCGGATCATCTCCGCATCTCCGCATCTCCGCGTCTCGGAAATCTCGTCGTCAAGTCATGAGTTTCTGTCGCCCAAACCCCAAGACGTCAACAACGCTACAGCAGCAGTACCAAACGGTCACATCAGTCAACAGACACACGTAGTGTATGCTGCAGGCCACTTGCAAAAGGCGCGTGCGCGGCAGAGATAATTTTGGCCAATTTGTCAGTTTATCCATGTGTCCATGCCTGCTTGCTTGTGAGTCGCATGGAAATTTCTCGGCAAGCACATTTCTTTAGTTGTCTACAGACTGCATCCAAATCTTGCCAAGTTCCCCCGCTGCTGTATATACATGGCATGCCTGGATAGAGAAGAATTGGTTGTGTTGTGTGTTTCCGTCTCTTTCGTTACTTTTCCGCGAACGGCACGCGCAACACAAAACCGCCGCATCCCCCCCCACAACAACAGCAGCTGGGGTGTGGAAGAAGACATTACGGAATTACGGAATTACCATATTTTCTCCTCCGCCGGACGTCGACCATTCCCAGGATTCTTCGGAGGAACATGTCATGTTGCCAGGGATCGGAAGAACCGCAAGTCCTGCTCTCCCCCCCCCCCCCCCAGCCGGTAGATAAATATCTGAAGACGAGGATGTTTTCTTGGCATGTATGTCCTGCGTTAACGACCCCGTCGCGGCCATCACCGAGTAAGTGTCGCTGACGGCGCCGACGAGGTCGTCCGCGCAGGACATGCCCATGTGCTAAGCCTAAATTAACAACCAACTGCACCGCTGATGACAACATCCACCAACAAGCCGCCGATCCCGTTGTAACCGCCACAACCGTCCTCGGCGTGATGTTCTCAGAGAGATCGGTCGCACGGAGACGATCGGAAACACGTCGGACCCAGAGTTCACCAAGCAGTTCATCTTGGAGTTCTTCTTCAACGAGATCCAGTACGTCAAGGCAAGCGATCCCCATGTGATTTTGACAAGAAGAGTGGCAAGCTGAGATTTCAAGGCATGCTTGGGTGGAGTACTCCGTGCGCGCGCAGATTTGTTGTGTGTGTCCGGAGGATCTGGTTTGCGTTGTTGAGATCTAGTCATGCCTAGGGCAAGCGTGGTGTAGTCCCTTGAAGAGTACGTCGATGATAAGGGTGAGAACATGATCTGAGTGCTGGAAAAAGTAAAAGTGCGAAAGATTTTGTGCGAGGCGCATAGACATGACGCCTTCTGTCGGCGTTTGTGTGCTATCATGCAGGCAGATTATTACGTCTGTTGTTTCGTTCACACGTTCGTTATTTCGATCCATATCGGCTTGTGAAAAACGCATGTATGTACTTCGCTCTGTTCATTGGAGATAATTATAGCGTGTACACAGGTGTTGACTGCATCGATAGCTCCGCTTCGCCAAAAATCCGCTCATTACGACGATGCTGAGAGGTCGCCCGGTGTATCTGACTATGATATCCGTTGCTGCTCGCACGGCGAACGATGCCGTACACAACGCGCTCGGAGATCAGGTCAAGATCTACGACAGTGATCAGGTGTCCGATGATGACGGCCTCGGCAAGGCTGACTTCACCTTGGGCGCGCTCATGTCGGCGCCGGGGAGGAGCATCACCGAAGCCCTGAAGGACAGGTCAGGACGATTGGCCAAGTAAGTAGGGCGGGTAGGGAAAAAAACTCGTCGTATTGTTGACGTTAATGTTTTGTAGAAGGTACCTGGTTCGTGTTTGAGGGCTGGTCGGGGCTGTTAAACACGTTTACTGCCGTGCATGGGACAGACGGATCTGGTCTGATTTTTTTATTATATTGTGTTCTGGCGTTCAGTTTTGTTGGTCAGTTCCAAGGACGAGGCCGGGCGGTTGGCCGAAACAGCTTTGTATGTGACAGTGCAAAGCGATTGTTGCTGTGTGATAGGTTGAAAGCAGGGGTAAGCGGGCGATGTTAAACGTTGTGTTTGATGTTGTTGAACATCAGGAAATCAGGGTCGTGACGGGCGTTATTTTCCCGGGGTAAAGAACAGGTGTTGCAGGTCAATGACTCGTGCCAGGGCTTCTTGGTGTCTTGGGAGTTTTGTTTTGAGATTTGGTGTTTCTCTTCGGAAGCGGTCGTGAAAGAGACAGGACAAGCCAAAATTGGTCAGACACAACAAACTCACATCGACACTCGGCCGAGGGGCAACAGGACGAACATCGTTGCCGGGAGTCAGTGTCGCCAACTGTGCATCAAGACCAAGCAACAGCAGTAGAAACGCCGGATGACTTCGACACTTACAACCCTTCGTCGCCTCTCGCAAACTATTCGATTTTGTGTGTGTTTTTTGTCGCGTTATTTCTACCTAATAATAGCAAGACTCCTCGCAACCCACTCGCTTGCAAACCATGATCCACCCACACAGTTGAAGCTCATGACGTCAACTCTCCCCTCGTGCCATTGTATTATTTTTCCCTTTGCGGGGGCTCCGCAAATGGGCTTCCGTGCACCACCCCCAAAGAGGCGTCATGATAATCCGGGCAGAGGAAGTGGCGTCCTGTGCGGATCGCTGCAAGCTCTCCCTCCGCGGCATCAAGCTCAAGAACAAGGACGGCATGTTCGGGAAGAGCGACCCTTTCTTCACTGTCTCGAGACTACGAGAGGACGAAAAGTGGCAGCAGGTGACTTCTTTCGTGTGTGCGGGAGGGGGGGGGCGTACTCATGTGGTTCTGTTGTTCTCGTCCTTGCACCGTTTGGAGCGATTGACGACGCACGGAAGGCGAACGATCTTCCTACTCTTTGATTCATACCAACACAGGCACCTCCAAAACATGCTTGCGTCGTTCATGTCGTTCATGTTTTGTGTGCTTTCGTGGGGAGGAGAGGTAGACCTGTTTTGGCTTGCTCGGGCCCGTTTTTCGGTAGACCCGCAATGGTTCGTCGAATCACGGAAATTTTGTCTTTTTTTTTTTTCCCGAGGGAATTGTCGGAGGCGGGGTATGGTTGTTCGCGTCCCCCAGTTCTGTTTGCGCTTTTTTGTTCATCATATGTAGCGGGTCCCTGTGGACAACCCAGTTGTTTCTGCCGATGGTGATGATGGTGATGGTTCCCGTCGGTTCTGCACGACCACAACTGTTGTGCTCTCCGGCGCTGAAGGACGCGGTTGGCTTTGATACTGATACGGCATTGGAGATGCTGACGTGTTCCAACCTCAAAAAGATAAAAAGATGAGGACGGGACGCGATGTTATGCTCCCCACCCCTCCAAGCGAGAGGAGGGAAAAACGAAAATGCCGTATTGGGGTGTGGTGTTTTTTCCTGCCGGACAAATTCATCGCTCGAGGCGGGAGCTGCTGCCTCACTGACTGCTGTTGGTGACCTGATGGTCGACCTGTGTCGACCTGTGTTTATCCCCGGATACCATTTTTTCACTTTTCGCCGATTTCCTTCCCCCTGATGTTCCGTCCAGTCCATGCCCCCGTCGAGATTTCTCCCCCCCCCCCCGTAAGCACCCCATTCCATGCGGTGCCTTTCTCGTGTATTTCCCGTCATGATTGTACCGTTTCGCTCTTGTCCCAGGTCCACAAGAGCGAGGTCATCATGAACGACCTCAGCCCCGTTTGGCAGCCCCAAGACATGTCGGTCCAGGTGAGTGAGAGTGAGAGAGAGAGTCGCGACGGTTGTCGGGGGGGCGCCTCGCGTTACGCCGTAAGCCTTATCCAGGCAGCGCAGGCCGGACCTCTGTGTTGGCGGTGTCGATCAACGGCTATGTTTTGTGTGTGTGCCCGCTGGGTGGAGAATGGTTTTTTCGACGAAATATCACAAAGCTCGTCGCTTGGAGTCTGGATGAGATTTCTTGCTTGGGGTCTGGGTATACGATGCGGGTGGTGTAGGAGGGGGTGCGGTGGATTGGGAGTTGGTCTGGGCATGGAAACGATGTCAATGCCAAGAGCGACTTCCGCGAGAGCCCGGTGCGGAGATAAGAGGCTTTGGATCATCGCCTGTCGTTGTGATGGCGAGAGGTGGTCGTGGTTGCGGTTGGACGTGACGAGCGAAGCTTTGTGCTCCATTGCTCTCTCGAAGCCGGATACGGATAGAATCGGATGGAATGGGGTGGGGTTGGACGGGGACAGAATGGGATGGGATGAAATGGAATGGAACGGGGTGGGGTTGGTCGAGATGGGATGGAATCGGGTGGGGTTGGACGGGGACAGAATGGGACGGGATGGAATGGAATGGAACGGGGTGGGGTTGGTCGAGATGGAATGGAACGGAACGGGGTTAGTCGAGATGGAATGGAACGGAACGGGGTTAGTCGAGATGGGATGGGATGGGATGGGGTGGGGTTGGGCGGGATGGGATGGGATGGATGACGATTTCCTGACACTCGGTCGTCCGAAGTTGTGGAGTATCGCGCGCAAGGAGGTAGGCACGGAAGATGGCCGCGGTTGGATGTGTCGGACAACGAAGTCGACAGTGGCCCAAGCCCGTTCCGTGCCGTTGGTCTTTACCACGTGACCCCATGCACAACGGAGACCGCTGGCACACACACAGCTAGTCATATTCACCGTCTTGTAGGAGTGATGGTAGCTGTCGAGCTTTATTGCACGCGACCACAGGTATGCCATGGTATGGTGCACTGCTGCTTTGTGGAACGTCTATGCCCCCTCTGCCCCGACATGATATGACAGCTATTTCAATATTGCCCCCGACGCCCTTTACTTGAATCCGACAACAAACAATACAAAAACAATAACAACGATGGCGACGACGATAATGGGAATGGTCCGCCAGGCTCTATGCAACGGCGACTACTTGCGGCCGCTGCAGCTGGAAGTCTGGGACTGGGATCGTGACGGAGGCCACGACTGCATGGGCCGGCTCACGACCAGCCTTCAGGGGTTGCTGGAAGGCCAGGGGCGCGAGATGGACCTCGAGGTACGGCGTGGCGCCACAAAACAGCAGCAGCTCTTTCGTCTTTTAGAGTTTTTGGTTTGGTTTGTATGGGCGAATAAGGTTAACGTTGTTGACCGTGCTCCCTTTGGATCTCGGCGTGATTTTTATTACTATCCGAGTGCTCGGTTCTGTTAGGTATATGCTGTTCGTTCGTTGTTGCATGTGCGTCGTTAGTGTGGTTTTGTAGCTGGCGAGGCAAGAGCGTGTACACCAGCAGTGCATGTGTGGAACAGCGGATTTGATGCCGACGGCTCCGCCACCCCTCGCTGATTATTTAACTACTTTACTATGTGGCCCGGTCAAATGCACAAAGTTCGTTGAACAGAACGGCGACGAACGCTACCCCCCCTCCCCCTCCCTGCCGGGTGCGGATGGCGTCGTGCTCGT
>FN649727.1:8966950-9020866 GCA_000310025.1 Ectocarpus siliculosus | reverse complement strand
GTCAGGGGGGGGGGGGTCTGCCGTGTGTCAGCCGCTCTATATCTCATATATTAGTATCGGGGGCTGTTGTTGTTGTTCTTGCTGTGTTGTCCGGGTTGTTGCTTGCAGTGGAATGGCCACCAGCGGCAGTAGTACTAGCACGACACGAGCAACGGGAGATTTACGCTCTGCGCTTTTCACCTCTCTCTGTAAATCGATCTATCTTAAATAGAGGGTTGGCCGTAGCAGTATTTTTGGAAGTGGTCCACGACGACTCCTGTTGTACAGCGGTTCCGATGGGCACTTGTTGCGGCGGAAGGTTGTTGTCACCAACACCTATCTATTGTATCGCCATATCTTAACTCCAATGGGGGCGTCGACTCGATAGTAAGTAAGCGTTATGTTGGAGAAAAACGCTTTCGATAGACTTGACACCAAGGCAGGGAGGGTTTGGTGGGCGTGGAAGGATTGAACCACTTAATTAAATGAACGTGCTTGTCGGCAGTTCAAATGCCTTTTGGCGAAGGATAAGAATAATTGGGATTAACGTGAAAACGATAGAAACGTACTTGAAACGGGTTTTCCGGCGATGGCATGTACTTTCGGATTTCGTATGAGTTTTTGAGAAAGAGGTTTGTTTTGTTTAAGGATGGGTTCTAATCTCGAAGAGAGGAGTGAAGATAGACTCTGATTGTTGGCTTGGGTGCCGTGCAAGGCGTGAAGCCGGCACTTCCTCAGCCGTCGAGAGCAACCATGCTTATGTACACATGTATACGCCATGCATCTATCTACGAGAGAGAGCGTAGCGGCAGGACACGGGGTCTTTTTGTTGGATACAACATCAACGTTGGGAGGCTGCAGGTGAGCCTCCGTGAAGTTTATTGTGAGACAGCATTGGGAGAATGCTGCACGTGAAATGTCCATTCAGTTTATGGTGAGAAAAAATTGGGAGTATGTATGCTGCTGCGGGTGGATGTCTACTGAGTTTATGGTGAAAAAACGTCCGTGTAAGAAACACAATAATTGCGTTTTAGGGTTCGTTGTTGTACTTGTGCCCACGGGACGTACTTTGTCGCCTGTGCCTCGTTGATGTTCCAATGATAGCTCGTGACGGGGAACAACATCATTCGGTCGATACGCACGTGTTTCTCGTAGTAGTTCATCTTGCAAGATCTTTGGACATGGTCGGCAGCGACCTCGTGCACTGCAACACTGTTGGTGGGCTGCGAGAGAAAAATAACATACATGCTGGAAAACATTTCAACCGTGCAGCAGTGCGGGGACACACTGCTGCTGTGCAGCAATAAACATGTGTGATGCCCCTTCTTACAATACGGGGTCCAATCCGAATCCGAATAGGATTGGTTTCTACTCCGGAAACAAGAGGAAGCGTAAGTTCTTTTCCCCGGATATTTTGGCCCTGCCCATTTTCTCTCAGCTCGCATCGCGGCGGTGGCTCTATCGCTTCATTCCGCTGTGTGGGAAAATGCTGCAAGCAACAGCAACATTCAGCACAACGGGCTGATGCAAGAAGCTGCTGTATCTCACGCCCACCCCCCGACACGTTGTTACCACTCCGAATCGCAAAAAAGAGAAAAAAACATTTGAAAATCTTTGTTATCAATACAATCAAACCTGAACGATCTCACGCAATAGCTCAACCCCCTGTCACATAAAGAATATATACCCCTAATTTTCGAACCGCTCTTCCGATCACATCCTTTCGACCTCATCGCGCGGGAGTGGTACATCACGTCCCCACCAATGTACATCGTGATCCATACCCGCCCGTGCTTGCCGAACACCTTTCTTTCGCCACTACACAACACCTCGCAAAACAAGGAACAGGGCCTCGAACGAGCGACATTTCTTCCTTGTTCTTATTCGAACAGCGAGTCTGAGTGCTCATCAAGCACATGATACGTTTCAGGCCGCCGTAATACCTTTGCTAATCACACGTAGCCACATCAAAATATAACTACCAGGGACCCGCATGAGCACCATCAACGTCTTCGATCGATATGCTGTCGACTGACCAATCAAGAACTTCTTCGTGATTCAGGCCCTGACACCGCAACTCTGGATCAGATTCCTTGACTCAACATAAATACCACAAACATGAATGGATGCGTGCTCGCCTGCTTTTCTACATCAATCGTCTGCGTGGACGGAGATTGTTTCTTTCTCTCGATAATCTTCCTTCGGACTATCTCTCTTCTCTTCGCCACATAGCCAAACTCACCACCACCCAAACGCGTTCCGAAAATCACCCAACACCACCCAAGTATGTCAAGCAGTCAACACGTCCACAAGCCGATCATACATTCTGATTGGGGAACAAGATTAAGGAATGATAAACGACGTGTACCCGCTCCAGAACCGGCACTTTTTCGTCTCTTTCGCAACCCGCCTGTTCACTGTTCATCGTGGAAAACCTCGTGAGCTATCAACGGTAATAACCAGCTTCGAGCTTCGCCTCCGTGAGGATTCAACAACTCGGAGCCATGAGCGAAAGAACAACAAAACTACGAACAAAATCGTCCTGCCAGAATAACAGCAAGGGCGGAGATAGCTTTAGAAACAACATGACAAGATACAAAACATGAAAACAGATAAAAAGCCGCCCTTTACTACTACAGTAGCTGACGACCCTAGGATACCGTTCGGACGGTGTGGCGACGGCTTGCCTCATCGCCCCATTCAGGACAAACCATCGTACAACCTACATGACCAGCATACATTCAAGCGAGGGGGATCCAAAAAAACATCCCGGAAACCATCAGTCTGCACCGTTCATCTTTTCCCGCGGGTGACAACTTGACACCAACCCGATAGGCCATTAATCCACAAATCCTCCGTCTTCTACGTATCTCGGGTAAACCATTTGATCATTTTGGTAACTTGCAAACCAGCAAGTACTCGGCGCCGGCTTCGGTCCGAAATGAGAAAACTACACGTAAGCAATGAAACTCTGAAGCCCACGGAGACCTCATCCAACCGTCCCTGCTTTCGCAAGACCGATGTCATGCACGAAGCCCCTCCCCTCCCTACTTGTATGAACTCGGACACTGCCAACGGGCCTGAATCTCACCACGATCATCAGGTCCCTCAGGTCCCTGCCCTCGCTCTACCGCACACGGAACCTAACCTACCCACGAGCCAACAAAAAAATGTGACACAATTCTCAGATGTCCTCTCTAGTACCCGCATCGCACGCAAATAATCTGAAACCGCCGTCTGTTTCAAGCCCCTTCGCGCGTGAATCGTTCCCCCTCCCGTCACGACCAGGGCAATCCAAACTTACACACCACAGAAGCGGGCGTTCCAAGGATCTCAAGACACCCTCGCCCCACAACATCTACAGGAGCTGCTGCCCGTCCAAGCCCTCCTCTCGTGAGCACGCAAAACTTACGCAATCGCCATGGCCCGCTCACTGACCAACAGGATTTGCTTCTGGAAGTCCGATGCGGACTGGCATTCCTTGGAGAAGGCTATCGACACCGGCTTGTCTGGGTTCGCCTCCGACCGCACCATGAAACCGTCAGGCGAGAGGGAGAGCATTTCGCAGTTCCCCACCATCTCGTTAGCAACCGGTCCCCCAAATGCTCGCACGAAGTTTCTCAGCTCGTCCTGAAGCATACATGTAGTGCAGCACCATCCGAGTTAGCACAGGAGTTGAACGAGGGACCAAGGGTTCGATGCTTCGTGCACGAGAGTTATAAAAAAACCGCTGTTGATCTCAACCATGTGAAGCGACACATCTACTCGGCCGGTGCTCGTTCGGTTCTGCCGGTTATGTAGGGTACGAGAGTGGGAGGAAACACCTCCTTTCTCTGCAGAGAACGCCTGAGGGTTTGATGTTTAATTCATCATGTGATCGTGTCTAGCCTGTGGACATGTCGATTCATATGCATACATACATGCGGGGTAACACCTACAAGTTTTGGTAGAACCCCAGCCGTGTTGGTTGATACAGCTAATCATGTTTCTTTGCTCGCACACGTTCAAAAGCTGAAACAAAATGCTTGGCCTTCCGTCACAGACGCTCAGGGCGATACGAATATCACAACCATTCTTCTATGGGCATCCCCTCCAATCAAGCATGCGATAGAATTGGTTCTTCCCGTGCCCACGAAGATAACACAAACACGAACCTGGAAATCTCGGTTCATCACGACGCAGATCCTTGCGATCGTCCCGATAAGTTCCGGCGACACGTACTTCTGCAAGGGAAGCGAGCAAGAGCATGCGGGAAATCAAGTGAAAATAGGAACGAATGAAGCATGTTTACGCGTGCATGCTTTGGCAGCAAGAGCGTTTGAAGCGATTGAAGGGGTAGTCCGGGACTGCATGCTAGCTTACTGCCACATATTCGAAAAATGCTGTCGAGCACCTATGCATTATGACACCAGATATTGACTGTTTCAAACACGAGTTTGAGGGGATCACAATGACCTAACGAACACAATGCCGGGGTCAAGGTCTGGAGTACCACAAATTTTATTCCTGGAAGGCTAACACAGCCAATGCCGCAAAACTACTGAGAACGCATGACAGATATATCATGTGTGATATCCTGCATGCTGGGTCAAAAACGGCCCCCCCAAAACATATTTTTGTATGCACATACTCTCGCGGATTGCACTAGAGGCGACGCGCACGTGCATACAAGTGTTTGCGACATGCAGATGCAGACACACCCGCAATTACGCGGGCGCTATCAACACCTGTGTCGTGTCGCGTTTCATGTTGTGTTTTTGTTGTTTTTTCCTACCGGGGGAACGTTCGCCATGGCTGGTCTCGGCTCCACGTTCTCCGCTTCCTCCAGCTCGTGGATGACGCCAATAACGCAGTCAGCTGATAGGACCAATAGAACCAACGGGGGGAGTAAGAATCGCGCAGGTCGCACGGCCAAAGGAGCGTATAAAAAAACGGGACCAGGTCAGTAAATTGTTATTTATGCATACAGGCGCGCAGTATTACAAGCTGGTTCAAGGAAATGGATACAAGAACATTTAACATGACACCGTTTTTAGGAGTTGGACTTTGAAACTTTGCACACATGTACATTGGGGTAGTACGCAGCGCTGTGTGGAGAGGCCTTTTTTTTATTTTTTCCCCCTGTCGCCGGATATTCGGGGTTCTAGAGTTTTCGGGGTCATGTGCTACTCCTGGGGAAAAAAAAAAAAGCCCCCACCGCACAGCGCCAACCCAATGTACATGTGTGCAAAGTTTCAAAGTCTAACTCCTGAAAACGGCGTGTGAAGTTTTTAGCTTTTGTGTCATGGAAGTATTCGCCACCCTGATTTTCCCCCAACCTACTTGAAACTTTAGTAAAGAATTAGGTCCGCGGGGCCCCTTTCTCACTGCAAAGCCCCGTACTGCGATAGTCTTACAAGCGCTGCTACAAAACTTTCTGGAAAGGATCATGGAAGTATCCCGCAGTGGAAAAAAAAAAAAAGTGGTGTTCATATATTTGGTACCGGTTTTCGGAGGTTCAACACCGGGGACCGCAATACGCCAGTCAGCAGTGCAAATATTGCCTCATTCTTTTTTTAACGGTTTGGGCAACTTTGTTGCACCATGCTATCAAATCTGAGGATGATTCAACATTTCCTTCGATGTATACGAGGCAAACCAACATGAGACTCTTTGCGTATTAATACAATCCGTCCGCGGAAACTCGACGACGCCAAATCTCGGCCGAAGAACCACAATTTTGGGCAACTCGCTTCCACGATGACCGTTTTTTTTTTCTTTCTTAATATGACACAACGAATCCATCTCTATCATTTCCTATTTTTTTCTTTTCTTTAGGTCCTCAAGAGTATGGGGATTTTTTTTTTGGAAAACTACGTTAAAAAGAGGTGGGAAGTGCGGGGTTGCATGCATTATTAATTTTATATCGCATTTGAGGCTTCTGATTGGCCGGGACACATTTATGCCCCTTGTATTGTGGCCACGGCTCTGATTGAAATTCCGGCCAAGGTGATTCGTTCCCTTGCTCATGGGGGTCACTTTGATACAAGATATGTCAATATTGTGTACATACTTCGTCTAGGCAGCGGTGGTTGAACATATTCGGGTTCATTTCCGTGAACCAGCATGTCATGGATTTATTTTATTGCGTTCGGGTGATACTGACGCCGATCCATAGTAGCTTCTGCTGGTCGCGAACGCACGCCACGTAAGGCCTTGGATTAATGTTTCAGGTCAAGCTTGCTTCGTTTGAGTACCTTGACCGTAGCAAAACAAATAAAGGCCATCATGGACACCCACGGCAGGAAACGATGTGGGCGGGGAGCGCAGCCTAGTTATAGGGCTTTTTCTCCGCTACAGCAGTATACTTTTCCCGACATATGCAGGTCTGACATGCTTACCGTCGTTGCAGTGGTACGGGAAAACGACGGGCACGGCAACCGCGACGCAGGTTCGCTCTCCCTGATCGCAGTAAACGACGTCCAGCTGCATGTGATCCCTGGGGGCGTAAAAGAAACACAACGCACGTTGGGGAGGGAGAATCAAGGAAAAGACAAGGCGGAGCGGAGGGATGTTACTTATCACTTTAATTATGATTTTCCTGCTACATTATGCCCACACATGAGTTTGTTGTCTCTTACGGTGGGGCTTGCAATGTTCTACATACATCTACCATGTCGTGCGTCAGGTATGAGTATGAAACGTGCTACAACGGAGGGAGATGGACTGCTGCAAATTCTTTCTCGACCACAAGTATGACATCGGGATTGGGTTTTCGTCGCTTGGCAACGACGTTGTAAAACAAGCCAAGTCACTTCGTGAACTCGGCAACCAGGTTACCGTTATTTTTTTGCGGTAACCATGAATGATGGTCGAGTAGATCATGTTGTCCCGCGCAAGGGGGATAATCGCACCACGTTGTGTTAAAATGGTCAAGCATCCTCGAGGCAGTTACACAGCAGTGCTTTTAACTGCCTCTGGAAGTGAAAGCACCAGAAAATAAATGAAGTCATACGCAGCTGTCATCTGTGTGCAAGGAAGTAAGCACAAGATGCCGAACACCCTTAGCAAGATGCAGCGCACCCTTCATGCGACTCGCCGAATACCTCACGGCGCTTCGCGCTTGGTGATGTGAGGGCCTGGTCCGGTGCGAACCCGGCGTGCTCTGTCCCGGCTTTGTAGGGATGCGAGGTCAATGGTCTAACGACTACGGCATGCACGACTATGAGTACACCCCCCACCTCCCCCATCAACAGTAGAGAGGAGTACAGTAATAGGTCCAGCTGGCATGACTCATCTCTCACTGTTGTACAGCAGCAGCACATAAGCTAAAAACTCAAAACCAGACCAAGCAAGTCCCGCATCCAACAGCTTCGCTGAATGAACCCTCAAAGATACCTTCCACACATCACACAACATCCCTCCGAACACAGCAGCACATGCATACGTAGCCTCGCACGGGATGTCACAAACACAAAAGTAGGTTTCTCTGATGTCACGTGCATTATTGTTCCACAGCAGCAGGACGTTCCACGGGTGGCATTGCTCAGCTGCCAAAAAGCACGGCCAAAACACAGCACATGCGTGACGTTAGGCGTGTGCAATTGTGCACTTCCCTGTGCATACGAAAATGTTCTTCCAAGCACCACACACACGCGCACACCACACATCCACACATACTGACATCCGCCGCCAACACCGGCAGAATGTTTCATTTACAATCGCACGCACGCGACTCATTTCTAAGCCCTTGCAAGATTAGCTGCATGTATCACAAAATGCGTTGGTAGATCACAAGGAGTGTTCGCTACGTATGTTCGCACGGCAGCCTTGTGCCCCGATAATCGTGATGTCACCTTGTCACGCTTCGCACTTGAAGTAATTGGCTGATTTGGCCAATCCAAAACCACCGAGAGACGGGAGATTCTACAGCAACAGCAAACAGCACCCGCGACGTTGTTTGGGGGGGCTTGTTCGTGACGTAGTTTTTTCAGCCGTTGTATATTTCTTGGGACACTTGCCACCGCTATCAGCAGCGCGTCGGGCACAACGACACAGGAAGGGAGCCTACTCGCGTCATGCAAACCATGAATCAGTGCAGAGACGACTCTAAGCAGTATCGGGGGCAAAATTCGCCCAAACACAGAGTAAGCCCTGGTGCCAGAAGTGCGACGCGCCGCCGACCAACCGCCAATAAAGAATTACCCAACGATTTTTTCGGAACCCACCCATCCAGCTCCTTGATGGTTATCGCGTCCACGCCCTCCACGCTCTCGATGAGGGAGTCGTACTTCTGGGCAACGCGCACGAGATTGTGCCTGTACTCGTGCTGGAGGACGTCGGTTATCTGCTCCTTGTCGAAGCTTCCTCCGTCCAGGTCAGGCGTTGCAAGCACCGGAGGTGCGCCTTGCACCTTGGCTGGGCTCTTGGCGATCCACCACGCGGGCCTCGTGGGTTCCCATCTAGTCCGGCTGCTCCGCCGCGCCGCGCCTCGTGTCGATGGGACCGCCGAGGGGGCATTCGTCGCGCCGTTCTTGGCCAGCCAGTACTCCTTCCAAGAAGCCCTCGCCACCATCATGGTGGTCGCCTGGAATCCGCATGCTGTTGGCGCGTTTAAAAATAACAAGAGCACCAGCGACAGCGCAGCAGCACGCGCATGAGCGGCACCAGTGGCGGCAGCCGAAGAGGTGTGCATTGCGCGCGTCGGAAGGCGTGCGCTGGTCATAGGAGAATCTGGCGTGGTGTTTGCAGGCTGGGGGAGAGCTAGGAGAGGCAGAGAAGTGCAGCTGGAGAAATGTGTGCGTATCGATTTGTCGATGTTGGGTTGTGCTGTGGCGCTGCAGCGGCGTGGTGTTGTTGTGTCGGCCGCTTTTTTTTTTTTTGTATACACCGTCATCTGGATGGAGGATACAGCGTCGCCCCCGAAAGCCAACGGCCCGGCTGGTCCGGGTTTGGCAGGACAACCCCAGCATCCAACGCGCCTCTGCTAGATACCTACCTTGATGCAGTTACCTGCTCTTCTTGCGGGATGTTTACAGCTAACAGGTTTCGGCGGTTCGACCTGGGTCAAAAGGCCGTCCAAGGCGTCCTCGACAAATCTCTCGTGGGAGCGTTAGGTGAGTTGAGTTCCTCCGCGTTTTCTGGCTCCCGTCGTCCCGTCGTCTGCCGTCCTGCGTCGCCAAACCAAAGATGTTCTCACCCCAACGTCTTCTCCGCTCCCGTTCTCCACTAATGCAATCGCTGTCCTGGTGTAGATGGCGAACATCACCCTCGCGTACGGGTTCACGTCGTCTCTTCTTACTCTTGTAGGGCAGCAGTTTGTAGTACACTATTAGTCTGCTGTATGTCTCATGCTACGGCGACGCCGTGCTCTGGGGTGTTACATACCGGTGGGTTCAGGTGGGTCGGGGTGCGGTACAACTCCTAATGTAGCCACTTTGATTGCCGGTCTATGGCGTGAGGAACCATACCTCCTTGGGCCAGTTTTCAGGCTCGATATCTCCTATTTAGGGCATCATATGCATACAGTAATCATGTTACAGCACGTTTTGCTGAATCCTTGGCTGAGAGATCCGACGATCTTTGAGAAACCTGACCTGTGAAGACCTAGGCCTGTATCAAGCGTTAAGGGCTGCTGAAACGGGCGGTATCTGCTTGTAGTCCAATCTAACAGGAAATATCCAAAACCACCAGCCGGTGGAGAGAGTCTAGATCTCAGATGCTACATGAGTAGAGGGCATCATGGATCAGCGACCTCCTCGTTTTTTCCCTGTTGACAAAACAGCAGTCTTCCCCTCCCGCGCAATCTGGACCTTTGGCCTGTAGACTTTCTGGGTGTCACATTTTCAACGTTGACATAGGCGTTGGCGCGGGCTTGTCGAATCTCGAAACTAAATGCCTATCGATACCAGCAATTGATAAGTGTAAAGACAGCATGATCATGTTCTCCCCCGTGTTCAACGTTCCTGCCCGGTGGCCCGTCGAACAGTTTCAATAGCTTCAGTGACGCTTATGGCGGTGCTCGTCATATCGGAGCTGCTGGCGTACATCAAGGTGGACACCTCGAGCCACATGGCGGTCGCGGACTTCCACGAGCACGACGCCGTTACCGCTCGGTTGCACGCCACGTTCCCCTTTGTAGAATGCAAAGGTCAGTGCGACTGCGGTGTGGATGGCCAGCCAGCTGTCTCAACAGCTATTGCTGCCCCCATGCGTTCCAGATGCACAGACGCTGTATTGCTGAGCTCACCTGTAGTCACACCGGTGCATGTCGTGATGCGATTTCATAAACTAAACTTGTTGTACGAACCGCCCGCAACCTACACATTCAATTGTGTTTGCCCTTGCGGTGGTTGGCTGGTACGTAGCGTTTTCAGTTTGGTGCGCACGCCACCTGAAGGAACCCTGATCTGTATGAGGACTGGCGGAATCTCAGCTTCGCAGAAGTAATTATCATTCTGTCGTTTTCCATCCACACCCCTCGGGTAGGCATGTTGGGAGATACATATGACTTGCAAGCTTCAACACGCAAGTAGTAAGTGTCATCCCCGGTTTTTTGCGCCCAGATGTTAGTCGCGTCTCCATCACGCGAACAAGTTGTGCGCGGCCTCAGGAAGGAATGACGACGCCCGGGCCAATGCTCAACTCGCTAGTACAAACAATGAGTTGTCTCCTCGCCCCCCCACCTGCTGTTCCTTTTGCCAACAAACAGACTTGGAGGTTGTCACCGATCATCCTCAGGGGGGTGTTCCAAACTCGGAGGCGGTGTCGGTACACAAGAGACCAGCATCGAAGGCCGAGAGATATCCCTTCCAACCGCAAGGTGGCGGCCTGGGCTGCACGCTGGATGGGACGGCAACCGTAGAGAGGGCGGCGGGGACGATCGTGATCCACGTGATGCACCACGACCCTTCTCGAGTCATATTCACGGGCAGGTTTCTTGCCCGGACGAAGGGAGAGACCCGGTCCGGTCCCAAAGCCGTTGCGGGCCAGAATATGACCCACAAGATCCACGACTTTGGGTTCGGGCCTCCGGTGAAGGGACCGGTGGGGGTCGGAAGGAATTCTTTGGCGAGGAGCACGTTCGTGTCGGAGGAGGGGTCGGGCTTGGTCAAGTACTCCTTGAAGGTGGTGCCGATCTCACACCGACGTATGCACGGGGCAGAGGTCAACACCCACACGTACTCGTCCAACGTTGCCTTCGTGCCAGAAGCTGCCGTGCTACAAGACCTGTCCTCGTCATCGCTACTTTTGGGCGTCGAGTTCTCGTACGATTTTACCAGCGTCATGGTCAAATACACCGACGCGAGGCGGTCGATGTTCGAGTTGATAACCAGCGTTTGCGCTATCGTGGGAGGGATTTATACTGTTAGCGGTCTGTTTGTGAGGGGTTTGCAAGTGGTTTCGCCAAAGAAGCACGATTGACAGGGTCAACTGTGCCGCGTTAGGCGTTGTATATGGCTATCTTCACGCCCACGAGGATGATTGGTCGCGATACGAATTGTTTTTAAGAAACTTGTTTAGTAAAAGCAACAATTTGCAAGTGGTAGCGGCATGTCATGCCATTTCCGCTGATGCAAACAGCGCACCGGCTGGCAATCAAACCCTTGTGGGATATTTGGCCTTTCGTTCTATGACGCCGCACGTGATGGCGAGAGACCGAAGCTTCGGTTTCATTCACACAAACGAGGGGCCCGCGATGTTCATGTCTCCTTCCCTCTTGTCGTCGGTGCACTCCATATTCTTGGTGAAGGAATGCCCACACAAACCCGAGGGCCTGGGAACACTCTGCGATACGGCATGCGCTGACGTTTCCGACTGTAGAATCTGTTGTTCCACGAATCTTATTCACAGGAAAGTTGCGGTCGTTGTCACCGCAATACATGTAGCCGTATTCCTCATCCGCCCAACTTGTCCGCCCAGGCTTGGTCGTCAAACATGAGCTTGATTCGTTGCCCCTGCTGCCAAATCAGCCAGCGTCTCTATTGCCTCGCATACCCCGTTCCCTTGTGGTTTCTGGCGACCTGTCTTTCCGAGGCTTCGAAGTGCCTACAATTCTACTAATTTTCGGCGATTCACTCAGCAACCGTCTCACGACTCTACTGCTTCGGCGGGTGCCTTACACGTCGACGCGGCGTGGCGTTAGGATTCTCCGTCTAAAGCACCGTGTTCGCCCCCCACCCCGCCACTCCCCTCATCAAAATGCCGCTCACCAAGACCAATTCTTCTTCGGGTCTCTTTTATTCGTGATTCTGAAAGATCCAGCACCCTATTCGCCTCAGCGGCAACTTCGGCAAGCGTCAGTCGCCCCCGCTCGTTGATGAAGGCCGCAAGAGCGCGCATCTCGCCCTCGCCAACCCGAACGAAAGAGCCACCGCTGCTGCTACCTCGCGCGTCGTCGACCAGGATGCCCGTGAAATCACCGCGGGCTTCCAGCTCCTCGATTTTATCCACGATCTCCTCTGATGGCAAACTAAGTTCAACCTCTAGATCTCCCAAAGATGACACCTTTTCGAGAAAGGAAGATGGTGGTCGTGGAAATTGGACATGGCGCAACAATTGAGGAGCTGACCTTGTAGGCTACAGTGGTAGCTTTGGTAAGGATTGCTAGCGCTACTGCTGTGTTTCGGAGGCTCGTGTGCACATGGTTCCTACATGTTGCTTGCTGCCAAGACCTGGGGGGGTATCCTACTCATTCAATGGATGTGGCTGTGGTGTTGACATGGCCTGAAATTGCTACCTGTTCAGCGGCGTCGGACCACATCATCATTGATCACCGCCATGACGAGCGCATCAGGGGTTAGCGTGGCTTCAAAGCCACCCAAGGCATATATTCTTGAAACTTGGCTGCTTGAGTGCAACATATAGTCGGGTCTGCTGTGTGGACTCTGCAGCAACCAGTTATCACCTATTCCGACGCCTACACATCGACCACACGCGTCACCCATCCCATATACTCTACGGTTGAACAAGGTACCTATCTGCAAGCCTTAGCTTTAACCTATCGAAGATCTGGGTCTAATGTGCAACATTGCTGTGGCACTTGTGATCCTAGCGCAACCTCATATTACCCACAAACTTCAGGTGTGTATATAGCAGTGGACTGTTCTGAAGGATTTTGCATTTGGGTGAATGCATATTCGCAACCGCCCCTCGTTTTGCACGCGTCATCCGCCACTGTCCGACAAATTCTGCAAAGGGGAGCTTTTCGACCGAGGGCGCCTTACAAAATCATCGGTTTCAGTTGTTTCCGTACCTGGTGATCCAGAATGTAGCTCTTCAGTCGCCGCAGAGCTTCCGCAGACCTCTCCTTCCGCTCCTCCTCCTTTGTGCGCTCCCTATCCGCGTGAGAACGCGGCTGCTGCTGCTGTGCTGAGCGCTTACTCTGCCATGGTTTCAAGAGTTTCCGGCGGAAGTAGCAAAACATGCGAAAATATGACGGGCACGGATTCCGAGCACGTCCTCTATTTGCGTAGACCGGAGACCGGAGAACCAGGTACAGGTGGTCCCCCACTAAACCAAACTCGGTGGTGGTACTTGTACAGCAGTACAATAGTTTGGGCTACTGCCGAACATGACCGCGGTTTTGTACACACCTTCACTTGACGCTTTTGCACAGCCGAAGATCGGCTGAACTCTGCCTTTGCTCGCTTCTTGGCCTCTTTTCGAGCCGCCTTCGCCGCTTCACGCCCGCCAGGGACAACTCTCGTTCTTCCGCCGAGCAAGCCCGCGTCGCCATCCTGCTCCCCTGCGGGTTGACGGTCTGCCTTCTGCCAATCTGGCGACTGCCGGACAACCCACAAGACTGCCGCCGTTACGCACAGGAGCCCTACCGAAGAGATTACCAAAATAAGCGTATCGTCGAGGAACGTGAGCTGGTCTTCTTGGTCTGATGGCATGGTTGTCGAGAGAACAGGACGAGTGTGTGCGTAGCACGACGAGCTGCTGCCAGCTCGTCGCTGCTGCTGCCGCGCTGTCGCTGTCTCTATGGTTCTCTATTCTGTGAACCAACAGCCTCCGGGAACCCCTAGTGGAACTCCTTCACGTATACCCTCCCCGTGCTTGGCTTGCTTCTCAGCTGGCGATCCCCCACCTTCACCTGACTATTTGTCTTGCACACGCACACATCACCGCCTGCAGCAGCGGGGAATTTCAATCTCAGAAGACATCATGGCAGCCATGGAACCCCCATCTGTGTGCGACGAGGTGTGCGTAGTGTGTTCCACCTTGTGACACAATGACACAACCATTATGAAGGTGTTCACGACGAAAGTAGTTGCGGAGCAAACCATGTCTGCTAGAACCAAGTCTGAATCCGCATGTTCATCCCGCACGAAGCACGAATGCCTTTCGTGCAACCTGCTGCACATTATCTTTCTATGCTCACCCCACACGTCGTCTCCGACCTCAGAACTTACATATATGCCTCTCATCCACCCATCTGGAACCAATGTTGTTTTTTCTGCATGTCGATACATAGGATACAGAGCGACTGTTCGGGATGGCGGCGAACCACATGATCACGGTGAAAGGTGTGGCTCTATCGTCTGACCAGAGGTTGGAGCTGTATTCGCTGTTCAAGCAGGCCACGGAAGGCGACTGTGAGGATCCCAAGCCTGGACTCATCGATCTTGTCGGTAGAGCAAAATGGTCAGTGAGGGATTAGTGTCTACCGGACCTTTGGGGTTATGGTTCAAACGGTACCACCGGCGGATGGGTGTGGGCGTGTGGGCGAAAGTAGGTCAACCGAGTGCTCCTCAGCAGGGTTCCGGGATGCTCCGGGTTCTACCAAGCCCTTCGGTCCGGGTTCTACCAAGCCCTTCGGTGCCATCCATCTATTGCTCACAACTCGCCCTCGTTCCTGTCGTTGTAGCGTCCCCGTTTCCCTCCATGCCGGCTTGTCGATCGACCTGGTTCTCGCTGTTTGCTCCCGGCAGGGGAGCGTGGAATCGACTCCGCGGGATGGAACCTGTAGAGGCCATGAAGTCCTACCTCCTCAAGGTTACCGAGCTTTGTCCCGACTGGTTGGCTGAGGCTCAGGGCCAGCCCCCGGGCGACGCGGGGACGGTCACCCAGGAGGACATGAAGAAAGACTTGCAGTGGGAGGGCAGCGACAAGGAAGAGGACGAGAACGGGGCCGGGCTCGGCTTTGGAGTGACCGTCAGTACCATGGCAGCGGGACAGGGGTGAGGCGGGTATTCACTTTCAAGACGCGTTGTTCCTTCTGCTGTGGAACAACGGTGTGATTTCAACGGAGCCCGCACTATGACAGTAAATAGTCGAGATGCATGTCTTCGCCTTGTGTGCCTCGCAGCGGTGTTGTTGCCGTAGCGCCTCACACGCCCAGAGACTCCACCCAATCGAATCAACCACTCCAGTCAAACGTGTCCCCGGATTCGATAGGAACACGGCGGAATGGGGCGCGAACGAGGAGATTTTCGCGGCTGCCAGCGACGGGGACGTCGTCCGAATACGCGATCTCGTGTCTAGCGGGGTTAAGGTTGACGCGCAGGTACTTTTCTGCTGTCTGCTGCACCTTATCATGCTGTTTACAGTGCGGTCGCAAGGTTTACTTTATGTGTGGTAAGGTTCGAGCTTTCGGTTAGTGATGAGCATGAGCATCAGCCCCGATGCGTGCCATGTACACGAGATACCACTTGGAGGGGATTCCACTTTCGGTAGACTCCAATAATGTCCAGTTTACCTTTTACCCACGTTCCTGTACATATGTAGGGCCGCAGACGAAGCCTGCCGGGAAAGGTCTAGTCACTTGTTGTTGTTATATCAACGATTCATGGTCCTCTTACAACGCCTTTCGCTTGAAGATGAGTTAGTGGCAGACTAGAGCTCCTTATTACCTGAAATATTGCAGCAACGTGCTGCGCGATGCTGGCATCGTCTTCGCGTCGTTGTGGTGGGGGGCGATGGGAAATGCTAACAACAAGAACCATGCGGTTGTTGGATGCTGCTGATGACCGTTTAGGACGAGGAGGGAAGAACGCCTCTCCACTTTGCGGCTGACCGGGGCCAGTCCTCGGTGATCTCGAGCCTCCTTGCCCTGGGAGCGGCAGTGGACTCTCGGGATGCAGACGGCATGACACCCCTCGCGTACGCCGTAGCCTGCGAGAACGAGAAAGAGGTCGAGCTCTTGGTGAGGCCAAAGCCTGAGCATGCAGGGTAGTTGAACAAAGGGCGGGCGTTTTCGACGGCTGCAGCGTCTATGAGTTTGTCGCATGTACGTTGGCACCTGTCGAACGTGGGGAGCAGGGGCGGCGCGCTGTCTGTGGCTGTTGATGTGCTTGAGGAGGTTGGCGTCGCCTCTTTCTTGGCATCGGCTTGACTCCGTGCTGTTACGTCTCTACGCGTTGGGCCGAAAATTGAGATTCCGCCATAGCAGTGGTCCGCTGTTGCCGTGCCATGTGTGCGTTGGGCGTGGCACACATTTCCTAGCTCGAGACGACCAAGCCTTCCTCTCCGCGCCCGCTTGCTCTGTCGAGGAAATCAATTTTAGTTCTCTGGTCTCGCCCAGTGTTGGCGTGGCTGCTCCCGTAAGTGATTCAAAGGCTTCCCGGTAGCGAATTTGAACCTGCTGTTGTCTGGGGAGAAAGGCCTGCCCTTGTACAGGGCTCTGGATGCGACGCCGTTCAGCTCAGGCCTTCAAAAATGTAATTGTGCAATGTCTCGTGGGCCTTAACTCAAGTGCTTGTGTTCATCTCCTGTCCATCAAAACGCAGACATGTATTGTTCGGTGCCCACGCCGAAAAGGCCGCCACAAGCTCGATGATCGTTGCAGCACAGCACGCACGCTGCACGTCAAGCGACTTTCAAGATGGGTGTATCATCGGTAGATTGACCCCCGCGTCGCTTTGCGTTGCTGTCTTGTGATTCGCTCGGCTTTGTTTTGGTGCGGGAGCAGGTGCAAGCCGGGGCGGACGCGAACGCCGCGGACAATGATGGCTGCACGCCAATGTCCTCGGCCGAAGAAAGCGTCAAACATCTGCTGATAAGACCAGAGAGTTCCGCCGCGTGAAACCTATCCATCTCAGCGCGCGTTGCCGTGTTGAAAGCAGGTCTATGGCAGATTGTTGGTATATTGCGTTTAGCGTGACGTCGCGTGTTAGTGTCTTGTGCGGGTACCGTACTGGTATAGAGCATGCACGTTGTTCATCGCACCGTGGCGTTCACGCTCTGCATGTGGGTTGCTGTTTTGTGAGGTTTGGCGTGGCTTCTTCAAGAAAAATCGTTTTGATTTCAAGGGCGTCTGTCCGCCGTTTGTTTGGTACGCATGGATCGGTTCTTGTTGCGCGTGGAATGTATGCTATACAAAAGAGACGATCCGCACTTTCATGAGCAACAGGCCAACAAGGCGACTTGCGGATTGACCCACCGGGTGAATGTGCACAGCAGTGAGAGTGCAGCACGGGGTCTCTGATACCCGAGTGCTTAAGACGACTCCGCCATGCGAGACACACGTCTTCACAACGCTCTCGATGTTGCGATCATTTGCAACGTGAATTCAACCCGCAATTCTCGAACCTGGACAGTGCCGGAATTTCAAGCTAACCCCGGTCTGGATACGAAGAGCCGGACACACTCGGTGTGATCACCACCAGGTCAAAAGAGAGCCTTTCCTTCGGTAGTCTGCATTTTACGAAGAAACGACCCACGTCTTGCCGAGGACTATTGTGACTCCACGGGCATACGAAAAGTTACAACCTGAGGTTTAATCGGCGGCGATAATAGTCATCGAACGTCAACACCTCGGTGGGTGCTCAAATTCCGTCAGGATCCCCCGTGGATGGAGAGACGAGTATCGCGCCAACACGCCAAAACAATCAAGATACGCGCAATCAAAACCCACAAGCAACAAATTTCAACCCCCCGTGAACGGGGCACACTTGACACGAAGGCAACGACAACAACTTGCTTGAACCCGAGCAGCACGCATGTATCGCTAAAATCCCACGGTATAGACGCACAGGGGAAGGGTACAATTCTAACTAAAAGACTACATTGAAACAGCAACGAGTGTATTCTCCTATGAACCTACTCTAGGCATGTTCTCGATATTGCGCTCATCATGTGCGACGTGAATTGCAACCCGCAATCTGTAGATAGTGCCGGAATTTCAAGCTAACCTCGGCCTGGATACGAAAAGCCGGACATACATACTCAGCATAATCACCACCAGGTCGAGTGAGCCTTTCATTCTGTAGGCTGCACTTTACAAAGAAATGACCCACGTCTTGCTGAGGACTACTACTGTCGCCCCACGGCCATATGAAAAAAACTGCGTTTTATCTGGGGGGATAGAAGTAATCGACGTCAACACACCTCGGCGGGTGCTCAAAGTCCGTCAGGATGGATGGAGAGACGAGTATCGAGCCAACACGCCAAAACAATCAAGATACGCGACGATCAAAATTCCTAAGCTAAAATATTTTACCCCCCCCTCGAACGGGGCACACTTGACACGGCAACGACAACAAATTGCTTGAACCCGAGCAGCACGCGTATATCGATAAAATCCCACGATATAGACGCACAGCGGACGGGTACAATTCAAAACCGACATTGAAACAGAAAATGAGTGTACATGTAATCTCCTATGAGTACTATTATCATACTGTATCGTCCTCAACACACCAATAAACTAAACATCGATCTTTGCTCAATTTATAGATCATCAATAGAAGGAACACCCCAGCCTGATAGTACCGCGCTTGCCGAGGCTGTAGTTTCACTAACGTGGTGTACACCATCAAATTACAGGAGTCTGTGCTACTTGCTACCTCATTCCTTCACGTTGCGCACCATTCGAGGATAGCCTTGGAGCGCAGCCGGTGTGCTAGGAGCAGACTCCAAAACCTCGTATGCATAGTCGGAACCCCCACCCCCCCCAATTGATGCACCTGGTCTGCACGTGATACACACGAAGAGGAGAACCGGGCATCCATCAAGGCTTTCTTTCCAGGAGTGCTCACGCCCCTTCCACCGCCGCCAGTTCTGATCTGCTTACGCACCTGCAATTCGGTAGGGGCGTGGCGAACAAAGAAGAATAGTATCATACGCGCTTCATTCATCTTGCGCGTCATGTGTCACCATAGCCCACATGTCATGTGTGCGGGGGGTACGCTTTTGTTGCCAGCCCTCGTCTCTTTCTACCGGGGCACCGTTCCCACTCCGACTAGAGATAGCGGCAACATTCGGGCGCTCTTTCCGGCTCTTCCTTCCATTAGTCAGATCTTCTTCTATTGACCTAACGGTGGAAGACGTGTGCCGCATTCAATACACAAGAGTAGTCTACCTTCACGCCACGTACTGGATGAATACACGTCGGCTGGTTTTTAGTATTCGATCCACATGTACGAAGCGCAAACGTTCAACTACCAATCATGAACCAGACGCACCCACCTGGGTCGGCCAGAGACGCCCTCGAGCACCCAGAAAGTCGAGCCCCAGCACCGGGGGTCAGCAAATGACTTGCGTTGAAGCAAGTCCGGCCTGACATCGCTCACCAACCAGAAGAAATGCCAAAATGGGTCCGACATGCCAACGCACCTCCCATACCCTTCGTCTCCCTCGCACAACCTGCTACCCTCCCCCCCGGCCCACCCCCGCGTCCTTCCTTTCCTGTCCGGTCTCGGCTTGCTCCCACCTATAACTATGACCAACCGCCCACGCGCCGCCGAACGGCGGACGGCCGACTACCACTGGAAATCGAATTTTACAGAATGTGGTTAGGGGGAGGAAACGCACAATCGCAAAGCTCTCCACGCGTGTGCTCAGAACATTCTCTATGTGCTGAACTGATCTTTTTGCGGTATATGACACGATTATTTTATCTCTCTCAAGTTAACGCAGCACAACAGGGTGTCTTGCGTTTTTCGCCAGGAGCACTCTGTTCACAATTCGCTCCTATCCTCTCTCAACCACGGACACATAAGAGAAAATTCGCCCCACACGACTGTTTGAGTTTTTTCTTTATCAACGGGCCCCAGATCAGGACAAGGACCACCGCCCCCCACCCTAAACAGCACTACGGTCAGGCATATATACATCAACAACAGTAAAGACCATTGTTTCACAAGCAACGAATAGTCTACAAAAACAACGATTTGGCAATCCACGCACCATGCCCACTTCTTCAACTCGATCTCAACCTTCACAGCCGTCGGCGTCTACTCAGCACTAGCACGCCTTTTCACGCTTTTTCGTCCGAGGGGGTCCTCTGTGTGATCACCTGAAGTGCGTGAGACACGTCAGTCTCGGAGAACGGTTTCCACATGAACAGAGTGTTGTCACCGAACTCTTCCATCTTAACCTCCCGCCCGCTGCACAGGATGCACGGAACGTCCTTCGACACCCCGCGTAGACGACCTTGGCGGATGCCTGAGATCAGATCCGCTCCGGTGCATTGGCCTTGTCCCATGTACATGTCGGTGATGACAACATCGATAGCGCCTCCCTTGGCGAGGAAGTGCTCTTTGGCCTTCTCGCCCGACCCGAGAGGAGTAACGTCGCAGCCCAATCGGATCAAGCACCGCTTCATCATCTCTCTGATGACAAGCGAGTCGTCGACGACCAGAGCGCGGAAACCGGTAGCGGGCGGGGTCCACTCCAAGCCCGCGTCCATCGTATTTGTCTTGGTTGGATCGGTGCCGATGGGCAACTCGAGCGTGACTGTGGTTCCCTTGTCGATTCCGGGGCTCTTTACATCAACTTTTGCCCCGAGGAGCTTGCACAAGTCCAGCACGCTCGAGAGTCCTAGTCCCGAGCCTGGGGCCAACTGAGCCCCCCTGGCGCACCTGAACAGGGTTCCGAAGACTTTGGGGATGTCCTCCGCATCGATGCCGATGCCGGTGTCGACTACCTGAAGGATGACGCTGCCGGTTTTGCCCGAATCGTCTTGGCGAGAGACCCTCAGGACAATCGTCCCCGACTTCGTGTATTTTACCGCGTTCCCGACCAGGTTGCCGAGTATCTGATGCAAGCGGTCCCTGTCCGTGAACACGTTGAACTCGCCCTCCGTCGTGCCCTTGTCGAGCGTCGTTTCTATGCTCTTGCCTGCCATACGAACCAGTGCCTTCGCGAAGTTAACATGCAAATCTGCCATCTCTTGCACGTCAACCTCCGTCCGGCGTACGGGTCGCCCATGACCTTCAGGCTTGAAGGAGTCTATCATGTCCTTCACAAGCGTGCCGCTCATTGTGATTGCCGCTTGGATCGACTTCAGCTGACTAGCAGATTGCCCTGTCGGTGGTAGGGTGTCCGCCAAGCTCTCGGTCACACCCCAGATGAAGGTGCTGTTGTTGAGCATGTCATGCCCTACCTTGCAGAGTTGCACTGTCTGAGCCTCTATCACCTTCTCCGCCCTTTCCAGAGAGGCTTTCTCGCGGGTCTGGAGTTTACGCAACCTAGTCGAGGAGATGCTGACGAAGGCACTGCAACCGGTGGCGACAGTGGTCGCAAGTTGCGTCGACAGGATCACGTTTCTAGCTCCTTCTTCAAAGTAGCATACGGAGTTGAAGGGTCCTCTCCCTCCCACGGTTAGCCCTAGCATAAGCGCTGCAGCGACAGCGCCCATGAGACACGCATTCCACTGGTCCAGTTGGGTGCTCACGGTTACGATAGAACCGTAGGCTCCCAGGATAGCGCCGAAAGCAAACACCCCATAACCCGTAAACGCGAACATAAGGACAACACCAGCAAGGCCTAAAACCATAGCTGGCTGAATCGGCTGCTTGCTGCTCCACAACGCCGGGAGAACCATCGTCGGGTACAATACCACCGTCGTTCCTGAGATATGACCCACGGTATAGTTGACAAACACCTTCCACAGGTTGGCCCCAAAATACAAACGAAAGGCCACGCTTCCCGGCACACTCGCCGCCAAGCTCCCAACAAACACCGGGAAAAGCATTAGCGCGCCAAGGAACTTGAGTTGCTCGATATCTCGGGGTGTCATCGGAGTTCTGGGGAATACTCGCCTAAAGCAGTGTTCGCCGACCACACATCCCAGTGCGTTGCAGAGAGCCACGGACACAACCAGGCCGGTCGGAAAGCGATCGTAGTGGAAGTCTAGGAGATAGTATGCCAGAGCGCCAGAGAACACGTGGGCAAAACGCTCCAGGCGGCATTCGGCGGGTGTGCTGAACAGGAGTCCCGCGGTGATGGCCATACCCGTCCAGAGGTAGCTTGTGTCTTTGACGAAGATAGAGATGCTGGTGTAGACGCTCAGAAGCTGTAGAGCGAATCCTCCAGCTACGCGGCCCAGTACACGCCAAGGTGCCGCCGACATCGGTGCTGGTTTTCGTTCAGACGGTCCGGGCTCTTGATCCGTAGGGTGAACTGGACGGTACACGTAGTTCCCCATTTTCCAGTTCTCACGCTCACTACAGCAGCAGCAGCAGTTGCCCTGGTGGTCGTCTCGCTTCGCTGTT
Organism: Ectocarpus siliculosus; assembly: GCA_000310025.1. NCBI lineage: Eukaryota > Phaeophyceae > Ectocarpales > Ectocarpaceae > Ectocarpus > Ectocarpus siliculosus. The sequence goes on along the minus strand of FN649727.1, from coordinate 8,998,466 downwards.
TAGACTAAATGAAGAACCTTTAACCGCGACTGGTGTCACACTGCTTGGGTCAAGCTCCATCTCCGTCGTCTCTGTATCTTTGTCGCGCGTTGGTCCACTCAAGATGAAAACATTTGTACGCACACCGTGTACACGCGTACGTACGCACAAGGACTACGTGCGATGCTACGTGAGTCGGTCGATAGGAAGAGGATATGTCGACATGATTACATGACTACTGCTGTATGTGAAGGATTTCCAGAAAAATGTAAACGGCGGTTACACCCCACAAGAATGTGCCTCTCCAACGTCGGCAAATAAAAAAAATATAGATGTCGTTTCCCATCATTTGGTCAGTCAGTTGTATGCATATGGATCCTGAAGAATTGCCTTGCACGTACGTATGTGTGTTTCAATACCAAGTACCAGTGTTCATAGGTGTATCATGTGCATACTATGCCTTGTAGTCTTGTTATGTTGCCATGTTGTACACAAAATAGAAAGACTGTGTAAAAATGGGATGATTCTACATGCACACCAGTATTGTTGTCCTCTACAGGCTGGCTTTCTTCCCGCGATGATGATGCACATCATCACTTGCAATTTTGTGCTCTACTACACTGGTCCTCTTCGTTCAACCAGTGGACGCGGTCGAGATTGCTAGTAAAACATACATGCATGCACAAGCACAAGCAGTTCGGGCTGTGTAGGGCTTGCGTGGAACTTCGGTGTGCGCCTCTCCGCGGCGAAAAATAACCAACTGACATGATGATGAGCAGTATCCTACGCCAACAACAAAAATCCGCTCGAATATGCGGAGCCCCTTTCTCTGAAATGCGCTGGTAGGTCGTCCAGTCGTCTGCTGGTGCGGTTTATAATTCGGTGCAGACTGACGATCTTCTTTCCGGCTGTCTTCAGAGAGGCGTGCGCAACACGTTTGGAAGGCGGAGGATTCGCTAGTGTGCCGTGCAGGAGCAGCGTTCCTGCATCATGGGATGCTGCTCGGTTACTGCGCCGGATGTGAGTCGAACGCGCGCAAGGGAGGACAGAAGCAGCGGGCCGCTTACCGATAGAGTGCGCCGGGCTCGTTTGTCGTCGTTGCAGCGAACAATGAACAAGCCGATGTCGCATGCAGGTTCCCCATGCAACTCTGTAAGGTCAGCAGCAAATGCGGTCCTGCGACGTCTTTAATTTTCACAGGTGGACTCGTGACCCAAAAACGGAAACTCAAGAGAATGGTGTGTCGGACGGTTTTGTCGCATCACGAATGTACATGCATGCGTGCTTGTGAACGTGCCTCCCTTTCTCTGTCATTTCCATGGGAAAGCAGTGATGTAGCTGCCCAGCACTCTGTCCTGCTGTCTACCTTATACAAGGCGAGCAACAGCAGCAGCATCAGTATATGCCAGTCCTCCGCTGGCGTGCGAACGGTCGATAGGCGGGCAAGCGAAGCGTGTGGAATGCTTGCTGCTGTGCCGTGTCCTCCCTGCATACCATATATATCGGTGCCAAGGTGGAGAAAGGCTCCGCCTGCTGCCTCGTCGCACGTGGGGAGAAAGAAAGCCTAGGACCTCTTTGCGAGTCATCCAGAGGCGCTGACCTTGCGCTTTTTGCAAAAGAGTCGTTGGTTTTGTGTTCTCCGCGTTCGCTCTCTACTGTCGTTGTCAGGGCGCACGCAAGGCGCCTTTTCGGGACTGCTGTAAAGCAGTGCGGCCCCGCGCCCTCCTGTTGTAAATGTGTGTTCGTATCATGCGGAGTAGCTCCGTACTCGACCGATTTTAGAAGCTTGAGAGTACTCCAAGCAGTAGTGAAGGCGATGCCAAATTCTAATGAAGACGTCTTTGGAATGCTCTCGACCAGACGGTTCCAACGCCACCATTTGCGACACCGTCATTTATGTTGCTCCAGAGTGTTTCACCTTGTTGCAAAATTGGCCCAAGGGGGGGGGGGTGGTATCTTGTGCAACATACATCTCTCCGGAATTTTGTCGCGGCCAAAAGCATCGCGAACAACCCTACTATAATATACATACGTGGTGCACCAATACTGCTGTAGTTTGGTTGTGCCCTCTCTTCTCGCGTTGGGCAGTAGTCTACCTCTCCAAGTTTTGCTGACAAATGTAAATGTGTCTCATACAATACGTTTTTTGCTCGTTTTACCCGTCGCCTCTGCTGAAGCTGGCTCTCCGCGCCGCGACTTCGCGATTCCTCAAGCCAGGCCCCTTTGTAGCATTCAAGGTGCGTGCTAAATCGTGGGGAGGAACTTACTGCTGTATCTACCTCACAGACCAATTCGAGGATTGGAGACGGTCGATGCACGTGTCAGAAGGGAGGAGGAAGTTGATGTGTCCTCGTATGTCGAGCCTGGCGTGAAATAAAGTTGTTCCTCGTTCCTCGTTCCCTGCACCCTGCACTGACCGCCACAGCAGCGTTTCGTGCGGTAAAGTAGCACTACACTGCTGTTTGTGTACCCGGGACTGATCACTCCTTCAGCGGGTCCTAGACCCAGACAGGGTTAACAATAGCACAGATTTTTCGTGTCCTTTTTTGTGAACCCACCATGTAAGGCCGCGCCCCGCGTTGAACCTCAACAACAGAGGGCGAGCAATCCTCTTGGTTGCTGTTTCACCCCGAACATTGTTCGCTTGGCTTTGAGGCCGAGCAAAGTGAGTCTCCAATGTGGCCTTGTTTCCGCGGGGAGCGGACCATCTGCCACAGATCGGATGTTCGGGTCTCGGGAGTTTTTGCCCTGCTGCTGTTGTACGGGGCAAGAACTCTCAAGCGCTACCCATACCGGGGGGTTGGAAGGGAAAACGATACAGTAACTGGAGCCCAGCCCAAGGGACTCTTAGCTGTCCAGCAACAGAGTAACTTCTTCGATTGGCTCCCCCTTTCTGTTGAAGCTGGAAGCCCATTCTGCATCCCCCCCTCCCCCTCCCACACCCCGCGGAATCCCACGTCGTCCTTGCCCGGCCCGGCGACGCTCCTGTGTGCAGGGGCTGTTCGTGGCGTATTTCCTAATTTGGTGCTTCCTGTGGCCTCTGGATTACACCAGCATGTACTTGTTCGCCACTTACTGGGTGTGGTACACGGGAACTGCATGTAAGTGCGATGCTGCTGCTGTTGACTCTCTCTTTCAACTAGCTCTAACGGTTGCTTTCCGTTTTTTTTGTATACGACAGCCTCCTATTTTGGTCCCTTCACGTCTGCCTGTCTGTGCGTCCCGTCCGTCTTGTCCCTGTGTTGTGTTAGTTCGAGTAGTCAGCGTTTTCGCCCATTTTTTCAACAGATCGTCGGGTACCAACCCAGCGTAGCGTAGCCTCACTTCTCCCTTCATACGCTCTGGGTAGCACCGAGAAAAAAGGCGGTGCTGGTCGCTTTTTCGTGAACCCACCATGTAAGGCCGCGCCCCGCGTTGAACCTCAACAACAGAGGGCGAACAATCCTCTTGGTTGCTGTTTCACCCCGAACATTTTTCGCTTGGCTTTGAGGCCGAGCAAAGTGAGCCTCCAATGTGGCCTTGTTTCCGCGGGGAGCGGACCAGTGGCGACAAAGGATGATGCTTCCCCCTGATGACATGCAGCGACGACGCGAGAGAGAGGTGGTCAAACATCATCTGCCAAGATTTGGCCACAAGCACCATCTGCAGCGTGTTGATCAGATCAGCCGCTGTCTTTATGCACCCCGCAGACCGATCTCACTACAATTGTGCAGCCGTGACACTCACGATGAGCCGCCCACCGTTCCCGCCACTGACCACCGAGGGCGAACCCGACCCATCTCTTTGTCCTCCCCGTTCGCAGACTTCGCCCTCTCGTTCGCCACCGCGTGCGCGCACTTCAGACGATGGTCCGCGGCGACACAAGCACGGGCGCCCGATAACGGGAGTGCGGGGGGGGGGAGTGACCGGCCCGGGCCTTCGTGGAGCAACCTTACCGGGGATGTTTCGACCCCGGCGCTGCGGACGCGGATTCACCCCTTGGAGCAGGCAGTGTTGGCGATTCAGCTTTTTACCTGGAACGTCGCTTGCCTTGGGTCGTTGTTCGTCGCTATCATATACTGGAGCTCTCTGGTGAGATGAGAAGCCACGGTCCCGGGGGGGCGGGAGAGATTTCCAAACGCGGAGTACAAGAGATGGCCTCCCCAAAAATTTCGGTCCCGGTCGAGGATGGCGTACTGCTGTAGATCGACTCTTGCCCCGAGGAATTACCAAAGCAAGCGATGCGTCAGCGCGAACAAATCCGCGTTCCACAAACCCCAGCACCTAGAGGTGTGAACCTTGGGTTGTATATACCACGAGTGGGTTTTTGGCCCGATCTTTACCCTCGTCTTTGTGCCCTCTGATGTTGTGGCTCTCCCCGCCAATGGGGCGCCCGTGTGGGTGGGCGGCTGCAGGAACGATTTGCTTGTGGTTCTGTCCGTTAGGCGCTTGGGATTGGGCGTTCGGGGTCGAAGGGGGTACTGGATGACAGGGGGGATCAAATACAGAGAGCCAAGGCACACTACGATAGACTGACTGGCAGAGAGGCGAAAAGGCCATAGGGTCGGGCGACCCTTTTTGAGTTTTGAAGGCACACTCTCGCTGCAGAGCGAAACCATCGAGAACGCCCCTGCGGGGAATCTTGGATCACTAGAGGAGCACGACAGCAGTAGATAGAGGAGCCTGGATGCTCTCCTTGTCAAGAGCGTGGTGGGCGCAATTCCAGCGCCCGTCTTACCGCAGTGCAACGATATTGGTCTCATCGTATGCATAGTCCCAACGTTTGCTCACTAGTTTTTGGGTACCCATGACCGGTATCGAAACGCCTGGTGTGGGGAAGATGACAGCATTTATTCCTCCGTCAAAATTTCGTGTACCCACCTGGCTGACGGTCGGTCTTTGTTACGATTGTGTCAACGCCGCCTGTTGCAACGAAATGTGCGAGAAATGAGTCCCCGTCGTGACTCATGGTTTTCCGTCGGTCCCTGATCCTTCTTAACCTTGTTTCCGCGATCATGCCTGGCGTTGCCTGATGTTGCCCGCTCTGTACGCTGCCGCAGTACACCGGGACACCGATCACATCAGTGGACATGAACGCTCACACCCTCATTGCTTTCGTCATGGTGAGTTCAATGTTCCGTTCGAACGTTTGTGTCTTTTACCTTTCCCAGCTGACACCGGCGCCGTGAGTGTTATTCAGTAGCCCATGTGTCTCGCGCCGCGGAAGTACACGCGGCGGCAGGCCCCATCACATGTAGTAGAGTCGTCCCTCAGTTAAGGACACACATTGTTTTTCGGTATAGCAGGTTTCCTTTAGCCAGGGAAGTGTCCTTAAGATTGATACACCCCCTTGCGTTACACATCTTGCAGGACATCATGTCCGTCCGTGAACAAAAAAAGGTGTCCTGAAGCGGGGGAATGTCATAAAGAATGTTTGTCCTTAACCGATGGACGACTGCTGTATATGTTTTTACCTGAGTTTTTTTGGCGATGCGTTGGCAGATCGGGTTTGCTTTTTGGCCCGCAGGACGTAGCGCCGCCCATGGAATGTCGTGTGAATCACGACGGCCGGTGTTTGGCAGCTATCCCCATTCTCTCTCCGTTTTTTTTTTTTTTTCGGACACGGAAACGTCATCTCCGCTGGATACCACAGGGAGAGAGAAAGCACACCGCTGCCACTAGCAGCAGTTACACACAAACGTGGCAGCACCATGAGCAACAGCAGTTGGCACTACCGCCCGGCATATCCCCCACCCCGAGGCTGACATGTTTTGACTTCTCCGGCCCACGGTGATGGTGCCCCCAGGTGGCGGACCAGATGCTCGTGGCCACACCATTCCGGATCCGAGATATGTGGAAGGCGGAAGTATTCGCGATTACGTATCTCGTCTACAGCTTGCTCTGGTACTTTCTCGAGCAAGAGTTGATCTACGTCATCCTCGACTGGGACCGGCACTTTTGGGAGGCCTTCTCGTACTCGGTGGCAGGGATCTTTGTTTTGATACCGGCGACAAGCGTCCTTCACTATTACATTTTCAGGTACGGTTTTGCCTGCGACGTTTGATTTAGCTTAAGTATTACATTGTATAGCAAGATTCTTTTCTTTTTCCCGCACCGTATTTTCCCTCCCCCAGTCCCCGGTTCAGATGGTCATTCACCTGTGAGGATGTCAAATTTCGAGGATTGTTTTCTGTTGCTTTCCGGTACAGTAGAACGTAAACGAACGTCTCGCGGGGATACCTGGACGTGTAATCTAGTACTTGGGGGCATTTCTGTTGGGGAGCGGGCTGTTTGTTATGTGTTTCTTCCGTCGCAGTGGCAGCTGACGAACCGAAGGGTTCTAGCACTCTGTAACACGTTTGATGGGAGCACTCGACCTTCGGATTGTCCTAACCCTTTTTGGTCTCCGGGCGTACTGATAAATCATTGATAGATCATTGGCATTGCTGGTGTGTTGGTATGCCATGGAGTTTCCGCTCTGTATCCCTTCGCTCCAGGTATTGGCAGGTCCATAGGTGTATCTTGATTATTAGCATCAACCGAGCTCACCGGTGACCATGTAACAGACGTGCCAGCGGGTAAAAAATCAAGGTCCCCGACAGGGTACCAAAATTCGGGAAATGCATAATGCGCTAAATGCGAATGCCACAGCAGTCAATCTCTCTAACAAATTATCTTATCACAAAGACACACGTCATACCTCCACACACATGCCCTCACCCGGATCTACGAAGCCACTGAAATGCAAAGAGCGGAGGGCAGCAAACAGGGTATTTCAAGCCCAGCCAAGCCAGGATATCCTGGTATGCCGCATCTCCAAATTTGATCATCGTACATTCCCAAGATCCGGCAGTCCTCGTGTCAGCAGCTACACTACACAGCAGCAGTACAGACGAGTCCAACAAATAGCAGGGCGTATGTACACAACCATCATCGCTCCGCATTTACCCTCGCCCGAACCTAGGGAGCCATTTATGAGAAGGTCGGCATGTGCTGTTATACTTGTGGAAAAAACACCGGAGCTCTAGTGACCCGGCAGGGCTCACACTAGGGGGGTGTACTCATAGCCGTGCATGCCGTAGTCAAGGCTCACAATGGGGGGGGCGTAGTCTTATGTTTTGCATGCCTTAGCGGTTAGACCATTGACCACGCGTCCTCGAGAGGACGGAGCATTGTTCCCACAGGACCGATCACCGATGGTCAATCGTTCCTTCCTACTTTGCCAAACGTGGCTCAAAAATGTCTTCCCTAGTCTGTCTATCCTAACGATATCCCTTCCCGCCTTTTCAAACCACTTCCTACTCCCCATTACAGCTACCGTCCTCTCCTCTCTATTCCATGCCTCAAACATCTTCCTGTACGTCCCTTGCATTTTTCCCAGCTCAGTCATGTACACTTCGCTCTCCTCTTCGTACCACGGACATTCCGCGACTACATGAACACGGTCTTCGCATTCGAAGCCGCAATCACATTTAAACTGTCGTCTTCGTCGTCTACCGTCGTATGTCTTCGTCGACGTTCTCGAAGGTCTATGTCCCCGGTCCTGAATTTGACCATAAGCTTGGCTCACAATGGGGGGGGGCAAAGTACAGAAGTACAGATACCGGCTAAGGTCTACAAGCCCTTTCATAGATCATTTTATGATCCTGAAACTAGAGTAGATTAGGCAGCTTGACGACCAATCATTTCAAGGCCTACAAGGCTGGCCTGCCCTACCGGCCGCACCGAGACCACCCATCAACCTCTCTATGATCCTGTCTGTGGTCACCACCCTGTCGCGGGCTGCCCTCATGGCCTTTAGGTGGAGATAGCCGTTGCATGTACACAAGTACAGCGGTTGTCTCTTTTGCTGCACTTCTCTCTCCCTCCGCGCTGTCTCCCGCCTGTTTTTTTGTTTTGGTCGAAAAATAAAATTAAAGCTAGACCCAAAGGGGTTAACGCCATTGCCGCGAAAGCATACCTTGCCGGGAGAACCTCCTCACCTTTCGCCCATTTAGAGGGGTGCGCGCGTACCAAACGCTAGAGCTATTCCCTCATCTGTGTTTCAGGTTTTCGTTTTTTCGAACCCCCCGGTTGCGTCTTGCTCCACATCCACCGGCCCCCCCTTATGCCCCCAGGTTGAGGGAGTCCATCTATGCCACTTGCAGGCAGAGGGCGGAAGCGTCATCCGGCGTGCTGAACGACCGCCTTCTTAGCGCGGAGGACGGAGGAAGCAGCACACAGTCGGAGTCGGTAACGTCTCACGTGCCACAGACGGGTACCGACCTTGCCGCTATCGAGACCGTCTGATGGGACCGGGCAAGTTCCTGCTCCTCCTTTTTATGGGGGTGATTCGGTGGGCTCGTTTTTGTCGTGGCATGGGGTAAACCAGTAGACGCTTTTCCCAGACATGAAGATCTGTTTGGTTATCGTCGTCGTGGAGGCGTTGGCTACGACGCGCTCTCGCGTGTGCTGCCGGGCTGGATCGATCGCTTTGTGTGGAAAAGAGTTATCCGAGGACGTCGCTAACGGAAAATGTATTAGTTTTTGGCGAGGCAGTGGTGCAGCGTTTTCTAGGGTGCAGTTTGTGGAAGCCCGACCATCTTATCGCAGCGGGCGCCGACATATTTTCGGGTGTGGCGAATTTTGGCAGGTATGAGCTTGTAGTAAATGCTCCTTGCTGCTTAATCCGTTGGCACGATGTGCGAACACTGTATTTGTTAGTATAATAGTGCAAATTTTATTAGACTAGAGTAGCACCGTTGCAGACAATCCACTACGGGTACTGCTGCACGGTGCAGAAGATGGAGATCAGCGGAACCAGAGTACAAAGAGAGGCGGACCGATGATTCGGTACTACTGCGATCCATGGCTCTCCTCTTGGATGTTTTCCATGCATGGTGTCGAGAGAGCCGCTGCCCCTCGGCTCCTGAATGAAGTGTGACGAAGACACATTAGTACATCATGGCAGCCTTGAGTTTACCCCTTTTTTCCATGATGAGACATACTTTGGCGCGTGTGCACGAGTTTTGGCCGCGCAGTGCCCTCCCGCAATGCTGCCTGTGGTTTCCTTATAGTTGACACGGGCGAGGTCTGAGGGTGATGTGGTGGAAAGAAATGACGGTTCGTGAAACGGTTCGGTCTGTGTCGAAGTTAGTGTTCATTTTGCGTTCTGTTTGTTGGTTGGTATGCGTGCACCTCGTAAAAATGCGGCCACAGAGCGAGAGTGAGCCGCAAGAGCAATATGCTGGCCAAAGTCACCAGTCTTGCTTCTCGTTGTACGCTGTGTATCTTCGCCGATTGTCGGCCGGCAATCTTCCAAGATAGGTCGTTCGCGGCGCGTCTGCACGAAGTAGCTCTCTGTTGCTTCAAGGTTCGCCTGGGCCTTGTTTCGGTTTGGAAGACAAACAAGTGCTCTTCGCTTGTATGCTTGTTGTATTGCTGTATGATGCTGTGCATATTCATATGTGCTGCTGTATGGATCTTGCGTTTCAATACCAAGCACCAGTGGTCATGGCGGTATATGTGCATGTTGTGCCTATAATAGCTTTGTAGTCTTGCACACGCACAGAGATACTGGTAGTAAGAATGAGATGATTCTATTTTTGTCCTCTTGGCTGACTTTCTGCCCGCGATGATGATGCGTCATCACTCTCGCAAGCTTGTGCTCTACACTGGTCTTTTTTTGTTGAACCGGTGAACGCGGTCGAGGTTGCTAGTAAAACACACAAGCACGCACACGCACAGGTTCCGGCTACCGGGCTTGCGCGGAACTTCGGTGTGCGTCTCTCGCGTGTGAAAACAGGGATATTTGTATGCATGGTCTAGATTCCTTCGAGGCGTACCCGGTAGTTGTTGCTTACTACACATACATACGACTACACATGCATTTGCATGTATACGAGTCTCGGACAAGACGCCCCCCCCATGGAATCTGCGGCCCAGACAGACACCCGACCGGCTGTGTGAGAGACTACCGAGGGCTGATGTGTAGGAAAGATAGCATATTTTGTAGAAAGATACAAGACATTGTGGGTGATTTGCCGGACGATCCTGGGCCCAGGACACGAGGCTGGCGACGTTGGCGCCTTCTGTACTTCATATGCAATGCATCTCCCCGACCGACCCACGCGAAATTTCCAGGAAAATTCGACGAAAAAAAAAAAGGGTGGTACTGTCGCAAGCAGTATTTAGCTCACACCTCATCTCCTGTCTCCCTCCGAAATCAAAACAAGAGCCATTGCTATCCATAACATCTACCCTCTATGGGTTCGTCTTGCTGCTGCTGCTGCTGCTGCTTCACGTGCCTAGAGCCCAATGTGAGTGCCACACAGGTCGGTCGTTCCGTGGTAATCCCTGCTGTTGTTTCCGCTACACACTCCATACATGCGTCACGGCTGTGGTGTAGCGTAGAGAGCAACGCACGCACACAGCAGTTGTCGGCGTGTCCGCTTGCCGACGACCGCGTGCTTGCTGGTATGCATAGATATATCAGACCGTGTTCTTGCTGATACATATATGGTCGATATAAACATGTAAACATAGAAGCCAGCTATCAGACCCGCCACCGCTAATCGGTGATTTGTGATTTGTTCGGGTCCGCTGCGGCGGAATTAACCACGAACAACGAACAACCTTTTGGGTTTTTGGAACAGCACAACAGCACCAGGTATACCATTCTCATCTACTGCTGTATAAACATCCCTGATGCGTTTTACCCCGAAGGATCAAAAACGATTTGTAAATTCAAAAAAACGGCGGGAAACACCTGCTGTCCGTGAAATTCAAAAATCTGTAGATTTGAAAAACGAGTGATGTATAGTATACTGCTGCTGTAGACTTCGTTCCACCCACCTTCCATGATTTTTACAATATTATTCCTAATATGTCTGATAAACCAGCAAGCTGTCAATAGACACTGCGCCGTGTCCCCTGTGAAGGTTACATTTTACAGTACACGACACAACGGAGGGTTTCTCCCCGATATCTTGTCGTTGACCCAGTAGAAAACTACAGGGGATGTATTGTAAAATGTAAGTTACCTATACAGATGTTTTTATACTTAGCACCAGCTGGCATCACTGGTCTGGTATAAATCATCAGTGTATAGACTTAAAAAGACTCGAAATAAGTCCAGTACCCAGCCGGTTTCCCTCCACTCACTGAAAAGACTCCACCACATCCCGTTCGACTGTGGGTATATCTCGAATGGGTAGTCTTTCTGTGTGTGTTTTTATTATTCCTTAACTCAACCAGCGGTGTGGCGCGAAGTGCCTCAGCGGGATTTGTAGGGAGGAAATCCGGGCGCCATTGATTGACGCCAGGTGGAGTTGAGACAAGACAATGCTTCTAGACAACGTCAACACTACCTTTTTCGCGACAATGCAAAGGTCATCATCGATGATGATTGATGGGCGCCCGCCGGCGATGGGGATGTAGCGACCAGTTCGCCGCAATGTAGTAGGTAGGCGACGCAATTTCTGATCCACTGCTGTGAAAGATTAAGATTTCACGTACTTTTCGTATTTTTCTGGAACGGGTAGGCCAGTCTTTCAGTGATTTCTTTATGTGAATTTCTAAGAGGTGCAAAGCTTTTTGATATAGGCGGTACGCGTAGGTAGTCTGTACGTGGATTGTGGCCTGTTTCCTGCTTGCGGGCGTCAAGCGCACGCCGTCGTGGTGGCACGCACTCAACCGCGTTTTATGCAGTAAATAGGCACGCACATCAAGCGCGGTTGGTTTTGTAAAAGGTGCGTCAAGACTCTGTACCTTCAGCAGTGCCCATCATGATTGCTGGCTGTAAACATTAGTCTCTGTAAATGAATCTTGTATGCGTCTACAGCAGGACACCTTGGGATCTCACTATGATTGTTGTCTTGCACGTTCAATCCATGCTTCGACGTGTAAATGTATTCGATATCTTGCGTTCTGAACTCTACCCATCCATGTTTGTATCCACATGTATGTATGTAAAAACTGAAAATAAATATGAATTCCGTGGGCACAGGAAAACTTCTAAGATGTTGATTTACGACTGACATGTAAACGAGAGGACGTACTTACAGAAGAGAGTGAGTATGGCAGTAGTTCCACCACTCGAGAAGAAAGGCTATTATTGCACTGCAACACGTCCATAGGGGACATGGGGTAAATTCCAAGTACATTTCGAGCATGGAAAACCGAACGACACCTGTGCAAGGATGCTAGCAGTCTGGTGCCCATTTGACCTTTTCGGAAGCAGAGCTACGAAGCCCATTTTCTGTAGAGACAGGTGTGTAATGCAGATATGCACACATACGTGCCTTCAAATTAACACCCTGGAGATCCCGAAGAGGCCACCCCACCAAGTATTCCCGCATCTTTTCCGTCTTTTTGGGATTTTCCATCTTCGTTGTCGTTTGCCCATGTAATTTTGTATGTAGCGAACTTTCCAGGAGAACAAGCATTCGTTGTCAACCTCGCCCCCCCCCCCCCCGGCGTACTATTCTGTTCTCTGAACAACTGTTCCCCAGGACCCCATTCGAGCGGTGACCTCTCGGTTCCTGTCCCAGCGAAGCTTCTTCTGCTACAAGGTTATCGCAACCATCTATTTTGTGTTTTGGTGCTTCTTTTGGCCGTTCGGGGAAGATATCGATGATGCCCACAAGTTCGTCACCTACTGGGGGTGGTACATGGCTGCAGTCTGTAAGTGGACTGTGTATGTGGGTGGGGCATTGCGCGGCATGGCTATAATCCGTGTGAGATCATTGTCCGGTGGGTTTTGCAAGCTACAAGGGCGAGGATCATCCGCCCGATGATTCGAACATCCAGCCAGGGAAGTCGAAAGGTTTCTACGCTCTCGCCTCATGTCCATGTCGCGAAGTTGAGCTCGCGAGAAGCGCTGTTAATCACACCATGGCGGGTCGGGCGGGCCGCTGGTGTAACTGCTGTCCTAGTTTGACCTTACTTAGTTTCCTTTAGTTATCTTCTTTTCTGATAGTTGCATGGCTCACTATTATGCTGCTACATGACGTGTCGGTGCGAGTTGGGCGACGATTCCTTCCATCCCCTGCGAGTGTATAAGCTTGATTGCGCAGCAAGTGGTCTTTTGCTACAAATTGTGCGAACTCTGCTTTGACAGTCATGATTCGGATGAGAACCTCGCCTTGATGGGAAGGAATGGCTCGGTCGATGAGAACATGTAGTTGGTGTTCCAAGGGGCCAGCACCACGCTGCTGGCCGTATGATACTACTCTGGCATCAATGCAATAGGGCGCGGTACTCATTACACACCGAAAGGGCACAGCTGTAGACTTTGGGCGATGACGAAATTTACCGAGAGGAGAGTTTGCTGCCGAACCATGTATCCGCATACCTGGTTCCAAACATCTGGTCACACAAAACGAATACAGCGCCTGGAACTGCGGAGGCCCGTGTGCGCACGCAAACAGCAGTGGCATCTTACACCCAACGCCACAGGAGCTAGAGACTGCTTGAACAACATTTTGTTAGAAATTTCGTTGTTCGCCGCGCCCCACCTTCGCGCAATGTCCTCGCTCGGGAACAAACCCTTTCATTCCGCCGCAGATTTTTTGGTGTCGACGGCAACGGCATACTCCTTCTTAGGCTCCCCGATGGCTTCCGACGGCCCGGTTCGAGGGACGCACGCTGTTACGCCGCATCGCGGGAACCGGAACCAACCTTTGTCAAGCAACAGGCGGGCCCTCCTTGGCTTTCAGGTCTTCTCCTGGAACGTGGCCTGTGTTGGGTCTCTGGTTATCGTGACGGTGTTCTGGGTGGCCCTCGTGAGTCGACGCTGTGCACTGTAGTCGGTCATCCGGCAGGGTGCGTGCTAGCACCGTTTAGATGTCGATCATGGATTTTTCATTTTGGAATGCATGCACGCACCCTTGAGATGCCAAATGTGCAGTTTCAAAATTCTAACGTAGACAGCTTTGATGCATGGCGCGCCCCTTTCAGGTGTAACTGGAAAAGCGTGTCAGTCTGGTAGAACATATCCGACTTGTCGACGGGTTACTTTGTCCGGAGCGTATACGCTTTCTTTGTATGACCGCCACATCATTTAGAAACACACCGCCTCTTTCCATATTTTTTCACATACCCCCCTCCTAGGGGCATCGTCCATCTCTCTTCTTTGGGACACCTTCTACCGCTTCGTGACGGGGATACCCCTAACCTTCAACGGATTGCCACTCCCTCCTTGTTCCTTTCTTGTCTTCAATCTCGCAGTTCGACAACACCCCGCTGACGTCCACCGACGTAAACGCTCACATTCTCATCGCCCCTATCATGGTGAGTGGGGGCAGAAGTTCAAAGCAGGACGGTGGATAAACGAAGGATGTTTTGTATCTCGTGCTGAATCGGTGAGGAGCCTGGGACTTCATATTTGCTCTTGATGCAGCAAGGAAGATGGGGAATCGGCGTTCTCTCCTGGCTGTCACCTCCTTTTTGTCCGATGGTCCACTAGCCAACTCGACCTTACCGTCTGAGAGCACCAAAGCCATGTCATTCCTTGATCCTGCCTGCCCGTTTAAACAACTCCTTACTTGGGGAGGGGAGGAATCGCTCTCACACGTTCCATGCGCAATGTACATGTGGTTCGGTCTTTCCCCCATCGCACGAGTACTTCCAGCAGCGACGTACGGTCCCAGCAAGTGAAACTGCCCTCGCGATCGATCGTTCCTTGCGGCTACCCTAAGCTAAACGCCCAAAATCACGGAACGGAGCTGATTGTCACTTTCTCCATCTCTCGGCATGCACGCGTGCTGTCTGTTGTTGTGCCCCGATTGAAATCGACAGGCGATCGACCAGCTCTTGGTGGCGACGAAGTTCGAGCGAAAGCAGATGTTGGCCTCCTTCTCGTTCTCGATCGTGTATGTGGCCTTCAACATAATTTTCTTCCTGACCGCCCCCGAGGACGAGAGGGTCATCTACGGCCAGATGGACTGGGGGGAGAGCGTCGGCAACTCGGCCGCCTTCGCCGCGGTGGTCGCCTTCGTGCTAGTCCCGCTAGGAGGCTTGATCCACTACTGCGTGTTCAGGTGCGGCGTCGAAAACGATCGATTGTCGTTGTGCCGAGTGTTCCTTCCTCCGGGCTTAGCCGGTCCGTTTTTTTTCTTTACCGATAAAACACCACTCACCCCCGTTCCACCGTGAAAGAGCACGATCTGCTCGGTCACGAGACACCTGTGCCGAAAGCGCCATTGCTGCGTCCTCCTCCATCGAGCTGTCGTGTTGTTCGATGGGAATCGGCTCTTTTTTATTTTTTTCGTGTGGTGTTCGAACCATTTCGACGGCGCTATTTAGCAGCGCACTCTTTGTCACGTGCATACTGGCGTTTATCGTGGATGTGGTACATGAGTTTTTATCGAGAGGGTCCCTGACTCGGCGCAAATACCAATCGCGACAGCAGAAAACACACTGTCTTTCAGTTAGCCTGACCAAGCACAACGACACGGACTGAATCGTTGGCAACATATCTCTGTGTGGAAGCAAGAACCCGAGCAAGCCAGGTTCCCCACTGGCAACCACAAAACCACACACTGCTTGCTGAAGTAAACTCTCGGCACACACGTTCACCACAGAGAGTGGCGTGTACTTCACTAGGGGAGTCTGTTGGATCGGTAGATGGGCACGCCAAATAGTTTACGCAAAGCTGAGTTGGTGCGTTTTTACTGGGGGGGGGTTCGCCCCAGGGAAGCCCATGCCTTTTCGTAGGGCGGGTGACTCCAACGAAATAACTACACATACGCATACACTCTACCCCCTTTCGGCTGTCAGCATTTTGCATTTCCGATGGTGGCTCCCGTTAGCACGGTCTGGCGAGGGCTCGCATAGATCTGTAGTGTGTTTTTCCCCCGCAGGGTTTCCAGGAGTATTTCCTGTCATCCTGGGCATTGCCGAGTCATGGAATCCTGTTTAGGAGACTTGTATGCGCTGAAGCACTCACTGACGTGGCCAATGTACAGTAGTGACAAACACATGCACACGTACATCTGCAAGTACTGAAATGCCGAAAATTAAACATCATTACGGACAGATGGAGGTACGGGATAGAGACCGGGACGGTTTTTATTGTGAAGACAACACAGCAACAACAACAACATGCCTTCCGTTCGCCCTTCCCCACGCAGGCTTCGAGAGTATATCTACGAGACTTGCGGCAGCGGTAGCCGACCATCTTCTCATTCTGACATTGAAAAAGGCGGCGTGGTCACCGCAATTTTCTCGCGCTGATGGTCGACGAGAGTAGATAGATGATTGGTTCACTTGAAGGAAAACGCACGAGCTTGCCCCGTGCGGGTTGGAGAGCGAGGTTTTGGACGATCGAATCCCAAAACAGGTGCTGACAAAACATCGTTCGCACCATCGTCAGATCGACTGTAAGGGTAGGTATTAACATTGTTGAGAAGGGTGTTTTTGGGTGTGACGAAGCGGTTTTGGCTTGGGGGGCGCGTGTTGAACCGTGCGCCAAGGACTTGTTGGAATTTCCTGGAAAAATGCAGGGGAAGCCTGAGTGATGAATCTCTGCGCATTGGCATTCATTTCACCTTTCACGCTCCCAGCCGGGTGGCGGGGCATAAAGCAATAACCGTCGTGTGATGAAACCGGCGTCTTTGTGCTCTGAAGAGAAACGGTGCAGAGAGAAAACAGCGCGTATCAGGGTCTGTCTGCCGAAAATAAATCAGACTGCGTTCTTTCTAACGTCGAAGACCTGGGTTCGTGGGACCGGCGGGGGTGGGGTGTGGATTTCCACCCTCGTACCGGTCTGCTCCTCAATTAGTGTGCTGTAGTATGGCATCACCTTGAGCCCTGGAGACCGCCGAGAATACGGCGGACGCCTCGCAGTTCCGAAGCCTACGTTATCGTCGAGGGATTTTGATTCGAATGCAGACTGTGTAGCAAGCGATAAGCCTGGACTATCTTGGATGCATGATTTCCTGTATCAGCAGCAGCAATTGCGGTGCAATTATCGAGGGTTTATGCGGGTGTACTCAGAATGAGCTGTTGCCTACAGGTTATTGTCGTCGTGTTAGGTGCTGCGAAGCTCAAGGATTCTCTGAATGCGTATTGCCGTGCGTGGTGAGAATTTGTTGCGCTGTTTTGAACGTC
Organism: Ectocarpus siliculosus; assembly: GCA_000310025.1. Classification (NCBI taxonomy): domain Eukaryota; class Phaeophyceae; order Ectocarpales; family Ectocarpaceae; genus Ectocarpus; species Ectocarpus siliculosus. The sequence goes on along the minus strand of FN649727.1, from coordinate 8,981,417 downwards.
GGAGTACGACCAAGTTTCTCGAGTGTCTTACCTACTTGATGTTATTTTCCGTGCGTTTTCTCCCAGGGGGGGGGGAGGAGGGGCCACGAGCCCAGGGTTCTGTCTTGGTTTGTACACTATTGTTTCTTCGTGTAACACTTTATTTACTCCTTTCGTTGTGTAAGTTATTATCTTTGCGTGTTTGTGATGATGTTCTGGGTCCCGCTTTTTAGAAAGTGTACAGCTAGTAGTCCTGTTTTTTTGTCCTTGGTTCTTGAAATAGCGTCGGTGGTTGGCTTGTGATCACGGAAGGGGTCCGCGTCAGTTGGACAGGTGCGAAGGTTCCGAGGTACTGAGCAGACAACGGAACCGTTTTTAATGTGAACACAAACAACATAGGAGTGGTGCGCGTGAATTCATTGCACCCCCATGTACATGCGCAGGCAGGACACCGATCTTTTATCTGTTGTTTTGTCAGTGTTAAGTGTTGTGTGGGCGCAATGATGGTTTGTGGAACACATGGTGATTGTTGTTGTTTGTACTTTGCCTCATTGATTGGTGTCATGGCAGTTGAAACCGAAAGGTCTGCTAGTTGTGTCCTGCGGAGCATTATAATAACGATCGCCTGGTATATTGCACGCATCGTAGTGACAGAAAGATGAGTTGCGGAAGGCGAGGGAGAGAACGGTGTTGTGCGCGAGGTGCTCAAGTTTGTGGCTCTGAACCTATTGTTGCGCTTGCGACCAAGGCTTGAGAAGCCTCGGCATCTGAAGGACCTCTTGACAAGCTCACCGGTTCGGTTTGGTGTGTCCGAGAACCCTATCTGTGAGGTAGCGCCATTGACAAAATGTTAGCGATCAACCTTGGGTCAACGGCATTTATTTACATGTACCTCGCTAAATAGTGTTCTCTTAGGATGTGTAGCGATCACCGTACGCACCGGTAGCAGGGAAAACCCCCAAAAGGGAGTCTGCTCAGGTTTCTAGGAGAGGCTCTAGCGATGGCTGCTTGTGCGGATTGGTACGATGTGTGTCGCCAGTTCTGTATGGGGGCCCGCAAATGGCATTTTGATTCGTGAACCCCGGCTGAAGTTGCACAAGCCCCTATCGACGGCCCTACGACCTGTCTATACAACTGCATACATACTAATATAATACTAGCGTGTAGGTGCGCTGGCGCTATGCACCAAACTACTACGTGCTACACCACCACCAACCAAGAACCGTCAAGGAAACAGGGAGTGCAATGCCTGAAGATGTACGTCCCTTGTCCACCCCCGCTCATCTTGCCTGTACTGTTATCTAACACACAAATCTCTAGACTATGCGTTCTACAGCTAACTCTCCAGCATGACTTACAGCAGTCAGATATAGACAATATGGCTAACTGTCGTCGTGTCGAGCCTACTACCTGGGGGAGATATCGCTGTATGCTGCTCGGCGAACTGTCGCAATAATTAAGTTGCTCAGCGGATCTGATCTGTGAAAGATACAAGGTTTTGGGCGCTGCGCGCCCCCGCTTGATTTGAAGCGATTCCAAGGCAATATGTTTTCTCTGAAAGTAAGTGTGGGTGTAGGATGTTGTTTCAAATGAAGGTAGGCACCGATGGCAGTTAAAGTTTCCGTGAAGAAGGTGGAGTTCCCATGATGGAGGTTCGTGTGGGTGTAGGATGTTGTTTCAAATGAAGGTAGGCACCGATGGCAGTTAAAGTTTCCGTGAAGGTGGAGTTCCCATGATGGAGGTTCGTGTGTGATTTAAGGAGAGGAGATGTAAAGGTCCATTATTTGTTTCCCATCGCCGTGCCCAGTACCCTCCATTATTATCTGATACACATCCAGAACTCAGAACTGCAAAAAATAGACGAAATTGTCGGCTGAACTGCGAATGAATGAATGAAGAAAGACAGCAGCACTACTACAATTTAACGCACTACTTTGAACTGCAAAAAAAGAATAAAGATAGCACGAAGAATTGGACGCACTACTTGAATTTTGAACAAATGTAGCTACAGAGAGAGGAGGAGTGTGTGGGAGGAGCGGGCCGGGGTAGCAATCGAGAGTGGAGGTACAATTGTAGAAAGGAGTGTATTTTCGTATTTTCCGGACCACACAACACCGTTCGTTGCCGGAATCGGAACAAACAACAGACCATTCCGACGCGAGAGCGGTCAAGAGAGAAGGCGAAAATGAAAAGAGAATGTGGATGGACAGACCGTCAGAGACATAGAGAGACGGAGGAACGGAGGAGAAAAGGAGGCACACAAAGAGAGGGCCGTACTTCGAGTGGAATGAATGCGTGGTGCGGTGGCACAGAGCGGGATGACAGCAGCAGGCGAGAGAGATAAAAGCGGAAGATAACAGTGGAAAGTCCACCAATCAAGTGCCAAATTTCCAGAGGAAATGCTGCTCTGTGAGAGCCCGAGAAGACAGGAATAGAGCGCTCACAGAAGCCGAAAGAAGCGAAATGAAGCGTTCCTCACAGAAAACATACATCGGTATCAGGTTGTACTGCTGTAAGTGAAGAGAGGTGATATTCTTTGCAAGAGACGGATTTCGTCGTGTTCTCTGTACAATCCAAGAAAAGTGTGCACAGCGTACGGCTTGCACGCGCGGGTACATGAGGTCATTGGGGTTGGCTGGAATTGGGGTGGCTTGTGCTGGGAGGACCCTGGGCTGCCTTCGTCGATCGCACGCCATCCGCCAACCAAAGCAGCGGCGTTGTCACAGAAGAGACTGTCATGTTCCTCCCGACCTGCACGCCTCTTTCCGTCATGGGAGGTTCTTGGTCTGTTCTGACTACGGTACCGAAGGCAAAGGCACACCCGCCCTGGTCGGCAACGGCCACCTCCAGCACATGAGTACTTGCTGCACATGACCAGGATACTCGGGGACCTGAACACTGCCGGCGGGTGGGTCTTCAGCCGTGGTGCTTGTGCCAGGAAGTCTTGGTTCTGGTGCTGTGGAGCATGGTGAGAGCGATTGGTTGTGGATCGTTCCAAATCTTTTTCTTTTTTTTCAGTGTCAGATGGCCTTGTCTCTGCTTGTGTGTGTGAAGCACCAAGATTGAACCAACGGGGTGTACCTCTTTCTCTCTGGCCCGTGATGCTGACTCCTAGTCTCAGTCGTTACCTCGCATAGCGCGCAGAGGGAGCGGAGGGCTCCAGAGCATCTGTCGTTGATCTCTATCGACTTGCGGACCCCTCGGGGCCAGTTTGTTTGAGCGTACCTTGTTGGGTAAGGTAGCCTGTGACCACGGGAATCGACCGCGTCAAGTGTTGGATCAGTACTGACATATGAAGGTACTGGGTAGAGACAGATGGGAACGGTTTTTAATGTGAAGACAACAACAACAACAAACTACACCGACAGGGCCCGACCTTGTGTGGAATACACACACAGCTGGAATAATGGCCTGCTGCGCGGGTGGAGTTTGAGATGCTACAGACGCAGTTTTGTGGCACCAAATGTCTTCAACTTGCAGGCAAACTTAGAACCCATCACCTAGAGGTACGAACCTACAGTAGACTGCTGTGCCGTGCACGCAGCAGGTAATGTAGCATTTTAACCAGTTCGATACGATGATACATATGCCATGGTGTTGAGCAGCGCCGGCCGAAGACCCAAGCATTCCGAGCGACGAAGACTCCCTTAGATTTGCTGTTCTGGTGACCGTCCTCAATGTTTCCGAGTTCCAACTGCCGCGGCGTATGGTATAAAGTGGTTAATGGGGAGGGGCTCGAGAGACAGCACCAGACCATGGAGGCCTCGATCATGGCATCAAGGGACGGCCAGCCCCGTACATTAGTGAGACCTCCACCGTACAGCTTGCCAATGGTTCTACTGCTGTACAACTCTTGAACCTGCAGGGCAAATCACCATAGAGCTGTGGCAAGGACAGGTCAGAGGTTGACCAGGACATCTAAACGAGGATGATTCTCCCTGTCGAACGAAATACGTACTATTGGTACAGCAGTAGGTGGCCCGCTATAGTGTGATATGTAGGGGCAAGGGGACAATATGCCACTATTCAGGGCATTTCCACTATCCGGTATAGTGGTACTTGACCGGTCAATAGTGGTATTACTATTGCCACTATATACCGGATAAGAAGCTTTGGTATGCAGCACCGACAGCGGTTCATCGGATCTACACTCAAATGCGCTTGTACCGACAGCGGAAATGCCGTGTACTGCTGCACACTCGTCGTGGTTGACCATGAAACACATCATAAATAAAAAATGACACTTGATAATCCAAGTGACACCAAGCCTCCTGTGGTCATCAAATCATATTTTTTTATGCAGCCAGACCGTAGAAAACATGTCCAAACGCATAGCAGTCACAAAATTTTGGAGTCCGGCGGACCATGGAGCACGGATTCTCACACACGCAGAACACATGAAAACAGTGACATAGAGACGCGAAACAATCTTGAGCAAACACGTAAAAAGTCGAACACTCTCCGCCGGCGCATCAATCCCAACCGCCACAATCCTCCTCAACTACTGCTTTAGGCGCCAACCGACTGACTCCACATTGACTCGGTAAACGATCTAATGTCCAACTGCCGTGCCGGTTGAGCGGCATGCGCTGCGAAGAATGCCGTCTTTGCCTTGCGGAGGAAATGCCCACAGCAGTTCTAGGTTCGCGCAGGCTGGCATGATACGTGTGGCGCCCACTGCTGAGTGTGTGTGGGACAGGTATGATACCGCAGCAGTGGGGACCCGACACTTGGAATTGCCACTATTGGGTGTGTGGGATGCCCAATACACCGCTATTGAGGGCCCCGTCCTCAATAGTGGTAAAGCACCACTTGGTTGAGATTTTTGCCAAGAGATTTTGATGCCGCTATTGAGGGCATTTCCACTATTTCGTTGTCAATATGGCGGGGCCACCTATTGTACCTTGAACGGAATCTCTTTGGGGTGAAGTGAAGTCAATGTTGCCACGTTGACATGTGATTTCATCTGTGGAGGAGGACAGAGAGAGTTCATACGGTGTTCTCCTCTCTTCACTTGATTCTTCGACGTCCCACGGCTGTCAAGCGTCGCTACACACTGCTCTAACCCTTTAAAAGAATGAGTTCCGATCCGTACTGTCACACGTGAGAAACCCTCTGCTACATGTCTACACTTGAGAAGGGTTCGGCCGTCCTTCCCTCAAACCAACCACACTCAGGAACAAGCATTTTCCACTACATCACTACATCTACTGCTGTAGTAGGCACGAAATACGGAATAAACATGCCTCGCCGGGATTCGAGCTCCCAACCTACTGCTGCAGCTGCTGCATTCGGGGATGCCGTAAGATCGCGAGTCATCGCATGGTCCGGAGTTGTCGCACAGTCGCGCCCCCGTCGACAAGGTTAAATGGTAAAATGGCTGAATGACTTCATCCCCTTTCCGCGCAGCGTCCGTAGCCATCGCACGGGGGTGCGATGTCTCGCGCGATGACTCGCAACCTAGCGTATAATAGTTGAGTGCCAAAGATTCCGGGGCAAGTTTTACCCCTGCAACCATGCCAGTGTTAGCTCCGCTGTATATGGCACCGTCGCAAACAGTATGTGGAGGCATGAACAACATGAACAACACGAACAACATGGGTATTTCCAATGGTACCGGGGTTATCGCACAGGGGTGTTCGTTAAGAGTCCAGGTATTGCTTTCAGGGTTGTATGCATACTCCGGACCGACCGCACATACTGGAGTTATCGCACCGGGATGTGCGTTAAATATCAAAACCAAATGATGTGTTCCGATTTCCGCACATGGTCCGGAGTCATCGCACGATCCGGAGTTATGGTACGTGTGCGACGACAAGTAAATGGCGAAAATGTTTAAGAAACGACCGCACGGGGATGCGATGACTCGCAATCTTACGGTAACGGGGTTCTTGCGGGTCTAGGATAGGATTGACATTTTTTCTAACAGAGTCTTGTCCTTCTTAGCTGTATGCAAGTGCAAAAAAATATCACACTCGTTTCACACCCTATCATATGACTCTCAGATTGATAAGCAGAATTTGGCCGTGCGGCACAAGAGTTAGATGGACTTTCCTTGAAATCCAGCTACACGCAGAGGCAGCGGTCAAGATCCCTTTTGCTCTGCGATCGGCGCCCAAACCACACCACCACCGCGTCGCCGGCCACGCTCATATCTCGGGGATGGAACTTCGCTACGCGCATACTTACTTGAGTTGTGGCGATTTTTTTTTTTTGCAGGCGACGACGTTGCACGGCGGCACAGAGGTCACGCTCAACGATGAGACGCCACGCGTCGGCACGTCGCGGTTCCTCCCGCAGGGAATGTTTGTGTTGTACAAGCTAGGACTGGCGGTGTACTTCCTGTATTGGGCCATTTTTTGGCGTGCGGTTAAGGACTTCAAGACAGGCCGCTTCTTGTGAGTGGGCGGGATACGGCATGCAGGGGTGAGGAGGGGCGCTGTTTATATTGGTGGCCGAGCGTGTCAGACGCTGAAGTGGCTACGTCGTGGTGAGCGCGCATGAGGCTGTGGCGTTGACTTCACGAGCCCATGTCAAGCACAAGGCTTCGAACAAGCACCATGGAAGTCACGTGGTGCTCGCGTGTGTCACGTGCCTTGCCTTACCACTATGTAAACTTGCCCCTCAACACACGTTGGTAAGGTCTGGTGAAATAGAGTTTATGAGTGTCAGCGCGATCTCCACAACAGTCGCCCGCCGGGGGGGATACTTGGAGGTTACCTTAGCCGTCATCCGCGCCAGAGGAGCAGGGGGGGGGAGCACTCCGCGGGGCCCGTTAAGCTCCCGGAACCGATATCGGAAATAATAGATGAGGAACAACGGAACAAATAAACCACGTTGAGAACGGCACATCACCACCACCACCACTACCCTAATACCAATATGTCACATTGCACACCAGGACACACTGGACCTGGTACGCTACGACCAGTTACTTTGTCGTTTCTGCCTTGTCGGCCTTCTTGTGCTGGAGAGCGGCTGGGGTTACGGTGGCTAGAGGGCCCGTCAGGGATGGCGACCCAGGGAGGGACGCACCCATGGCATCAAGGCCGTATGACCGGACTGGCTCCCCGCAGCCCGTGCCGGCGGTGCTAAGGCATCTGCAACTCGTGCTCTGGAGTACGGCGTGCATAGGCTCGCTAATCGTCGTGACCATATTTTGGGGGGCCTTGGTGAGTAGTCTGCAGGTCCAGCTCGGAGTATTTTTTTGTTGATCTTCTGTGATTATGTGGTCGTTATTTTTTCCTTCCGTCGTGATTGGTGGATGGGCCTCGGCGTAGCATGCCTGAGACGATGTTTAGCCGGTGAACTCGTCACCTGCGGATACGCACTCTCGTAGAAAGGGTGAAAAGGAAGGGAGGGGAACCTTCGCAAACGGGTCACTCAAAATTCGCGGCGAACTGGCCGTGTGTTTTTGCTCCACAGGAACAAAATATCAAAATATGCATGCTTCAATGTCGCGACCGGGAAGTTGCACCGGTGGACCATGTTCAGGAACTGTTTGCTCCACGCGAAATGACTTGCTTTGTAAGCGCTTTTCACCCTTCACTTGCTGCTCACGGATAATCGGAGCCGAGTGTGTACGGTGAAAACCAGCCACCGATGGACGTGGCTTCATTTTTTTTCTTCTCATATCTTCGATGCGTGCCTATTGTGCAATATTGCCGAGTGTATTGGCACAATGCACTCCACCCGTATCAAGAGATGTAACTCTGTGGCGCAATTATTTTTGACAAAACATCCCACCCCGCCCTCCCTCCCGCTGCTGCTTCCGTTTCGATCGAAACACGTGTGCTTGCTACCATGCACGCCTTTTAGTACGATGGAGACAAACTCACTACGGTCGACGAACAAGCACACGCTTTCATAGGTTGCATCATGGTGGGCACGTAATTGTGTAACTGTAGGAGGAACTGCTGTTGCGGTTGGAATCGTGAGCGTTCTGTGTCTTGCCTGTTGGTCTCGACGTCACGCTGGTATTTCTCCTGAAAAGTGCCCTCGAAATGACCTCTGCTGTGTTCCGCTATGCCCTCTCACGCTCAAGTCCCTTCTTGCTGGAGACCTTTGGACCGTTCCTGCCTTCACCAACCAGCATGGCGCCTGTCATGGAACGCTTGCTAATTCCCCCCTTCTCCGTTGCTTCCCTCTGTTGCGCGTGCCTGCACCCAGCTGCTGGACCAGTTCCTGGTGGCCGACGAGTTCAAGCTGCGGTATATCCTCTTCCCGCAGGCGTTCGGGGTGATTTACCTTTTCTTCAATGTGGGCTGGTATTATCTCGCCCCGGACGATGACCGACTGATTTACATCATCCTCGACTGGGAAGATAACACTCTAGGGGCGTGCATCTATGCCTTCGGCGCGATTTTGGTTGGCGCACCGCTCTTCGGTTTGGTCCACTTGGGCCTCTTCAGGTAAAAATGACGTCTATTTAATTGTATCCTGTTTCACCCCGATCTTCTTCGCTCCACCCCAAGTCGCGCAGACATCGTAGTACATTGTCAACATGCCGCATATCTCGAGTTTCGCCATGCTCTTGAAGCGGTCCATTTTATTACTACTCACTTTTTTCCCTCGCAACCTGAATGACCCGCCCCCCTTCCTCTTCCCTAGCCTCCCTACGCGTTTAGGGTCGAGCGTCGAACGGCAGTGACATGTGTAGGGTGACCTCGCGGTAGTTCGCTCGCCTGCCTAGCCCTGATGCTCTTCTCTACTCGCCAAACCCGTCAAGGTTCACACCACGAAAACTACTGGTGTATCGCGCGCTTCATCGTTCTCGAGTCCTTGTTTCCAACACCGAGACTGAGATAGCGGGACAGGGTGTGTCGGACGCCTTTTGTTGTTTGGTTCGATAGATGATGAGTCGACGTCCGAGTTCAACACCTTTTCCAACGGAGGGAGGAAAGACCTTGGTTGCCAGCACAGTGGGCGCCTTCCGACATCGATGTCACCATGCTCGTCGTCATCATCGATCGGCGTGTATACGCCGCCAAAACTTGTCTGGGCTGCACCCGCTTGGTCTTGAAAGCAACCCGCTTTGGCCATCATCCCAAGCAATGTCCACGTTTTCCCATCCCCGCGAAAAAACAGGCTCCGCGAAAGCGTCTACCACAATCGTCTAGCCAGAACCTCGAAGGCCGCAGCGGAGGCCCAATCGATCGAATTGAAGGAGAGCGACCAAGCTTGAGGTCCTGCTGCATGATGGGCGGTTGAGGAGCTCGGCGGGAAGGAACGGGTTGTTGTATTGTAGGGAGGAGACCGGTGACACGGACGAGCGGGTCGCAGTAGTGGACTACTATACTGCGAATTGTAGCGTTCTGAAGGAAAGCGTTGCAACGTCCCCGGAAAAAGCCGCAGGGTAGGGTACACTCGCAAAACTGCCAGGAAAACAACCCGGAGGACAGGTGGCCCGCCGAGGAGCCTCAGGCTAGCAGTAGTGGCCTAGCCCCCGGGAAGGTGTTGGGCTTGCAGGAAGGGGAGCTGTTTTGCCAGAATCTGGCCAGGGAGAACCAGCTAGATGCCACACATCTACCACCGACAGATGTGGGGCGTTAACATATTTTTGAACATTAAAGTACGATCCGTGGTTCACCCGGGGAGAGTTGGCGCTAGAATGAGATATTTTGACAAGTCCGAACATGACCGGCACCCCCACATGCAAACTAGACACGTGGGGATTACTTGACGTTGTATTCTATACTAGATATTGTGTTACGTAAATTATGAAGTACAAATTATGAAGTATTACTTCATCAGCGGGAATTGCTACAGGCTTGACGGAGGTGTTCTGGATTACAGCAGTACTTTTGTGTGTTTGGAGAATTTTAAATTTCCTTACCTGACGGTTCTACCAACCGGAGCGACGGCGAAGGGTTGTCATACACAACCACAAGGTTTAAATATCGTTTTGTTTGCAGATATGAGGTGTTGCCCTGGACTAACGTGAGACAGTACCTCCTCGTAGCGCCAAAGTGTGTTCAGCTTCAGCATGCCTTTTTCTTGAATCAAAAACGAAGAGATTTGTCGCGCTTACGTTTCACGTATTTTTTCTTGGACACATGCATTGGTGTCTGTAGATGATATCTTTTGTGGTTGTGTTGCTTTCAAGTAGACCAGTCGTCGTGTAGGAGGGGCCAACATTTCCTTGTGGTCGTGCGACCCTCTTCCTTTTGTGGCCATACTGTAGGGTACCGTCGCAGTTTTCCTTCTGTGGCCACGGCACGATTCGACGGCACTTGTCGTACACCGCCGCCCTCAAGAAGAAGTTCGGCGGTTTCATTTCACGGGGGGGGGGGGCGGCTGAGTGTTGTAGCATGATGATGTGTTGGCGAGGTCGAGTGTAGCGTGACGATCGTTTTGGCTCCTCTCGTCTGTCTGTGTGGTCCACCAACGGCGTAGAGGCCGTCGGTACGTTCATTTTTTGCGTCCTGCCTAAGGTTGGGGTGTGCTTGGCATGATGCTTCATGGGTGCAACCCCGCAAAAAGGGGCGCACGTGGAGAGCTACGATGCTACCTACCGCACAATGATGCTGACTTGCATGTTGTTTCGTCTTCGGTTTGAGTTGTAGTTTGCGAAGAAAGCTCTTCGTGCGCCCCTCGAGGGTGGGGAGTGTGGTGGGCCCGGTCGGCCAAGAAACAAAACTGCACCATCAACACCCGCCTGGCTTGGTAAAACGTGTGAGGTGTGGAACTTATTACTGTTTTGTTGTTCGGTCCGCTTCCGAGTTGAGTTGAGTACTGCCACCTGTAGACTGGACGACGTCAACAAGTTTTATACTCGGTATCATGTGTACTCTGTAGACTAGGGTGGAGAAAGAATGTGGGAGGTACAGCAGTATATACATGAGTTTTCGAGAGTGGTGGAACTTGCTGCAGTCTTATGATGAGCTGTTTTCCCGAGCTAATTGTTAATTGTGGGACGCAACAACACTTTCGAATTTTTTTAATATAATAAGTTGAATTATGACTTAAGTTAGTGAGTGTCGCGTTAGCTTGGCGTTCTTATGGAAATGGATTATGAATGGATGTGGCACAAGCATAGTCTAATAGTCTAAGCCGTTATAGAAACGGACAGGGAGGAGTAGGAAGGCACGCTAGTGTTGTGAGGAGGTCTATATTTATCAAACCATTAGATAGACTAGTCAGCGCTGACTTGTAGTCTAATGGTTTGATTTCGGCTTCTTCTATAGGTCGTACTGATTTCGTTCACTCCCTTTCGAAAGACAGTGTGATGTGGCTTCATTGATTGGTTCAGGTGCAGTACATGTATGTGTCCATGCCTCTTTGGGATTAGTGATAGTGTCCATCACGGCCGGCCTGTGAGTAAGAAAAACAACATGACCGACCGCAAGCCGACCGCGTTTGTTTTTTTTGTCCCTTGACCCCTTTATCAGTGTGTGAACGATACGACCTTTCAAAATCGTATGTAAGTTACACTTGGGTGCGACCTTTGCCTCCAACTCAGAAGGGAGGTTAGGCGGGTTGGTTGCCCATGTACGATCGGGTCGACAAACAACTTTAGGCGAGCCCAAACACGAAATACTGGTGCTGTTGTGTGTCTTGCACCCGCGTGGACCCGTGGATCTTTTTGCGGACCGTTAGAAATATGGATTTTGAGGGAAGACCGGAGCTCACGTACGTCCGCTACAACAACAGGGAATCTTTTTTTCTTTTTTGGCAAAAAAAAAAATGGGGAAAGCATTTTCGGGGTCACCTGCTCTCCTTCTCTGTTCTCTATCCTGTGCATCACGAACGCACATTGGTGCGCGTCACACTCTTTCTGACAGCCAAGGCTGAGGGCATCGACAGCAGCGCGGCAGCATGGTGAGCTCGGGGTTGTCTCGTGTCTTGCGCGGGACGCGCTATCTGCAGAGCATATGCTATGTCATCGGCTGTCCGGGATATATATAGTCCGCAATCCGCAACAATCCTCGCTGCTTCGTCATCATCATCGCGTTCACGTGTGTCGCACAGGCGTCCGTCGTCGTTGCCGCAGGAGGCGCCGCAAGCAACAGGTACCGCATGCACGTGCACACCCACTGCTGTTGCCTCACGCTGGTATCCTTCGCTCCTGCTGCCCCTGCCGTTGTCCAACAACCCCGTTGTTGTTTTGTTTGTTGAAGGCTACGCCGGCCCAGCAGGTTGAGGCTGCAAAGTCGGCGACAGGGTTGGCAATCGATGGCACGCGAGCTCTCTTCGGCGGCACGAGACAACAAGGGCTCCGCGCGGGCACGAGCAGGTTCTTGCAGCAAGGCTGGTTCGTAGGGTGGAAGGCGGTCATGACCATCTACTGCATCGTGTGGGCCGCTTGGTGGGACAGAGGAGAAGACCTCGATATTCGGATATATCTCGCGACTTGGACACATATGCTCGCGACAGCTTGTGAGTGTGTGTGTCGCCCCCCTGCGGGCTGGGGGGGTCTGACGTCGCGCGGACAAATTCTGTTTGCTTAGCTGCTTGCGGCCGGTGCTTTTCGTGCCTGTTGGAACAGCGTCAAGTAGGCTGTTATTTCGTGCTGAGCTCGATCGACCTTTTGATCGCATGCTAGCAGGATAGCATCGCATTGAACTGCAGTCGGCTCTTTTTGGAAAACGCAGTTGTTTGTGCATCGGGAATTTTTTGGCCGCGTTCCTTGGGGTGCTCGTGTTCTCCGGGCACAGCATGGATGACCTGGGCGCAGTTAATAATGTTTGCATTCGTTCTCCGTGTCTACTCGTGTATGTGCGTCGAATTTTTCCTGTGGTGGGTGATGGTTGCGCTGCGGTTCCGGCGTCTTTTTGTTTACTTTAGTTGGGTTTTGGACGTCAACGCAGCCTGGTATTCTAGCTGTGTTTTTTTTATTTTCGAAAGTCGCGCATGGAGCGTCTTCAAGCAAGGGTTGTTGCTCTGCCGTTGTTCCGCGTGCAAGTGCTTCCGCATTGGGCCATCTGCTGTTGTTTGCAGGTCACATGGCGTTTTTCACGCACCACCTCCACCTCTCTTCCGACAAACGCAGCCTTCGTCGTCGCCGGAAATAGACAAATTAATGCGGTGTCAATCGTGATCGATTCAATCCTGTTTCTAAAACGCGTCCTCGCCCCGCCGCCGCCTGCCTGCCTGCCTGCCTGCCTGCCTCTCTCGCGACTTGTTGTGCGTATACCCCCCTCTCGTGCAACCCCAACCCCCTCCCCCGGTGGCAGATTTCGTTATATCATTGATATCGTCGTTGCTGTGCATGGCGTACCTTTCCCGAGAAAAACCGGCACCGGTGGAGGAAGGGAAGCCGAAAAGACCACCTCCTGTGAAGGGCACCAGATCGCCGGTGCCCTGCTACTTCCGTTGGCTTCAGCATATCAGCTGGGTGCTGACTTGCATCAGCTCGATGGTGGTCCTGTCGGTCTTCTGGATGACAATCGTGAGTTCTCGGGGAAAAGAGAGGGAACACGAAGAAAAAGCGTTTGTCCGCTGACGGCGCCGTACGGCAACAGCCCGGCCATTGCATTTTCGCTTAAGATAGGAATGTCTCGCACCGAGCCATGTACTTCTGTTGTTGGCTCCCAGTCCGGCCTGAGTGCTGCTGCTTGTGTCATTGATACACTCAACACCACGGAAGCAACCACCACCATCCCATCTCCTTATGTCGAGCGCACTCTTGATCATCTGCACGCCTACTGCTGAAGCATACCCCCACCCAACAACTTCAAAAGATAGGCCCAAGCTTCCGCTGTGTGAAATGCGTCGTGGGCATGTGGGATGAATAGATCGGTCCCTCCTGCTGTCTCTGTTCGGGTGCAAGCAACCATGGGAGGGCCACGCGACTTTTCGTAGGAAACTACATATGTAGCGCCAAATAAGAGTCGCTCTTCAATTTACATTTAGATTTTCTTCGTATGCGTACGAATGTACAAATATTCTCTGTGTTGTTCCAAGTCCAACAGGTCAAACATCCAGCACATGTAGATCATCCGAGGCAACCCCGGAAAAGAATTTCTCGACAAAACGTTCTCACGCACACGGGGAAACATCACCGCGACGGCAGGCATCCGTCAACTTTTTCCTTGCAGCGGAAAACGGGTGTTCCGACGTTGTGTTTACTCTGTAGTCGGATGTTAGACATAGTATTGGTACCCCGGCCATTTGCCCAGAGCCAGGAATGTGCACGTGTACCAAACAACGCGCCACGTATCTTGTGGTAGGTAGAGCATAAATGTGTGCCTTTCATCGCATTGTCCACTGCTGCTGTAACGCGCATGGAGCACAGCAGTTGGAATTCTAGCCCTTTGTCTGCCGCTACCTTGCCCATCTTCAAGTTGGCGCACCCTGCTCATCTTCAAGTCTTCAAGTCGAGTGCGGTCCCTCGTGCCAGAACCCATAAGTCGTGGGGGGGGTGGGGGTGGGGGTGGGGGGCAGTCATGTAATGTACGCCGTATTTGCTGCCATAGTGCAGTTGTTGCGCCTCCCTCGTGCCGGACCTATGTTGGGGGGGCGGGCGGGGGGGGGGGGGGGGCAAACC